>OY992540.1:114462431-114868490 GCA_963921195.1 Pegoplata infirma
AATTTTTGCAATTATATAAGTTTCAACATCAACATCCTTATTTTGTCGTCAGAATCTTTATGTGAAAAATAAAAGTTTCTCTTTAAGATGATGTTTTTAGTGTATTTCATTGAGCTGAAGTATCATTGACGAAACATATACACAAAGAAACACTTAATTTTGTGGTTTTAATGTTGTTTGTTTTTTTTTTGCTGGTAACATTCTGGGTAAAAGTGAAAGTTAATATTAATTTCAGTTTCTTTTTTACTTATTTTTTTTTTTTTTTGTTTATGTGTCTTACAAGTAGTGTTAAGTAACGTCATTCATATGAACTCTATAAGAAATATGGTGATACAGCTGTTACAGCGGTTGGTAAAAGGATCATTTCATTTTCATGGTCCTTTCAACAACAAAAAAAAAGGAGTATTGTTTATGATATATTTTTTGTTTCTTTGTGTTATTGAAAGATTGATAACATACAGCTGTTGGTGACAAAGTTTTCTTGTTAGAATTTTAATATGCTTTTGTTTTTTTTTTTTATTAACCTCAAGAAAGAAAATTTAATAAACTTTTGCTATAATTTTCTTTACTAACATTAAAAAAGTTTAATTTTGTTGTGAGAAATTCTTAAATTCAATTATTAAATATTGCTGAAGTTTTACTTTTTTTCAAAACCTCAACAATTTTTTAAAGCAAAAAAGGGACCACTACTTCTGTTTTTTTAGTTTTTTTTTTTTAGAAATACTAAATTCCAACACAAACAGATTTTTCCCGGTATTTACCTTCTGTGTGTGTTTTAGGAGCTTTTGTGGAAAACAAAAACATATACCACAAAAAAATATGTTGGTATATAGCCACTTAATCCACATAGTCTATATTCGTATACAAGATTGTTTTTCAACTATACAGTGGGAGAAATGGCAAATTTTTTTGATATGATTCAGCCATTTGTAAGAACTGGGCCAATAGCCAAGAAATTTAAAATAGTCAAAGCAAACGTATTTTGAAATTTAAAAGTTGGAGCCCATCGTTTGCACGGAGATAGCAGCAGAACTCCCCCTTTGGCATACGAATACCTTAATTGCTTGCCTTTTTTTTGTTTGTTATCAGATTTCTTATACATTTATATGCGGCCAATCTGCTAGTAGAGGCCTAAAAAACATCCTTAATGGGTGTGGTTACCTCTTAAGAATAATTTCCGATTTAAAAAATAAATTTAAAATTTTAACTGATCATGTTTTTTGTCAATAGTGTGGCCCCATAAAGCCGATTTGTTTCAAACTAATTTTTATATAAAACTAAATAGATTTCAGATGTAAAAAACTTAGCGGTATCTCGTCAGAAGTTAAACTATTTTAAATTTAAAAATTAAAAAATAGAAAAATTAGCATTTTTTCGTTAAAAGTACAAACACCAGCGAATTCCGAAATTTTGTAATTTATTTAGTGCGTGGCCCTAGAACGATGCTAAATAAAAATCTGATTACAGCAAAACAACTTAAACAAGTTTTGGAGCTCATCTTCAGGGCGCAGCAAGGGCTTGAATTTTCCATCCTTAGTGTGTTTGGTAAACAAAAAAAAAATGTTATACCCTCCACTTATTGTAAGTGTTAGACCGTAAATTTATGATTATCTAGGACCCCAAGAAGTAAATACATATTATTATTAATAACTGATCGATTCTAATACATTCTAGCGATGTCAGTCTGTTTAAGGTTTTAGCTTTTTTACTTGTTACACCGTCCGACTGCCAATATTACAAATGAATCGGATAATATATTTACATCTGAATGTAGAGGTCAAATGAAGTAAAACTGCATTTACAGTTTTTCATTTCGTGATCCTGTTTCCTTTGAAAAGGACTTCAAATTTTTAAAGGATAACATTTTTTAAAATATTTGTACTTCTCTAATTATCTCACTACTGTAAATGAAAGAGGGGAATCTTCTCAAAATTTTCCATTTTTTCTCCATACCAAGAAAAAGGATGTAAATAATTAATGTACTTTAAAAATTTATGAAAATATTTTGTTAAAAATTTTAAATGATATTTAAGGACAATGTTTTGAAAGGACATTACTTACCTCAATTTCCCAATATGTCAATATAATAAAATGGGAAAATTAGGGGAAATCCTCTTCTTTAATTTGCCAATAATAGTGGCATCCCAGGAAAAGTACAAATATTAAAAAAATTATTTAAAAAAATTAATCCTCTCAACTTTGGAGTTTTTAAAGGGAAACAGGATGACGAAATAAAAACTGTAAAAGCAGTTTTACTACATTTATTTTCTAGTTAAAAACCTATATTATCCAGTTCGAGTTTAATGAATTTTTTTGTCTTTTTGTCAGACGGTGATATACCCTCCAATCATAGTATGGTGGTTTGCTTTTAAAAAAATTGGCACTTTTTGGGTATCCGGAACGTAGTTTTACATTGCTCAGACAAAACAGCACTCGATTTTATATAAAATGTACCTTGAAATTCCAAACCAATTATCCGAATTTTTCGAATTTTTGATTTGGAATCATGATGTCGATTTAAAAAAAAAAAAAAAAATCAAGTCCCTTTTTGTAGAAAAAACGTAAGAATGCGTTACAGTGAGTCCTAAGAATGCTATTTTATAGTTTTTTTTTTTTTTACTTAAAAAAAAAAAAAAAAAAATCAAGTCCTTTTTTGTAGAAAAAACGTAAGAATACGTTACAGTGGAGTCCTAAGAATGCTATTTTATAGTTTTTTTTTTTTACTTTTAATATGAATTTACTTTTTTATGAATTTGATGTGTAAATAGAAATGGAAATATTTTCAATTACGAGTTTCTCAAAAACAGAAACACTTGAACAATTGTAAATGACGTATTTAGAATCTAGAGATAAAGCCGCGAAAAGTGCTAAATAAGTATATAATAATTTTCAAATGCGAATATCTCAATAACGAAATGTTCTTGAACTAATTTAAATGGCTGACTTGGAATGAGACTGTTTATATTTTATGTAAAATCAATTCGTGTTTTTGACTATTACGTAAGACTCCGAAGGGGTCTCCTCTTTTCAAATTCCTGGATACGTCGCTGATTCCAACCATTATGAACTGATTTGCCTAAAACTAACCAAGTAATATTATAATTAATAACAAAAAAATTTAAAATAAAAAAAAATTTTTTTTGCTTTGTATGGAAAAATGATTTTTAAGGCCCCGCTCTTTACGGCCCCGTCGCGTAGGGAAGGCGTGGTCGTAGGGGCGTAAAATTTTTCCTGAGTTATTTTTTTGTCAAAAGGAAAAAAATGAGGGGGTACCGTCTCAACATTTCCAACATTTCCAAAATAAGGGACACTCTAATGTTCATATATGTAAATATATCGCTCCTTTACTTGTATAGTGTCATAACTCAAAAAATGCGTTTTTTGAGTTAATGATGCAGAATTATTTGTTATATCATGCTTTATATTGTGTCAAAAATTCGTATTAATATCTTTTAAACTCACCGTTTGAGAAGAGTACACGCCATTATTACATTTTCTATGTACGGCCTTTTTCAATTAGAAACCAGTTTCAATAGTAAACTTTAAACGTGTTTTCTGCAAAATCAAATATTTTGAGTTGTGACACTATACAAGTAAAGGAGCGATATGTTACACATGCGAAAATTGGCGGCATGTGTACATATATGGCATGGGTTCATATATGTGCATATGTGTTCATATATGTTTCATATATGTCTGTCCACATGCCGCCAATTTTCGTATATGCTCATATATTAAATATATATGTTCATATATGTAATCATATGTGAAATATATATGATTCACATTTGAACATTTTTCACTGCCCGGTGAAAAATGTTCATATATGCACATACATGTTTCATATGTGATCACATATGAAAAATATGTGAACATACATGATCCATATGAACACATATATGAAGCAATATTTCTTGATTTTTTTCATATATGCTGATGCATGAAAACACATATGCACACATATGCACACATCTGCACATACTGGGACTTATAAAATTTTCAAAAAAAAAATTTCTAAAAGTATTTGAACTGAAATTTTAAACTAAAATTTGTTACTCCAAAACGCAAAAAACTTTGAAAATTTTCAAAAAAAAAAATTTTCACATATGTACACATTTACACATATATGACATGTACTTTCCATATGTGTCCCGAAATAAGATGTTTGAATTTTTCTCAGGACTTAGAAAATTTTTCAAAAATTTTTTTTTAAAAACATTTTTTAATGATTTTTTACTACAAACACTCGGTACTTCGAAAATTAAAAAAAAAATCCGAAAGTCGCGACTTAGAAAATTATTCAAAAAAAATTTTTTTTTTCTAAAAACATTTTTTAATTATTTTTTTATTACAAACCGAAAAAAAGTTGCCAAAAAAATTTAAAAATATTTTAATGAAATTCTTTACACCAAAATGCAAAACGGAATTAAAAAAAATATATGTTCCATATGTGATCATATATGTCCATATATTTACATATGCCGCCAATTTTCGCATTTGCTTCATATATGTAATACATATGGACGAGCATATATGAATAATATATGAATAACATGTGACATTTTTCACCGGGTGGGTTATTTTTTTTTTTTAATTTTCAAAGTTCCAAAATTTTTGGTTTTTAAGTCCCAGACACAAATTTTTTTTGGAAACTTTTTTTCGGTTTTTAATAAAAAAAAATAACTAAAAAATGTTTTAAGAAAAAAAATTTTTGAAAAATTTTCTAAGTTTTTTTTTTTAATTTTCGAAGTACCAAGTGTTTGTAGTAAAAGTCATTAAAAACTGTTTTTAGAAAATAAATTTTGAAAAATTTTCTAAGTCCTGAGAAAAATTCAAACATCTTGTATCGGGACACATATGGAAGTACATGTCATGCCTCGGTGTTCAATTTAATAAATTAATGAAATTCAATGAAAATGCTCGCATGTTTTTACGGAAGTCATATAGAATAAAGGCCTCTTTTGGAAGACTCCTCCACAACAAATATTTTTCTGAAAAAACTAAATTACTTATTTATAAAACTTGTATTCGACCTGTTCTTTTATATGGCTTTCCTATATGGTTTAGTATATCTCCATCTGTTATGATGAAATTTGAAATTATCGAACGTAAAATTTTAAGACTTTGTGTAAATAAAAATTTTGAAAATAGTACTAAAAGATATTCGAATAAGGTTATATATGATTCTGCAAATGTAACCCCATTAGCCATTTATGCTTTTGAACTTATGAAAAACTTAATTAATAAATTAACGTCACACGAAAATATCCTAATGAGAAATGTATTAAGCGAACAGCGAAATTTGAATTGGGATAATTCAAGCTACCTTTCACCAATAGGTTTGGTGGACACTTTGGATGAATCTTTAATGATACCAAGTTTTTATGTTACTACTACCCCAGGTACGCACAGAGGTTAATTTGTATTACTTTTTGTTATATACTCATCTAGTTTTAGGTTTTTTTTTTTTTTCACATAATTTTAGTTATAGTTTTTGTTTTCTTCTCTTTTAATTGTATTGTATATCCTAAGTAATAGTTTTAAGCTAGATTTAAGTTTACGCAATTTCAAAATGAGAATTACTCTCAAGTTATGTCTAATGCCGGGAGCAAGCATGATCTCAAATTTATGTCTGAAAACTCATAAATAACATACTTTCCTGTCAAAGCCTGTTGCTGTATTTCACTGTAATTGAAATTTAAAATAATACATTATAGTTTTAATTTGTTCTATACCGACAATGTTATATTTAATTATTATAATGTATATTAAAAAAAAAAAAAAAGTCAAGACTCAATAAAAAATATCAAATCAAATACATGTCATATATGTGCAAATGTGTACATATCTGAAATTTTTTTTTAAAATTTTCAAAGTTTTTTTTTTGGAAATTTTTTATGCGTTTTGAAGTAAAAAATTTAATTTCAAAATTTCATTTCAAATTCTTTTGAAATTTTTTTTTTAAATTTTATAAGTCCCAGACATATGTACGTGCAGATGTGTGCATATGTGTTTTCATACATCAGCATATATGAAAAAAAATCAAGAAATATTGCTTCCCCAGTGAAAAATGTTCAAATGTGAATCATATATATTTCACATATGATTACATATGTGAACATATATATTTAATATATGAGCATATACGAAAATTGGCGGCATGTGGACAAACATATATGAAACATATATGAACACATATGCACATATATGAACGCATGCCATATATGTACACATGCCGCCAATTTTCGCATGTGTAACATATATTTACATTAGAGTGTCCCTTATTTTGGAAATGTTGGAAATCTTGAGACGGTACCCGCTCATTTTTTTCCTTTTGACTTAAAAATAACTCAGGAAAAATTTTACGCCCCTAGGACCACGCCTTCCCTACGCGACGGGCCCTTAAAGAGCGGGGCCTAAAAAATCATTTTTCCATACAAACCAAAAAATTTTTTTTTTGATTTTTAATTTTTTTGTTATTATTTATTATATTACTTGGTTTGCTTATTCACAACAAAAAATTTGATTTTGGTGGGATAAGTCTTTCAGCGCTAAAAAATTTTTCGCAAAAAAAATTTTGAGCCGCCGGGGTCCTACAGTAAAAAATTTTTAAAAAATATTTTTTTTTAGTTTTGACCAGCAACGGTTTTAGCTGCTATGTTGCTTTAAATGATATATATTCATAAAAAAATATTTTTTGTATCTGTGACATCTTAATCGTGTTCTAAAAAAGGGTAAAAAATGCATTGATGATTTTTTTCGATACACGATAAAAATGTCACAAATATGAATAATATTTTTTTTGGAATATATATCATTAAAAACAACATAAAAACTAAAACCATTGCTTTTCAAAACTAAAAAAAAATATTTTTTAAAAATTTTTTACCGTAGGATTCCTACGGCTCAAAATTTTTTTTTTCGAAAAAGATAAAGATGTCACAGATATGAATAATTTTTTTTTTGGAATATATATCATTTAAAGCAACATAGCAGCTAAAACCGTTGCTGGTCAAAACTAAAAAAAAATATTTTTTAAAAATTTTTTACTGTAGGACCCCGGCCGCCCAAATTTTTTTTTTGCGAAAAATTTTTTAGCGCTGAAAGACTTATCCCTCCAAAATCAAATTTTTTGTCGTGAATAAGCAAACCAAGTAATATAATAATTAATAACAAAAAAATTAAAAATCAAAAAAAAATTTTTTTGGTTTGTATGGAAAAATGATTTTTTAGGCCCCGCTCTTTAAGGCCCCGTCGCGTAGGGAAGGCGTGGTCCTAGGGGCGTAAAATTTTTCCTGAGTTATTTTTAAGTCAAAAGGAAAAAAATGAGCGGGTACCGTCTCAAGATTTCCAACATTTCCAAAATAAGGGACACTCTAATTTACATATATGAACACTAGAGTGTCCCTTATTTTGGAAATGTTGGAAATCTTGAGACGGTACCCGCTCATTTTTTTCCTTTTGACTTAAAAATAACTCAGGAAAAATTTTACGCCCCTAGGACCACGCCTTCCCTACGCGACGGGGCCTTAAAGAGCGGGGCCTTAAAAATCATTTTTCCATACAAACCAAAAAAATTTTTTTTTGATTTTTAATTTTTTTGTTATTATTTATTATATTACTTGGTTTGCTTATTCACGACAAAAAATTTGATATTGGTGGGATAAGTCTTTCAGCGCTAAAAAATTTTTCGCAAAAAAAAATTTTGAGCCGCCGGGGTCCTACAGTAAAAAATTTTTAAAAAATATTTTTTCTTAGTTTTGACCAGCAACGGGTTTAGCTGCTATGTTGCTTTAAATGATATATATTCATAAAAAAATATTTTTTGTATCTGTGACATCTTTATCGTGTTCTAAAAAAGGGTAAAAAATGCATTGTTGATTTATTTCGATACACGATAAAGATGTCACAAATATGAAAAATATTTTTTTTGGAATATATATCATTAAAAACAACATAACAACTAAAACCGTTACTTTTCAAAACTAAAAAAAAATATTTTTTAAAAATTTTTTACCGTAGGATCCCTACGGCTCAAAATTTTTTTTTCGAAAAAGATAAAGATGTCACAGATATGAATAATTTTTTTTTTGGAATATATATCATTTAAAGCAACATAGCAGCTAAAACCGTTGCTGGTCAAAACTAAAAAAAAATATTTTTTAAAAATTTTTTACTGTAGGACCCCGGCGGCTCAAAATTTTTTTTTGCTAAAAATTTTTTAGCGCTGAAAGACTTATCCCACCAAAATCAAATTTTTTGTCGTGAATAAGCAAACCAAGTAATATAATAAATAATAACAAAAAAATTAAAAATCAAAAAAAAATTTTTTTGGTTTGTATGGAAAAATGATTTTTAAGGCCCCGCTCTTTAAGGCCCCGTCGCGTAGGGAAGGCGTGGTCCTAGGGGCGTAAAATTTTTCCTGAGTTATTTTTAAGTCAAAAGGAAAAAAATGAGCGGGTACCGTCTCAACATTTCGAACATTTCCAAAATAAGGGACACTCTAATGAACAGATATGTCCATATTTGGACCACATATGATTCACATATGAACATTTTTCACCGGGTTCATATATATATTCATATGGAGCATATATGATTACATATTTTTTATATGTGATCACATATGAAACATGTATGTGCATTAGACCGACTCACCTTATATGGGCAAAAAAAAAGTTAAAGTTGTACCCCCCTCAAAATTAACTTTGACATGTTTTATGAAGATTCCCAAAATATTTGGGCTCAAGCGATAATCTCCCGTGAGCTAAACCGCGTCAAAAAAGGGTCCAAAAATGGTATTTTTCATGAATAAAAAATTCAGTAAATTTTTTTTTGTCCAATGAATGACCAAATATAATAAATATTTAGGAATTCTTTGATTCTGCATTAAAACATTTTAAAAATCTAACCACAGACTCGAGATAACGGGATGTTTACGTCAGTTTTTTGATGCTTTTTAATTCGATTTTGCTGAAAACTTAAATAACTTTGGTATTTTTGGTCCGATTTTCACTTCTAATACATCGTTAGAAAGGTGTTGACTACCGCTTGGGATTTTAGTCAAAAATTAACCCTTAACTGCACTGTCTAACTTTTTTATAACATTTACTTCGACATCATTAGAAACCAGTTTTATAACCACAAAAAGCATATCTTGTGCAGAAAACACGTGTAATTAATATATTTGGTCACAATTAATTTAACCCATGCATGATCAAAATATTTTGGCAAACATTTTTAAAAAATTTTTTGCGGAAATTATTGAAAGCTAGTTGAAATACTTTTAAAAAATAAAATTAAATAAGGTTTTGTTTATTTTAGTCAAAAATTAACCCTTAGTTGCACTGTCTTACTTTTTTATAACATTTACTTCGACCTCATTAAAAAAACATTTTATAATCACAAAAAGCATATCTTTGTGCAGGAAACACTTTCAATTAATATATTTGGCCACAATTAATTTAACCCATGTATGACCAAAATATTTTGGCAAACATTTTTAAAAAAGTTTTTGCTGAAATTATTGAAAGCTAGTTGTAATACTTTAAAAAAATATAATTAAATAAGGTTTTTGTTTATCTAGACGTGCTTATTAATATCAAATAATTATTACGTGTAACACTTTCCCGGTCAAAATTTTTTTCGAAATTTGTATGTGCAAATTAATTTTAAAACTAATTTATAAACAAATTTTGTCTTAATCGCATATATTCATGGGAAATTCACCGGGAAAGTGTTACACGTTATAATTATTTGATATTAATAAGCACGTCTATTTAAACAAAACCCTTTTTTATTTTATTTTTTTAAAGTATTTCAACTAGCTATCAATAATTTCCGCAAAAGCTTTTTTAAAAATGTTTGCCAAAATATTGTGATCATGCATGGGTTAAATTAATTGTGGCTAAATATATTAATTAAACGTGTTTCCTGCACAAAGATGCGCTTTTTGTGGTTATAAAATGGGTTTTTAATGATGTCGAAGTAAATGTTATAAAAAAGTAAGACAGTGCAGATAAGGGTTAATTGTTGACTAAAATCCCAAGCGGTGGTCAACACCTTTTTAACGATGTATTATAAGTGACAATCGGACAAAAAATTCCAAAGTTATTTAAGCTTTTAGTAAAATCGAATTAAAAAGCATCAAAAAACTGACATAAATATCTCGTTATCTCGAGTCTGTTGTTAGATTTATAAAATGTTTTAATGCAGAATCAAAGAATTCCTAAATATCATTTATATTTGGTCATCCATTGGACAAAAAAAAATTTACTGAATTTTTTATTCATGAAAAATACCATTTTTGGACCCTTTTTTGACGCGATTTAGCTCACGGGAGATTATCGCTAGAGCCCAAATATTTTGGGAATCTTCATAAAACATGTCAAAGTTAATTTTGAGGGGGTACATCATCAACTTTTTTTTTTGAGTCACTCTAATGTGCATATATGAACATTTTTCACCGCCCGAGTAAAAAAGATCTGATATAATCACATATGCTATTATATAGTTATTTATATTTATATATGGTTATGCATGATCTTTGATATGGACATACAAGTTTATATATAGCATTGTATTTTTCCTTGTTTTTTAATATGATAGCATACATATTCATATCTATTTATATACTGATTTATATGAAATTTGATATGACATATAAGGTCGGGAATTTTTAGATATGGCAGATAAAAAGATATATGATTTTATTTATAATTATATCCCGAAAAAAATTTCAAAATTTTCTAAGTCCCGGACAATAAAAAAAAATTCAAGTCCTAAAAAATTTTATGAAAATTTTCCAAAGTCCCGGAAACAAAATTTTTTTAGCATTTTTTTTGGAGTAAAAAAATCATTGAAAATGTTTCTATGAGAAATTTAATTTTTTTGAAAAGTTTTTGAGTTCCGAAAAAATGTTTTTAAATTTTCTAAGACACAAACATTTTTTGGAAAATTTAAATCCCTTATAAATGATTTTAGAAAAAAATGTCAAATTTTTAATAATTTGCTAAGTCCCGAAAAAATTCCGAAGAATACAATAAAAACTCTTCTAATTGATAATGTATCCAATCTGATAAAATAATTTCTAATTTCACGTTTAAAATTCCAAAAAAATTTACCAGATTTCATCCAATTATATAAAAATTTATCTAATTTTAACAGATAAGATATGATTTAATACAATTAGATAGACCCATTTTTGGGATCAAACTTAATCAAATTTGATATTATTTTATCAAAAATAATAGAATTTGATATAATCGTATAATATTCGTTCCGCCAATTTTCGGATCAAAATTAATATGGATTTACATAAAAGCATATCTGTTCATATATAATTAAATATCGCGTCATATAACTTTTTTTTACTCGGGCGGGAAGTTTTTTTTTTGGATTTTTTTTTTGTGTTTTGGAGTAAAAAAATTCAGTTCAAAATTTCAGTTAAAATCATTTTGGATTTTTTTTTTGGAAAATTTTATAAGTCCCAGATGTGCAGATGTGTGCATATGTGTTTGCATACATCAGCATATATGAAAAAAAATCAAGAAATATTGCTTCATACATGTATACATATGGAGCATGTATGATCACATATTTTTCATACGTGATCACATATTAAACATGTATGTGCATATATGAACATTTTTCACCGGGTACTCAAAAATCAAAAAGCAGAATGATTAGAGAGATCTTTCTAAAAAATTCTCAGATTTCAAAAAAAATAAATTCTTCGACTCTGTTATAATGTACCCAAAAAATCTCCGAGTTAAATAAAAATCTATAGAAAGAATAATTGTCATTTTTTGTATCGATAAATTTTACAGTCTCAAATTTTTTTTTCCCAATAAACTTTTTAAGGATCTTACACAAATTTAGAACATTTTTTTTTGGATTCTAAAATTTTGATTTGTCTCATCTTTTAACTCATATTCTTTTCGTTTATTTCTTCATTTCTTTCTCTTCCTGTCTTCTGCTATACTGCTTTTTTTCCTTATTTTTCTTTTTCGAAATCGGTAAGGGGGGAATTTTTCCCACTTTCCCCTTTGGATCCACCTCTGTATACAGGATTCTGAGACATTTTTCTTAAGACATTTTTCTTAAGACATTTTTCTTAAGACATTTTTCTTAAGAAAAAAGTCTCAGATTAAGAAAAAAATCTCAGATTCTGAGACATTTTTCTTATAGAAAAATCTCAGATTCTGAGACATTTTTCTTATAGCAAAAATCTCAGATTCTTATACATTTTTCTTATAGAAAAAATCTCAGACGCTGAGACATTTTTCTTATAGAAAAAATCTCAGATTCTGAGAAATTTTTCTTATAGAAAAAATCTCAGATTCTGAGACATCTCAGATTCTGAGACATTTTTCTTATAGAAAAATCTCAGATTCTGAGACATTTTTCTTATAGAAAAATCTCAGATTCTGAGACATTTTTCTTAAAGAAAAAGTCTCAGATTCTGAGACATTTTTCTTATAGAAAAAGTATCAGACTCTGAGACATTTTTCTTATAGAAAAAGTCTCAGATTTTGAGACATTTTTCTTATAGAAAAAGTCTCAGATTTTGAGACATTTTTCTTATAGAAAAAGTCTCAGATTTTGAGACATTTTTCTTATAGAAAAAGTCTCAGATTCTGAGACATTTCTCTTATAGAAATAATCTCAGATTCTGAGACAATTTTCTTATAGAAAGAGTCTATATTATATTTTATATTCTGAGATATTTTTCTTATAGAAAAGTCACAGGTTCTAAAACATTTTTCCTAAAGAAAAAGTCTCAGATTTTGAGACATTTTTCTTGTAGAAATATCTTAGATTCTAAGACATTATTCTTATAGAAAAAGTCTCAGAGTCTGAGACATCATTCATAAAGGAAAGGTCTCATGTTCTGAGATATTTTTCCAAATGACAAAGTCTCAGGTTCTGAGATATATTTTCTATAGAAAAAGTCTCAGATTCTGAGACATAGAAAAAATCTCAGATTCTGAGATATTTTTCTTATAGAAAAAATCTCAGATTCTGATACATTTTTCTTATAGAAAAAATCTCAGATTCTGATACATTTTTCTTATAGAAAAAATCTCAGATGCTGAGACATTTTTCTTATAGAAAAAGTCTCAGATTCTGAGACATTTTTCTTATAGAAAAAATCTCAGATTTTGAGACATTTTTCTTATAGAAAAAATCTCAGATTCTGAGACATTTTTCTTATAGAAAAATCTCAGATTCTGAGACATTTTTCTTATAGAAAAATCTCAGATTCTGAGACATTTTTCTTATAGAAAAATCTCAGATTCTGAAACATTTTTCTTAAAGAAAAAGTCTCAGATTCTGAGACATTTTTCTTATAGAAAAAGTCTCAGATTCTGAGACATTTCTGTTATAGAAATAATCTCAGATTCTGAGACAATTTTCTTATAGAAAGAGTCTATATTATATTTTATATTCTGAGACATTTTTCTTATAGAAAAGTCACAGGTTCTAAAACATTTTTCCTAAAGAAAAAGTCTCAGATTTTGAGACGTTTTTCTTGTAGAAATATCTTAGATTCTAAGACATTATTCTTTTAGAAAAAGTCTCAGATTCTGTGACATCATTCATAAAGGAAAGGGGTCATATTCTGAGATATTTTTCCAAATGACAAAGTCTCAGGTTCTGAGATATATTTTCTATAGAAAAAGTCTCAATAAATATCAGATTTTTAGACGATATTTATATGAAATACTAATAAATATTTTAAATTTTGCTAAGTTTTATTTACAATTTGATCCATTGTTTTGAGTACATAAAAATTCGGGTTCTGAGACATTTTTCCATTAGGATCTTGAAAAGTTTCAAATTCTGACAGACAAATTTTTAAATTTTGAGACATTTCCTGGCCATAAAATTTTCAGATTCGCAACCTCTTCCTTCAGAAAAATTTTTAGATTCCCAAATGGTTTTATATTTTTTTAAGAAGTTTTTTTTTTAAATTGTATTTGTTATTTTATGCCAAATCTTGAAATTTGTGAAATCATTTCGGGGTGGGACCGCCCCCCCTGTATACGCCACTGTCTGTATATATCATTTATACAAATACCAGTAATGGTTATGTGTCATAATTTAATTAATTACAATTACATATACAAATTGAAATAAAACATAGTTTATGTTCATAATTATTTTGAATTTCTTTTCCCCTTACTCCAACAATTATTCTACAATAAACAAAATACACACATATACATTTAATAATATGTTCGTTTGTCATGAAAAATTTACTGTTGCATTTAAGATAATTTATCATTTATTTGCAATCAGTAATGTTTATTTTATGAACTTTTTTCGATAGAGTATTTTAACGCCATGACGACTAGTAGTTAATGCGAAAATAATATATAATAATAAAAAAAAAGCATTTAATATTTTATTTAATATTTAGTAGGAATGTGTTTTATATCCATCCATACATATGGTAAAAACGATTATTGCTGCAATTTGTAGAATAGCAGAAACATTAACAACACAATTAATATACATAAGTATAACAAGTTCAAACAGTATTTGGCTGTGCCGAATCAAAAATACTCGATACATTTTTTTATGTCCATAACTTACAAGGCAGTTCATTTATAAAGAAGTTTTAATAAAAAAAAAATTTACCATAAAAACATTTTTTCAGTAATGACAAAATTTTTTACTACCCGAGTAAAAAAGATTATATATGTTTATATTTAATTATATAAAGACATCATATATATTCATATAGAATTTGATGCGAAAAATGAGTCGATAAAACCATATAAAGTTGCATTAAATTTGATATAATTTGATGTGATTTTAATATAATTTTATATGATTTGATGCGAAAATTGGCCCCTTTTTAAGAAAAATTTATGCAATTATATATAATTAAATAAAAAAAATCCAAAAAAAACCCAAAAAAAAAATTATATTAAATTATATATCAAGAACTTAGATTTTTTTTTTTTTTTTTCATAAATTTTGCATTATATATAATAACATATAAGTAAAATTTTTAAAACAAATGTTTAAGGTTTAGGTTTGGAACTTTAAAAAAAAAAAAAATTCTGGACTTAGAAAAATTTTCGAAAGTTATATCAAATCTATATATATAAAAGAGTAACGTGACTGACTGACTGACTGACTGACTCATCATCGCCCAGCCCAAACCGCTGAAGCTAGAGACTTGAAATTTGGACTGTAGGTTCACCTCCCGGAATATAGATCCACTAAGGCTGGATTTTTGCCAATGTTGATTCTAAGGGGGTAAAAAGGGTAAAAAACTGTACTTTTGGTACTTTTTATATCTCATGAAATAATGGTCACAGAGACTTGAAATTTGGACTGTATGTTCACCTCCCGGAATGCAGATCCTGTAAGGCTGGACTTTTGCCAATGTTGATTCTAAGGGGGTAAAAAGGGTAAAAAACTGTACTTTTGGTACCTTTTTTATATTCTTTAATAATGGTCCTAGAAACTTGAAATTTGGAATGTAAGTTCAGCTCCCGGAATATAGATCCACTAAGGCTCGATTTTTGCCAATGTTGATTCTAAGGGTGCAAAAAGGGTAAAAAACTGTACTTCTGGTACTATTTTTTTATTTACTGAAATAATAGTCATACAAACTTGAAATTTGGACTGTATGTTCACATCCTGGAATACTGTAAGGCTGGATTTTTGCCAATGTTGATTCTTAGGGGGTAAAAAGGGTAAAAATCTGTACTTTTGGTACATTTTATATTTCCTTAAATAATGTTACTAGAAACTTGAAATTTGCACTGTAGGTTCACTTCCCGAAAAAAGGGTTCACTAATGCTGGGTTTTTACCAATGATGATTCTACGGGGGTAAAATGGGTAAAAAAGTGTACCCTTGGTACTTTTTATATCTCCTGAAATAATGGTCATAGAGACTTCAAATTTGGACTGTATGTTAACTCCGGGAATAACGATCCACTAAGGCTGGTTTATGGCCAATGATGATTCTAAGGGGGTAAAAAGGGTAAAAACTGTACTTTTGGTACCTTTTATATTTCCTTAAATAATGGTACTAGAAACTTGAAATTTGCAATGAAGGTTCACATCCCAGAAAAAAGATTCGCTAAGGCTTGGTTTTTGCCAATGTTGATTCTACTTGGGTAAAATGGCTAAAAAGTGTACTTTTAATACTTTTTTTTTATTTACTTAAATAAAGGTCATACAAACTTGAAATTTGGAATGTACCTTTTATAAAAATTACCTTTTATAAAAATTACCTTTTATAAAAAGTACTTTTTATAAAAAGTACCTTTTATAAAAAGTACCTTTTACAAAAAGTACCTTTTATAAAAAGTACCTTTTATAAAAAGTACCTTTTATAAAAAGTACCTTTTATAATAAATACCTTTTATAAAAAGTACCTTTTATAAAAAGTACCTTTTATAAAAAGTACCTTTTATAAAAAGTACCTTTTATAAAAAGTACCTTTTATAAAAAGTACCTTTTATAAAAAGTACCTTTTATAAAAAGTACCTTTTATAAAAAGTACCTTTTATAAAAAGTACCTTTTATAAAAAGTACCTTTTATAAAAAGTACCTTTTATAAAAAGTACCTTTTATAAAAAGTACCTTTTATAAAAAGTACCTTTTATAAAAAGTACCTTTTATAAAAAGTACCTTTTATAAAAAGTACCTTTTATAAAAATTACCTTTTATAAAAAGTACCTTTTATAAAAAGTACCTTTTATAAAAAGTACCTTTTATAAAAAGTACCTTTTATAAAAAGTACCTTTTATAAAAAGTACCTTTTATAAAAAGTGCGAATTTGGTTATTTTTATATTTCTTGAAATAATGGTTCATAAATTTGATATTTTAAATATAGGATTACCTAGCACAAACAAAAAAGTTTTTGGAAAATTTAATTTTAAGGGAAAAAAGGTGGCAAATGGTTACATTTAGCTATCAACTATTAAACTAAAAGTCCCAGAAATAACACCCAAATGGAACTTAAGAAGATGCAATTGGAAATGAAATGAAGTAGAACGGGGAACGAAATGCAATAGAGCTCGGAACAATATGGAATGATACTTTTTGCTCAAATTTTTCGTATTAAACTTTTTTTAATCCATATTTTTTCTCGCTATATGTTTTTCCATATGCTATATGTTTCTAACTTATTTTTATTCCAATTTCTTTTTTCACTGAAATATTTATTCACTCAAAATCCCAAAACCCGTTATAAGGGCTCGAAATTTGTCAATATCTTTTTTCACAACGAGCATGATGGCGTACCAGCAAAGTTATTTAAATTTTATTGTTCAAATTATTCACAAATCGTCCACAAGTAAATAAAATAAAGACTACGTAGGGAAATTTTTTTGAAATCGATAGAGTAACCCTGAGCCTACTATTATCCGGTATTCAATGCAACCGGTAACGAAGTACCGGGATTGTAAGCTAGTTTTATATAAAGGACTTAGATTTTTTTTTTTTAATTTTACTCATATAAGATTACATATGATTCAGAAAAAAGTTGCATAAAGTTTTATATAAAATGTCTTCAAATATTTTGTTATATTAAATTATATAAAAAACCAGACAGAATTTTATATTTCATATGTAATTATATAAACTAACTTTAATCATATGTTATTATGTATAACTTAACATTTTCTTTTATATAATTTTATATAAGAAAAAAATACGAAGTGCAAATATATATAATCTTATATGATAGCAAAACAATTTACGTATAAATTTATCAAATAATATATGTTTATATAAAAATAAGTAAAATTATATATAATCTTTTTTACTCGGGTATATTTTAAGTTTAAAAAAAAATCCAAATTTGGAAAAAATTCCGGCCAAAACCTTATAACTTCTTTAATTACACTGTGCTACAATGAAAAAAATACTTCTGATGGGACGTAGTATAGGTTGTTGGTCTTGTCGAGTAGATCACAAAAATGCCCATTAAACTTGCCAGACACCCTCAAATTTTATAGTTATAGTAAAAAAACTTTTTTTGGGACTTTTCTCACTAAACCTTGTGTAATTCAGAAAATATTCAACCGATTTTAAATTTTTAAACTGTTTTGGATAGAAAAAGGATAGGGCTTTCCATGTGTGTAAATTGTGAATACGTAAAAGAAAGATAGCTATTGATTTTTTCTATAAAATCAATTTTGTTTATGTTATTTTTGAAAATTTTTCGAGTTTATCGATTTTTTCTGCTATAGTTCGTTTAACAATCTTTATGTTTATGAGAGTTTTTTTAAAGAAAATTTAATTCTTAATACGATAAGCTTTATCCTGAAAAAATCGAATAATAATTGACAGAGTTGTGATAATTTTTCTAAAAAAGAAAATTAAGATTTTGCTGGAAATCGTCGTTCAGATAACCCAGGCAAAAAAAAATAAATTTATCATAAATGGTCACGTACAATATTTTTAAAGGTTTTTGGCGCGCTGAATTCGAATCAGGCCTTTAAATTGCTCTATCTCGTCAGGTTTTTGAGATATTTAACATAAACTCCTATATCAAAAACTTAATAAGATAGCGCAATTTCAAAGTCAAATTCGAATTCAGGAGGTCAAAAACCTTTAAAATTATGATACGCGACCTCTCAGTATGTTCGTTTATTTTTTATTTTTTTTTTTTTTGCATGGGCAATTTCATACAAAATATTAATTTTCTTTTTTAGAAAATTTATCACAACTCTCTCAATTGTTATTCGATTTTTTTAGCATGAAGCTAATCGTTTTCACAATTAAATTTTCTTTAAGAATACGTTTATAAATATAAATGTTGTTGAACGAACTATATCAGAAAAAAATCGATGAACTCAAAAATATTTTAAAAAGTAACAAAAAATTAGATATTGTTGAAAAAATCAATGCATGTCTTTCTTATATGTATAGACCAATTCACACACATGAAAATCCCTATCCTTCTTCTATCCAAAACAGTTGAAAAATTGAAAATCGGTTGAAAAATGATTAAGTTAAACGTGGTTTAGTGAGAAAAGCCCCAAAAAAGCGTTTTTTGACAATAACTCTAAAATTTGAGGGTGTCTGACAAGTTTGATGGACATTTTTCTGATCTTTTCGACGAGACCAACAATCTTAACTACCTCATTTTAAAAGTATATTAAATTTTGTGTTTTTTGTAGCACAGTGTTATTTATGTTAATTTATAAGCTTTTATAGGTACTAGGTTAAGAAAATAATAATAAACCAATTTCGCGAGAAAAAAAAATTCCGCAAAATTTTTTTTTTCGGGATTTTTTATTTTTTGCAAAAAAAAGAAAATGATGCTTAATTTTCAATATACTTATTTAAATTTCAAGAATTTTTTTTTAAGTTTATATGCTTTGGAAATCACAACTGTTTAATTAAAAAAAAAATAAATACAAATACACAAATTTGATTCGTTATAAAACCCAAACTAGTCAAAGGATTGGCACACAATTTGTAATCGCAAGGTCTGTGATATTCTCATAGAATAATTTTCAAGAAAATTATTTTTCTGTTTTAAATTTATTTATGTTGGTCATTTTTTGAAAGACTCATTCAACATGTGTTTCGGAATTTGTCAGATCCCATTGTCAAGATTATTTAGAAAAAATAAAAACCCTATACTACAAGTAGCAAAAGGTCTTTAATGACACCGCTCTACAAATCTGAGGTTTGTAGCTGCGTTTTGAATGAAACGAAAAAAAGTTTATAGGTTTTGGTTTTCCGATTCCAAAACGGTCACTCAAATTTTTCTATCACGTCAAAATTTTAAGAAAATCGCGGTTAAAGTGTCGAAAAAAGCCCATTTTGTTCATTTTTGAGCGCATATAAAATAAGATCCTGACATGCGAATGACTTGATATCAGGCTCATTCGAAAGTGCGTAATTTTATCTTAAAGACAAAATAAAATTTTCTTGGAATTTAATTTTTTATAATGGTGAAAAAAATCATTAGCCGCATGTGCTTTAAATTTAATATTTACGTGTGTATTTGTATGGAAATTTGTTAAAAAACACTGTGTAAGTAAACTAAATATTTAAAAAATGGAAGTTTTTTTGTTAATAATTTTTTTACCATTTAAGAAAATTAAATTTCAAGAACTTTTTATTTTGTCTTATGGTGAAAATCACATATTTTTGAATGAGCTTGATATCAAGTCATGTCGGGATCTTATATTATAAACTTTCAAAAAGTGTCCAAAATTGCCTTTTTCGGCACTTTAAACGCAATTAACTCAAAATCCTGATGTGATAGACATATTTGGGTCGCGGATTTGGAATCAGAGCAATAAACACTACCTAAATCACTTACCAGAATTCAATACGCATTTTCATGTTGAGCTGTGTGACAATAGTTAATGATCAAACTAAAATATTAATGCATATTCGACTCTACTCTTATTCTCAAGATCACGGTCATCAACTAACCAACAATTTTCGTTTAAAAACTTTAATTTTTATATGGAAAATACAGAAAAACAGAAAAACATGTATTACAGAAAAACATGTTTCCCGTAAATTTCTGAATAGGTTGTTTGGATAGCCCAATATGAAACTAAGAAAATTGCGTTTTTGGTTTTTTAAATTTTCAAAAACTGGGCTTAGGAGGCGTGGTCAAACATTGGAAAAATGTTAAAATTTGTGGCAAGTTGCCTTGATTAAATATTTATCACATTAAAACGGAATGCACCACAATGTCAAAAATTTACATTATTATATAGTTTTGTATGGGCTATCGATTAAATTTTTTTTTTTGGAAAATTTTCAGAACCCGTTCAGAAATTTTCCATTTTTTAAAAAAGTCAATTTATAAAAAATCTGGCCACTTTTTTTTTTCTTTTCCGACTAAAAATAAATATATAGGTCCATATATAATTTGAAATTGAGCCATATATAATTTAATATGACACAACACGTATTTGGATAAAATAAGTTGATGAGATTGGTGGATCAAAATAGCTTAAAATTTGTTATATTAGATTAAATATGATCGTTTTTGATCCGAATATTGGGTTTATCTAATTTGATATAATTGTATATAATTTTATATCATAAGATATAATTTGTAGAATTTTTCATAAAATATTTTTTTTATCTCATAATTTTCAAATTTATCCCAAGTTTTTTCGGGAAATACAAAAAAAAAATTGCCAAAAAAAAAAAAAAAAAAAAAAATTGTGTCCGGGACTTAGAAATTTAAAAAAAAAAATTAAAAAAAAATTTCTTAAAACTTTGTTAATAAATGTTTACTTCAAAACGCAAAAAATGTACCAAAAATATTTTTTATCCAGGACTTAGAAAATATTACAAAACTTTTTCAGGACTTGTAAAATTTTTCAAAATTGGCAATTTTTTTTTTTTTTTGTTTAAATCATTTTTAATAAAATTCTTAACTCCAAAACGCAAAAATTATTTGTGTCTGGAAATTAAAAAAAAAAATTCTCGGGACTTAGAAAACATTTTTCCCCCGATTCGAAACCATATATGTGTATCTCATCTTGTATGAGGTCAGACATGGAGTTGTATATCATATATTTATTTATCTAAGGAGTGAGATCATAAAAATGTTAACACACATAAAGTTAAATAAAAAACAGACTACTGAATTTTAAGACTTCAAACCAAATTTTTATTAAATAAAATTTAATACAAAATCATAACAAAAAAACCGCATGGAACTCTAACCACTACGAACAAAGTTATCCACTTTTTCCGGAAACCCTCCCATTAAGGCTTTTATGGTAGTTTCTGTCACCTTTTTAGAGCAGGTGGTCCATCTACGTTTGAAATCTTGCATGTCCTGGGAGACCTTTTTTGTGCCCTTTAATTCTTTTTTAACAAGAGCCCAATATCTCTCCACTGGCCTGAGCTCCGGGCAGTTTGGTGGATTTGCCTCTCTTGGTACAAAAACCACATTATTATCATTATACCACTCCAGCGCTTTCTTGCTGTAGTGACAAGATGCTAAATCGGGCCAAAAGTAAGTGGATACATTGTGCTGACTCAAGAACGGAAGAAGTCTCTTCTGCAAACACTCCTTGATATAAATTTCGCTGTTTATAGAGCCAGATGTCACAAATGACTGGCTTCTTTGGCCGCAGCTACATATGGCTTGCCATACTAGGAATTTTTTGGGGAATTTCGTTTGCTTTTTTGACCGAAATTTTTCCGCAACATTTCCTCGAACATCGGAAACATAAAATTCTTGACCAGGGAGCTGCGCAAAATCAGCCAGGACATAAGTTTCGTCGTCCATTACACAACAGTTGTATTTTTTTATAAAATTTGATTTCAATTTTCTAGCTCTGGTTTTGGCCTCCAAATTTTTAAAAGCGTTTCTATCGGGAACTTTTTGAACTTTGTAGGACTTTAGTCCCGCCTTACGTTTCACTTTACGTACAAAAAAGTCTGAGCATTGGGCTAACCGAGCTGTTTTTCTGCCAGATGTGTTAGGAGCTCTCTTAAGGATGCTTTTAACTTTATATGCCTTACCAATGTTACGATAACCAGTCGTTGTTCCTGTTCCCGGCTTCCTTTCAATTGTTAGGTGTTCCAGATACCTTTTTACCACTTTTGAAACTGTTTGGCGGCATACATTAGTTTCTTTGGCAATTTTTTTGTATGTCCATGTTTGGTTTTGTTGAAAATATTTAATTATTTTTGAACGCACTTTTCTTTCATCGTCCATTGTGTAAAAAATTGCAAATTAAAACTCATGATGTAAATTAATTTATTAACTGACATATTTTTAAAATGTAAACTGCCGAAAAAAAAAAAATTTGGAAGCTTTACACCAAAGTTGTAGGCAAAAATGTGTGTTAACATTTTTATGATCTCACTCCTTAATATTGTAGGAGGTCATTTATGGAGTCATATAAAATATTAAATGCAACATCTAATTTAATAAAGCTTTATATATTGTATGTGGAGCAACACATGATTCGATATCCTTTTATATGGCACCATATTAAATTTCGGGTGTAAAACTTAATACAAGATACATTCACATATAATTATGTAAAGTGCTGTGTATCGCCATATATAAATATATTCAATAATATGTTACTATATCTAAACTTTTTTAGTCGGGTTTTTAAATTTTTATTTAAAAGTTTAGATGTTTGTCCGTTCACACAAAAAAATTCAGAAACATGTTCTTCGTTTTTTTCGAGAAAATCGCATTTGAACTTAAAATTTCATAACAATTTTGTAATTTGCTTGTAATTTCTTGATTTAACGTTGCGAATGAGTAATATTAATTGCATAAATATTCCTCATACGCTCTGTTGAAACAAGAAAATTCAAGCAAATTACTACATTGTTATGAAATTTAAAATTCAAATTCGATTTTCTCGAAAAAAACGAAAAACGTCTTTCTGAATTTTTTTGTGTGGATGGACAAACATCTAAACTTTAAAAAAAAAATTAAAAAAGAAAAAAAAAGTGGCCGGATTTTTGATAAATTGACTTTTTTAAAAATGAAAAATTTCAGAACGGATTCTGAAATTTTCCAAAAAAAAAAAAAATTTAATCGATAGCCCATACAAATCTATAAGAATGTAAATTTTTGAGATTGTGGTGCATTCCGTTTTAATGTGATAAATATTTAATCAAGGCAAGTCGCAACAAATTTGACCATTTTGCCAATATTTGACCACGCCTCCTAAGCCCAGTTTTTGAAAAATTGAAAAACCAAAAACGAAATTTTCTAAGTTCCATATAGGGACTTCAAAATTCGGAGGACATTTTTTTGAGCAAAAATGATGAAGAAAAAAATTTTGTTATATAAAAAAAAATCCGAATGCATAAAAGTTTTGCAAAATGCACTTTAAAACTGCATTTGCATTAAAAATGCACTTTTAAACCATCAACTTTTTCCATCTGATGAAATCAAATAGTAGACTTCCATACCATCACTTTGCACTTTATGTCATTACGATACAGTATATACTTAAAAAAATGTAACTTTTCAAAGTAACAAAGATTTTGAACTTTTTGGGCTTTTAAAAAATGAAATCTTAAAATGGTTCCATAGAGCTTCTGTGCGCCAAATATAACAAAAATCAGAAGACCCCCGGTCAGAAAATTTGCATTTTTCATGATTTCTCATGGAATTGATGACATTTTTTTTTTTTTTCAATAATCAAAAACTTTGCCGGACGAGTTAATTTAATTCGGTTGGGCTCAAATTTGGGTCAGTAGAATAAAAAATTGTACGGCCATTCAAAATTGATAAAAAAAACTTTTTTGCACAGTCTTTTAAAATTATTAACCCTTAAATTTCGCGAAACTGAAATCTCATACTTATCTCCAAATGGATCATTTTTCTCTAAATGTTTTTAAAACACCCAAGAAAAAATGAAAATTCTTTTGCATTAAGGACGAAACTGAATTTGTCACACATACAAATAAACAATTAAATTCTACGTTCTCGAATCTATTGACACCCTCCACAACTAAAAAAATATTATCTTCAAAAAAAAATTTTTTTTTTGAAAAAAAGTTCCGAGAAAAAAAAAATTGGTGAAAAAAAAGATTCCGCTAATTTTTTTTTTTTTGAAAATAAAGTTTGTATTTGTTTAATGACCATTCGGTATCTAATTATGTTGAGATATGTATGTCAACCAGCAGCGAAAGTAAAGAATTTTGTATTTTTAGGTTATGTTCACTGTACCAAAATTTATGAGTATACTAGCATTCTAGATCACAACTTTTGAACTGCTGAACCTATATTGCTCAAAAGAAGGGAAACAACAAAAAAATAAAAAAAAAAAAAATAATTTGTTGCAAAAAACTCTTCTCCCTTGGGAATATGTCAAGTTGACATTGTCAACGCATTGTTGGCATTTGTTATAATTCAATATTTCCTTTTTTTTTCCAAAACATTGCCATCAAAAAAATCTAATTAACAACCATCATCCCACAAAGTACACCTTGGTGTAGGGTGTCCCCAATAATATAATCTTTTTCTATAAATTTGCTAGACAAGCGTTATGTTATAAAAACAATATTAATGGCTGCCATTAATCATGCTTGATTTTAGGTGATAAAATTAATCGGATACTTTTATGCCAATATAATTATAAAATAACAAAATAACAACAAACCAACCGGCAAACAAAAACAATTTAACCAATATAATTATAATGGACGAACAAAAAAAAAAAAAAAAACAAATAAATTTTAATAGAGAAAATACAAAAAAATGTGTAGAAAAATGATTTAATAAAAAAAAATGTAATTAATACGTAATAGAATCTGATGAATGTTGTTTCCTCCTTGTCTACATTTGCAAAAAAAAAATAATTTAATTAAAATTGAAACACTTTTAACTAATTTAAAGCAATTTGTCTGTTCTAGTTTGAAGTTGACCGAAACTTAATTCCACTAATGTTTGCTAATTTTTTTTTTTAATTTTGAAGGAAAAACTCAAATATTTTTTCCAGAAATTCAACTTGGCGGAATCGATGAATACCCACCACAATTGCCTTAATATTTTAAATACAAATGAATTTGAGTGCAACAACACCTTTAAAGTAATCCTGTAGCCCGTTTCTGTAATTAAAGTGAGAAGTTTTCGTATCGAAAAATATGAAACAAAAAATTCCACAGTTTCTCGACTCCGGAATAAAAACTGTTTCTGTATGTCAATGCGAAAACGCCAGCGTTTGTATTGGAATATTCCAAGATAGCTGTCAAAAAAGTAATCAAAGTGAGAAAATAGTAAGAAAACAAAAAAAAAAAAAAATAATAACACGGAGCAATTCAAATTATTGTTTACGGATCATTTAAAAGCAATAAAATAAATATAAAAAAATTAAAATTATATATTGTTGTTAAGAATGTATAGTGTTGTATTGATAACAGCATTTTTTCATTTAGAGATTCTTTGATTTTTCTAAAATTTGTGAAAAAATATAATAAATTAGATATTTATACAAATACAAAACAAGTAATTTGTATTTTTCTTACTAATTTTCTCTATTTTTTCATTTATTATAATTTTTTAATGTTTTTATTGCTTTTTGCGGAAGTCTCGCACCGTTTTAAAATGCGAGTTTTTTCACACTTCAAATACAAAAGTTTTCGACCAATTACTTTACAGAAACCGTTTTCTCGCATCATTCCAATAAGTTTAAAAGTTTTCGCACAACAAAGTTGCAGAAACGGTAAAATGTGAAAATCACTTTTTGTGCCGATTTACAATGTTTTCGTTTCATTTCACATGTTCAAGCGAGAAATCTTTCGATTCGAGAGTTACAGAAATCAGCTACTGATTTTTTTAACAAAAACAATAAAAATTTTTGGTAGAGTAATTTTATTTTGAATAATTTTTTGCAAATATTCGGATAGTGTATTCGGTAAAATGCCGAATACACTATTCGCGACAAATCTAGTAAAAATAAATGCCAAAGCGATGTGATCAAAATTTCAGGAAGATTGCACTTCATCTTGGGGTCCCCCTTCAGCGCTGAAGTTTTAACTTTTCTAAGCCAAAGACCATTTTTTTAAAAAAATTGTCAAAATTTCAAATTGAATCAGATTTTTTAATTTTTAATTTTGTGAGGTTTAGTTAATCACATCGCTCATTTACTTGTGTAAAGTCATATTTCAAATTATTTGATTTTGCAGAAATCGAGTTTAATATTTACATTTGAAAAAAGCCGTCAAATTGAAAATGTAATAATGGTGTGTTCTCTTCTCAAACGGAGAGTTTTTAATATATTAATACAAATTTTTGACACAATCAGGGAGTTCACATGGGAATCGTATTTGTTTGTACCTATAAACAGGGTTGGTAAAACTTTAAATTACTAATACGACACTTGCACGATATGACGATACAACATTTATACCTCTGTTTTGCGTACTATTTTCAAGTATGCTAACAAGAAGAGAATTTAACAGAAAATTATCGAATGAGCGATAAATAATTTTTACCAACTCTGTTTTCAGATAGGACCATGCGCGGGTACAAGGGGGGGGGGGGAAAGGGGAAATTTCCCCCCACAGACCAAATTTCAAAAAGAAAAAAAGAGAAAAAAAAAGAAAAAAAAAGAAAGGAAAAGAAAGGAAAGGAAAAGAATAAAAAAAAAGAAAAAAAGAAAGGAGGAAGAAGGAAATTTTCTAAAAAATTTTCCGAAAGAAAAAAATCTTGAAATCCAAAAATTTTTCATAGAAAAAAATCTGAAAATTTTTATAAGAAAATTTTTTAAAGAAAAATGTGACTTAATCTGAAAATTTTCTGTGAAAAAATATCTGTCAATCTTATTATAAATTTTGGTTTAAAAATATGACTTAGAATATGTTTTTTTTTTTTGTATAGAAAAATGTTACAGGATCTTAATTTGATTTACATAAAAAATGTTCGTCTACTACATAGAAATAGGAAAAATATCTTAAAATATTAAAAATTTTGTTAGTCTTACCTATGTTAAATTATTTTGGAAAATTTTTTCAAAATCCCTTAGAATCGTCAAAGAATCTATTACTTTTTCCATAGAAAAAGGTACAAAAAAACTTTAAAAATTTTCGCATCCTCAAACATTTACTTTTTCGGATTTTTATTGAAGAATTGCAGCATTCTAAGTCTCAGAATTTGAGACTTTTTTAAGGAAAAATATCTGAGAATCTTAGACTTATTTATAGGAAAAAGGTCTCAAAATTTGAGACTTATTTATAGGAAAATTGGTCGCAGAATGTGATACTTTTTTGATAGGAAAAGGTTCTAAGAATATGAGACTTTTTTTATAGGAAAAAGGTCTCAGAATCTCTGAATTTGAAATTTTTTTAATTTTTTCATACAAATTTGTCATGAAAAACCGTTTGACCGAAAACGGCTAGAAAAAAATCAGTTTTATTTTTGTGTCGGTTTTTCTCCCTCTCTTAGTTTTTAATATAATTATTTTCGATTAAGTAAACAAAAAAATATGATATCTAAAAAAAAAATTAAAATTAACAAAAAAGCAAGAAACAAACAAATGAATATGAAAAAATCATATTGATATTAAAAAATAGTGTAAAAATCAACATATGACAGAATTTTCCGCTGCCGTTTTTGTGTTGCGCCTATACTCTCTCATAACCGAAAACGTCAACCGCCCCGACATTGCTGTGCAGGGACTCTGAGACTTATTTTAAGTTAAAAAGTCTCAAAACCTGAAAAAGGTCTCAAAGTCTGAGACTTTTTATTGTTAAAAAAAATCTTAGAAGTTGAAACTTAATCAATTGGAAGAAGAATCTGAGAAAGAAAAAGGTCTGAGAATCTGAGGCTTTTTCTTTAAGAAAAAGGTCAGAATCTGAAATTTCTTCTATAGGAAAAAGACAGAGACTTTTTCTATAGAAAAAATGTCTCGGAATCTAAAACTTTTTCAGTACGAAATATCACAAAAATGCTTGAAAATATGAGAGTTTTTGTATAGTAAAAGGTCTCAGAATCTGAAACTTTCTGTGGAAAAAAGTTCTTGAAATCTAAAAATGTTTCTATGCAAAAAAAAAAACTCAGATTCTGAGACATTCGTAAAAAAGAAGTCTTAGATTCTAAGACATTTGAAAAATTCTCAGATTTAGAAAAATTTAAAACTATCAACAAACCTCCTTCGGCAAAAACAAATAAATTTGATGATTTTATAGCTTTCCCATCACTTTTTTTTGCAAAAGAAGCGTATCCCAGTTTTCGCTCGACCGACAAATCATAATGATTTATTTTATTCGAAGTAAAAAAAAAAATTTCCCCCCCCAAACCCAAAAGCTGTACCCGCCACTGGATAGGACAATACAACTATACAACAAATATGATACTCATGTGAATTTCTTAAATATAAGGTATGATATAAGACATAACTCTACATCATTAACCCACAAATCGCGTTTTTTGAATTATGACGTTATACAAGTAAATGAGCGATATCTATTTTGATTTTAAATATCAGCTTTAAAAATGAATATAAAAATTTATTTACAATATAATTCATATAAATTTAAACTTACTACTGTCACTTAAAACAAAATAATAATTAAGAATATTCCTTTAAGAATTTTATATAAAATATATCGAGGGTGAATATTTAAAACTTGCTATTTGCATAAGAAAAACTTTTAGGATATCAAAAAGAAGCTACACTGTTCTACAGTGAAAAACTACTTCTGATGTGACATAGTAAATGTTGTTGGTCTTGTCGAGTAGATCACAAAAATGTCCATTAAACTTGACAGACACCCAGACAGACACTCAAGACAGACACTCAAATTTTAGAGTTATTGTCAAAAAACGTTTTTTTTTTTACTTTTCTCACTAAACCTTGTGTAATTTAGAAAATTTTCAAACGATTTTAAATTTTTGAACTGTTTTGGATAGAAAAAGGTTACGGCTTTCCATGTGTGTGAATTGGGGTATACATATGAGGCATTCCACACCAAATGTCCAGCGAAAAAAAAACACGTGTACCGTAAACTTCTGAATAGGTTGTATGGATAGCCCTATATGGAACTTAGAAAATTGCGTTTTTGGTTTTTCAATTTTTCAAAAACTGGGCTTAGGAGGCGTGGTCAAATATTGGAAAAATTGTCAAATTTGTGGCGAGTTGCCTTGATTAAATATTTATCACATTAAAACTGAATGCACCACAATCTCAAAAATTTACATTCTTATATAGTTTTGTATGGGCTATCGATTAAAAATTTTTTTTTTTGGAAAAAATTTTAAGAACCCGTTCTGAAATTTTCCATTTTTAAAAATGTAAATTTATTAAAAAACATGCCACTTTTTTTCTTCTTTTTTAATTTTTTTTTTTAAAGTTTAGATGTTTGTCCATCCACACAAAAAAATTCAGAAACACGTTTTTCGTTTTTTTCGAGAAAATCGCATTTGAGCTTTAAATTTCATAACAATTTCTTTGATTTCTTTGATTTAACGTTGCGAATGAGTAATATTTATGCAATTAATTTCAGAACGGGTTCTAAAAATTTTCCAAAAAAAAAAATTTTTAATCTATAGCCCATACAAAACTATATAAGAATGTAAATTTTTGAGATTGTGGTGCATTCCGTTTTAATGTGATAAATATTTAATCAAGGCAACTCGCCACAAATTTGACCATTTTTCCAATATTTGACCACGCCTTCTAAGCCCAGTTTTTGAAAATTAGAAAAACCAAAAACGCAATTTTCTTAGTTCCATATACGGCTATTCAAAAAAAAACTATTTAGAAATTTACGGGACACATGTTTTTCTGTAGCGGGACATTTGGTGTGGGATGCCTCATATAAGAAATATATCTATTGATTTTTTCTATAAAATCTAATTTTTTTGTTATTTTTTGAAAATTTTTCGAGTTTGTCGATTTTTTCTGCTATAGTTCGTTAAAAAACCTTTTTATTTACAAACGTATTTTTTAAGAAAATTCAATTCGGAATGCGATAAGCTTTATCCTGCAAAAATCGGATAAACATTGACTGAGTTGTGATATTTTTTCTAAAAAATAAAATTAAGATTTTGCAGGAAATCGCTGTTCAGATAACCCAGGCAAAAAAAATAAATTATTCATATGAAGTCATGTACAACATTTTTATAGGTTTTTGGTGCGCTAAATCCGAATCCGGCCTTTTAATTGCCCTATCTCGTCAGGTTTTTGAGATATTTTACATAAATTGATATATCAAAAACTTAATAAGGTAGCGCAATTTCAAGGTCAAAAACCTTTAAAATAATGATACGCGACCTTTCATTATGTTCGTTTATTTTTTTTTTATTTTTTTTTTGCCTGGGTTATCCGAACGGCAATTTCATGCATAATCTTAATTTTCTTTTTTAGAAAAATTATCACAACTCTGTCAATTGTTATCCGATTTTTTCGGCATAAAGCTCGTCGTATTCACAATTAAATTTTCTTTAAGAATACGTTTATAAATATAAATGTTGTTGAACGAACTATATCAGAAAAAAATCGATAAACTCAAAAAATTTAAAAAAAATAACAAAAAATTAGATATTGTTGAAAAAATCAATACATATCTTTCTTATATGTATAGACTAATTCACACACATGAAAATCCCTATCCTTCTTCTATCCAAAACAGTTGAAAAATTTAAAATCAGTTGAAAACTGTTTAAGTTTAACGTGGTTTAGTGAGAAAAGTCCCAAAAAAAACGTTTTTGACAATAAGTTTAAAATTTGTGGGTTTCTGGCAAGTTTGATGGACATTTTTGGGATCTTTTCGACGAGACCTAAGTACAACCTTAACTACCTCATTTTAAAAGTATATCCGATTTTGTGCTTTTTGTAGCACAGTGTTATTATTAATCTTTTTTCTACAATATAATTAAAAGCATTCAGCTTTACCATAGAAAAATAAAATAAATTTCAAATCGGCTTTTAATTTTATTTCCATACAAACTGTTTTTATTTTTAAATTAGACTTTCAAAAAAAGTATAGAAAATTTGAAATTTAAAATAAAACTTTTGTTAAAGTAGAGTTTTTATTTTCTTTGGTACGGGCCATTGTTTTTGAAATAGTATTTCAGTTAAAAATTAATTTGCTAGATGACAACAAATTCAAAGAACACATTTCTACTAAAAGCTCTCTTTTGAAAATACTGCAGATAGCAAGTTTTAAATATTCTCCCTCGATATATTAATTGTTTTTGTTGCCTTATTTTAGCAACATTTCTAATTAAAACATTTATTACCTAATTTAAGGCTTCAAAATTCCTTTTAATTTTCCTTCAAAGTAACAAATTCTATTAAAATAAATCTCTATTATTATACAAGTATTTTGTGTTTTTATTCTGGTTTGTCATCGTAGGCTTTTGTTATTTTCCTCAAGCATAACTAATTTACTTCTCTCTTGACTACAAAAACCACAATTTTCCAGTCATATATTTATATGAATGTATGTATTTGTTCCTATTTCAAAATTTTCTTGTAAAATATTTAAACATACTTAAAAATGTGTGTGTTCTATTTTAGTGTAAGCTGAAAAATAATTTTTTGAAGCATGTTAAAAAACAGTTTAAAACCGAAGAACGTTTTTTTGCGCACTCTAATTTAATGGTATGTATTTAATTCTATAAACATTATAAAGTAGAAGAAAGAAGTAATAACTTTACATGTTAATTTGTTTTGTACGTAGAATAAAAAGCATTAAATTCACAAAATATTTAATTGATATAATTTTCTCTATGCAAAGAAAAAAAAAAAACTTCATTAAGATTTTTTAAGTGCATAGAAAAATAATTTGAATTATTTGGAACAAATCAATTTTTTATGAAATTGAAAAATTTACGAACATATCATTTCAATAGAATTTTTTTAATACAAAAAATATCACGAAAAAACTTTCAGATTCTGATATTTTCAAAATTTTTCTACTGGATAAATGTCTCAAATTATGAAGATTTTTCTAATACAGTCAAACTCGGTTATAACGCACTCGGTTATAACAAACTAATTCTAAAGTCCTGACGTTTAAGCACCAATTTTCATACAAAATACTTCTTTTATAACGAACTCGGTTATAATGAATTCTCGGTTAAAACGAACTGCTTATTATGGTTCCACGAACACAGTTTCATGCATATTTACCTTTTTATAACGAACCCCCATAAATATTTTTTAATGTGTAATAATCATGTTTATCAAACTACTAAAAGGTTGGAATTTTTTGGTTTATATTATAATTTTGATAAAATTTATTTATCATTTTAATGATTTCTTCTCACAAAGTAGTTTATTTACGAAAAAACATAAAATTAAACAAAACTGGGTCTATTTTTTTTGTAAATAAAATTAGGTTGATCAAAAATATACCCCGTTTATAGCGAACTTTGCTTATAACGAACAATTTTTACTGGTCCCTCGGAGTTCGTTATAACCGGGTTCGACTGATTACACAAAAAAAAACTTTTCAAATTACTAGAAAAAGTCTCGAAATCCTATCTTATAAACACAGGGTGTGCCATATTTTATGTCGGTATGATAATATTGAATAAGTTACAGAAAATCCACCGATTTTCAAATAAAATATAGTTAAAGTTTATTTTAATTTTTATCAAATATATATGAAAAAGAGTATATTCTGATTCGGAGCCTTTTAATGTTCCGCATAATGAATTAACATGACAGGTACTTATGTAAACTCTACTTTCTTTATTAGGATATTTTTCTATGAAATACTCATAGAGTTTCTTGCTTTCAAAAATTGAGGACATTTTCAAAGAATGAATTGACGTTCGTTTCGGGGATTTTCCAATTGAACCATCATCAGAATTCTTTAGAAAATTCTTTAGAAAATTCTTTAGAATTCTTTAGAAAATTCTTTAGAATTCTTTAGAAAATTTAATTTTAATTTTATTTTTCAACATCATCACGAAAACAATTTTTTTTTTTTAAATATCTTTTATTTTCACGAATATCAATATCGTAATGATGCTTTACACCTGACGACCATACATTTTCGGACTAAGCGATTTTAAATCTCTTTTCATTTTCGTGATCTCTGACCTAATTTAATGCATTCAACAAATTATTGAACACTAACCCTCTTCCTTCCTCTGTTTTTTTATTGGTGAAAAAATTTGCTCGTTGACAATTACGCAGTTCTGGCCAAACATATTTGGTATTCGCTCTGATTTTTAAGATTTGTAAGCTGAGTAATAGTTATACGACAAGAATTTGTAGTATAACTATTACTTTCGCTTGATACTGACTTTTGGCCTTTTACAACCCCTAGTGAAATTTGATGCAGAACCTTTTAACACTTTAAATGCACGTCTTAGTGGTGTTCTATGAGGACATTTGAAAACAGGATCAAAATTACCCCTTAAAATGGGAGATAGGGTTTATTATGTCCTTAGATAAAATTTCACTACTCCATCAAATTTCACTACAGACTTCTCTTCTTAATTTTAGCTCAGACGCAGATACGACTTTGGTGAAAAACAATTTTACAATATGTGATAATTTATAATTTTACTTTTTTAAGCATTTTAAAATTTTTGCACGAACTTTTGACAGCCCCTAGTGAAATTTTATGCACAACATTTTCGTAGAACATTTTAAGCCTCCAAACGCACGGTTTAGCGATATTTCACTGTCCAACAGCAAATATAAAAAATTAACCGTGTGATATACGTCTGAAAGTAGAGCTGAAATGGAGTAAAACTGCATTTACAGTTTTTCATTTCGTGATCCTGTTTCCTTTTAAAGGGACTTCAAAGTTTTAAAGAATACATTTTGTAAAATCTTTTTAAAATGTTTTTGCTTATCCTAGGACGACACTGGTGACGGAAAATGAAAGAAGAAGATCTCCCCTAATCTATCCATTTTTTTTTTCCATATTAGGATAAAGGGATGTGAATAAAGTCACTTGAAAACTTTATCAACATATATTGTTCAAAATTTTGAATGATATTAAAGGATACATTTTTGAAAGGATGTAACTTACTTCCTCTTTCCTGATATGTAAAAATAGGAAAATTATGGCAGATCCTCCTCTTTCATATGCTGTCAATAGTTGCATCCTATGACAAGTACAAATACCAAAAAAAAATTTTATAAAATTAAATCCTCTAAAATTTAGAAGTCCTTTTAAAAGGAAACAGGATCACGAACTGAAAAACTGCAAATGCTGTTTTACTACATTTGGTCCCTAGTTTCAAACGTTTACTATCCAGTTCTTGGTCAACGACTTTTTTTCATTTTTGTAGGACGGTGTTTTATGAGGATATTTAACAAAAGGACCAAAATGAACCCTAAAAATGGGAGATAGAGAGTTATTACGTTCTAAGAAAAAAACCGTCATCAAATTTCACTGAAGACAACTTCTAACATTACTTACCTTAGAATTAGATTTAATACTTTTTTTTTACTTACTGAAACTACCTTTGAAAACTTCATCGGGCCATAAAAAGAACTCGAGCTAAGTTTGAAAACCCTTCAGGTGTTTTGGTTTACTTTATTTTGCTTGGTCCCATTCAAGATATAAAATCGTGTTGCGCAGTGTTATTTATAATAGAAATAGATTTCAATAGAAAAAATTAAAATAGAAAGTTTTCAAATCATTTAAGGCCAATTATTCAAATTTAAAGCTTTCTCTCGCTAATAACGTAAGTAGATTCAGGTTAATCAACGTATAATATCGGCTCATTTCACTCAATCTCTATTTTATTTTATGAAATTACAAAAAAGTATTTTAGTTGATTCGAATGGAGTAAACTATTGTTCAAAAAAGAAATCGAAAGCTCAATTTGGAAAAATACAATAAAATGAGTAAAAATCATACCAAATCCCAAGAACAAATTTGAGCTCTTCAGTAATCAATCACGAAGTTTTTTCTTAACTCATCACCTACTAATTCCGTGTGTAATAAAACGTTTTGCTCACTCACTCCTGATTCGGGTAAATAACGTAACCAGCGCCCTTTACTAGTTTCTAATGTATTTATGCAAACCAAAAAAAATATTCAGTAATTTGGGTTGATGTGGCGTATGAGTAACCTGACCAACTGTTTTTGGCTGAAAAGCGGGATGGAAAGGTTGAAAAAGCGGGATTTTGACCTAAAAAGCGGGACTTTTTTATACCCTCAATTAGCGATAGGGATATTTTTCGCATGACATCGCTTTATTTTTATTTTTTTTACTGTAACTCAACAGTTCTGAAGTTTCCAAATCAAATATATTTAATAGAGTTTTGTACGGACCATCGATTGGCATTATTTGTTTTTGGAAAAAATTCAGAACTGGTTTTAAATTTTTCAAATATTGGATTAAAATATTTCGTTTTCAAAACAAGCAAATTTTGATTTTTTATTATATTTACATAAAAGTTCATTATGTGTTTTACAAAATGTCAACATTTCAGAGAGAAGTTACTTTTTGTTTTTGAGAAAAATGACTTTGAAGAATTAACTCATTTTCCCGAAAAGAAAAAATCGCCGATCTCTGAAAATTTTAAATTTTGTAGAGAATTCAATAATCTTTCATTTCAAAATATTTTGAAAAATGTAAAACTCGCGTGTTTTGAAAAAATAAAATAAAATATTTGTATCCAAAATTTAAACAATTCAGAAACAGTTTGATATCCCGATACAAAACTTTTTAATAAATGTGTTTTGGAAACTACAGAAATTTTAAGCTACAGTACAAAAAATTAAATATAAAGCGATGTCATACAAAAATTGCTGAATTTTACCTTGTTCTACGATACCGGGAAGTTAAAAGTAATTTTTCTTTAAAATTAAAATTAATTGCACTTTGAAATTTCGTTTTCTAGAAAATTTAATGAACTTTCATTAAAAAATATAATGGCGTGTTTTTTGTTACATCATTTTTAATGTTAAATTTAGAAAATTTAAACATAGTTCCGAATTTTTTCCAGAAACAAATAATGCCAAACGATAGCCCATATAAAACTCTATATATAAATGTGTTTTGAAAATGGCAGAATTGGTAAGTTGCTGATGAAACAATTAAATATAAAGCGATGTCATGCAAAAATTGCTCAATTTTTCCATATTTGCCCACGCCTAAAAACTTAATTTTAAAGTTTTTGGAAATTTTTTCGAGTTCCAAGACAATTTAAGAAGTAATTTCCATTACATTTTTTTAACACGGTAAAAAATTTCAAATGTTACCAAATTTATGTGATCAAAAATAAATTTAAAAAAACTGCAGAACAATCATACTCAAAATATTGTTTGAAAATTAGAAATTCTACTTTACTATTCTAAAAGTCAAAAAGCGGGATAAAGCGGGATGAAGCGGGACTTTTGTTTAAAAAGCGGGATAGAAATTCAAGGCGGGATGAGACATCAAAAAGCGGGATAATCCCGCCAAAAGCGGGATGGTTGGTCAGGTTACGTATGAGTGATATATCCCAGCAAAAACATGGTAATGAGTTGTGAAAAGTAATCATTACCAAGTACATTATTAATAATGAGTACCCATTACCATTAACATTATTTTAAGCCCAAAAGTGACTACTTCTCAATAATATGTTATAAAAGCACCTCTAAGTAATAAGTAATATCTTCTTGAACTCGCAGTTTTTAATCTTTACAATTCAATTAACTGAAAAAGTACTTAAAAACTTAATAAAAATTACAGAATTTTTAAGTTTTAGTAAAAACAAGTTAAATTTTAAAAGTTTTAATTAACTAATTATTTTACTTCTTATTGGTAATGGGTTTTTACTCCTTATTTGTAATCCGAGGCAGTAACTACTTATTTATCTCCATACTCTTCACTAGTTATTTTTGTCTCACGCCCTTGTTAAAATAATTAGTGTTTCATTCAATAAGTAACTACTTATTAACATCTGTTTCGGATTACAAAACCCATTACTAGTAATGCCAATTTTTGCTGGGATTTATTTTTTAGTTGCAACAATAACACTCATACGTAACCCCTACAAAAACTGAAAATTAAGTATTTTGCTCAAATTATGAATGTATTTAACTTCAATTAGTGATAGATAGATTTCGTTTCGTGATTGTGAGTCAACGAGAGTGTGAGTGAAGCTTACATGAGTGCACGTAAGTGTCAGTTGTATAAAATTTACTCACGTGATTGTGAGTAAGTGTGAGTACACTCAAAATAATACATTAGTAGATTTACTATTTTTTTTTTGCTAATGCTAGTAAGCTAACCTTTAGCAAATTTTTAGTTAAGATTAGCATGTTAGCAAAAATATCTTGCAAAACTCATTTAGCCCATTAGCAATTTTTGAACTAATTTTTTTTGCTAAATTAAAAATTGAGTTGACCAAATTTTTACAAGCTTTTTTGCTAATATTAGCAAAAATAAATTGTATTTTTTTTTTTTTTAAGAAAACTTAAAATGGCGCTATATCGGATACTTAGCCAGATAGAGCAAAATGAAGGCCATTTTTGGTTCTCGGGCTCTCCATAGTATCGTCGATCCTCTTCACATGTTTGGACCCTAATGGGTCCTAAATTTGGATTCAAAAAAGTTAGCATTCCCGAAAATTTTAAAATGCTCATATCTCGGTAAATATTGCCGACACGATAAAAAGTCCAAAAGCATTTTTGTAGTTCTCAACACGAGAAACAAGAACACATAACCAAAAGCTCTCCGAATAATTGTTTTGAAGTTGTCGAGTTTTTTTAATTCTCAAAACCCCAGTAATCCCCTAAAATCACGTATCTCAAAAACTAGGAAAGGTAGAGAGAAACGGACAACAATTTTGGATCAAAATCTATGATGATTTTTTAGGAACCCAACTAAGTCTAGGGCCATCGGGGTCTGGACCTATCGGGTCAAAGCACAATGGGGTCCTCAAATGTGTATGAGCTAAGTCGAAATAAAAAATTTCAGTTAACTAATTTTTGGCAAAACATTTTTGCTAACTTTACCAAAAAAATTGTTGGTTCAAAATCAGCAAGTTTTCTTGTAGGTTTACAAGTTTTTTTTGCTAACATTACAGTTTTTTTTTTTTGAGTGTAGAAAAAATATGCTCGTAATTGAGTGTGCGCAATTAGAAAATTCCTGTCGTGAGCGGTAGTGAGTGTGAGTCAGAAAGCACTCTCGCATCCATCTCTACAACAAAGTATGGCACCATACGCGCCAATGATTATCCGAATTTTTCTTTCGGTTTAACGGGAAAACTGGAGTTTTCAAAAAAAAGTTATTACCAGTTCTGGAAACCTCACATCAAATATAGTTAAGTTCGTGTTTAAAACTGAAGCTCTAAAATTAGTGTTGGAAATTAAAACCAAGCAAAGTTGGAAAAAATCACACTTTTCGACATTTTAACACCGATTTTCTCGCAAACGCGAGGTGATGGAAAAAAATTGGAAAACAGATTCGGATTCAGCATAATAAGGTCCATTAAAACATCTGTCAAAGGTCAGGCAAATTCAGCTTTTCTCACCCTGTGTAATACTCCCATTTTTTTCAGACGATGTCTGTCCATCCCTCTGACTATTGATTTTTTTTGTAGTAAGCACTTTATTTTAATATAGTTTTTGTTTGTTTTTGATACGTTTGAATTTACAATCATTAAAAATTATTCTTTTACTCCAATTCAATTGTCTTTAAAATCGTTACACATTAGAAAGGGTATTAACATATTCGGACAAGTCAAATTTATTTTTTTATACCCTCCACTCTAGTGATAGAGGGTATATATAAGATTGTCATTCCGTTTGTAACACATCGAAATATTGGTCTAGGACTCATAAGTATATATATGGGGCATTTCATGTGAAATCGGACACTTTGAAAAACTTTTTTTTTAGATTTTCCCAATTTGTTTACAGTTTTTAGTACCCTTCGAAAACTCCTTCCTGGTAAATTTTCAGATTTTTTTGATGACCCGTTCAAAAGATATCGAATTTTTAAAAATTGGTAGTTTGTTCCTTTACTACAACTTCTTTTAATCATAACTTCTTCAATAATAGTCCAAATTTCAAATTTGGACTATTTTCAAAATTTTTGTTTTTTTACGTACTTTCTAAAAAAAAATCCAAAAAAATTCTTTAAACGCTCTAGTATGCGATTTTTAAGTTTTAAAATTTAAATCTCATTTTTGAAAATGTTTGTACTCTTCGATTTTTTTGAAATTTTTTTGTGTAAAACTTCTATCAATTCTACAAATTTTTTGCCCAGGAAGATTGTGGGATAACGATTATTACTATTTTCTTAAATTTTTTGAAAAAAATTTTATTGTAATTTTCCAAACTTAAAATCATTTCTACTGCTCCAATGGTGCGTCATAGAGGGGTCCTTTATAGGACCGACCCCCATTAATTTTTACGTTTTAACATTTCTTTGGAACAAACTAATACCCTATCTCCAATTTCTAAGGGGGCTCCCACACAATACGACATTTTTTAAAATATGTTCCAACCGCTCTAACTGCCCTAATAGTGCCCTTAGAGCAACAAAATGTAATATGGCCAGCAACGCGTTTATAATAGAAATAGATTTCAATAGAAAAAATTAAAATAGAATGTTTTTAAATCAAACAAGGCCAATTATTCTAATTTAAAGTTTTTTCTCGCTAATAACGTGAGTAAATTCAGGTTAACCATCGCATTATATCGGCTGATTTCACTCAATCTCAATTTTATATTACGAAATTACAAAAAAGTATTTTATTTGATTGGAATTGAGTAAACTATTATTCAAAAACGAAATTGAAAGCTCAAATTAAAACAAAAAAAAAACACAATGAAATAAAAATCATACCAAATCCCAAGAACAAATTTGGGCTATTCACGCAGTTTTTTCTTAACTCATCACCTACTAATTCCGTGTGTAATGAAACGTTTTGCTAACTCACTCCTGATTTGAGTAAATGACGTAACCAGCGCCCTTTACTAGTTTCTATTGTCTTAATGCAAACCAAAAAAAATATTCAGTAATTTGGGTTGATGTGGCGCACAGTGGGGAAAAATGGACTTTTTTTGTCCGATTTTGCCTACAGGTCGCAATTCTTAACCGATTTTAGTTTTTCTTTTTTTGAAATTTAGCTAATAAAATTCCTCATCGGTCTGTCATGGTGGATTTCTAAAAATCGTTTTTGTTTTATTTGAATATTTTTTTAAAGTTCAGAAAATATTAATTTTTTTAGAATTTTTGCTCTAAAAAATGTATGTACTTTACTTCAATTATGATAGATAGATTTCGTTTCGTGAGTGTGAGTCAACGAGAGTGTGAGTGACGCTTACATGAGTGCACGTAAGTGTCAGTTGTATTAAATTTACTCAAGTGATTGTGAGTAAGTGTGAGTAGAAAAAATATGGTCGTGAGTGAGTGTGCGCGATTTGAAAATTCCTGTCGTGAGCGTGAGTGAGTGTGAGTCAAAAAGCACTCACGCGTCCATCTCTACAACAAAGTATAGCACCAAACGCACCAACGATTATCAGAATTTTTCTTTTGTTATAACTGGAAAACTGGAGCTTTCAGAAAAAAATTTTTTACCAGTTCTGGAATTCTCGCATCAAATTTAGTTAAGTTCGTGTTTAGAACTGAGGCTCTAAAATTAGTGTTGGAAATTAAAAACAAGCAAAGTAGGAAATAATCACAATGGAAAAAAATGGAAAACAGATTCGGATTCAGCACAATAAGGTCCAGATCAAACAGCTGTCAAAGGTCGGGCAAATTAAAAAAGTTCAACATATGTCACCCTGTGTAATTCTCGATTTTTCTTTAAGACGATATCTCTCCATACCTTTATTTTAATAAAGTTTTTTTTTGTTTTTTGAAAATTTACAATCATTAAAAATTATTTTTTCACACAGTGTGTCCTTTGTATGGAAAAGGCGCGCATCGAAGTTTTTTCACTATAACTTTTGAACGGATTGGGCTATTTCTAAAATTTTTACAGTTTTTTAAACTAGAAACATAGAGCTATTTTTGGATGTCGTTTCAAAGATGTACTGTCAATACCCTACCTTAAACAGGAGGTAAACTTGGTTAACTAACCAACAAAAAAAAAGTTTTAAAAAAATCGTTTTTTTTCGAAAATTATACTTTATACCACCGAATTTTTGTGATATGCATTACAACTATATGGTTAAACCCAAAAATCGGAATTCACTACCAGGTTTTTAAAGAATATATTAAAAATAGTCCAGAAAAAAAATCAAACTACTTACGATTTAGAAATAACGATTTTATTATTCAATGTAGATCTCTTTAAAATATTTTTAAGAGGGATTATTTATCTGCACACAAATAATACACCCTACATTTAAAGAACCGGCAATTAAAACTTGTTTGCCTTCAGGAAACTCATTTAATACAAACAAAAATAAAACAAATTAACCAATAAAAATTGAATTATGAAAAAAAGAACGCCGTGAAATATCTAAAATCATATTAAATGATAAGTTATTAAGTTAAGTTTCGTATATGTTTATGTAATCCTTTGTTTACCCATATCTACGCGATTTTTTTAATTATTTAAAAGAATAACGAGTAACAACTGATATTGTAAAAATAAATTTTTTGATTAAAAAAAAAAGTTTTGATTGATTAAAATAAATCGGTATGACTCAAGGTAGATTTATACAAGGTAAGACCCAATAACCTCACTTTTCCTCCATAGTAAGATTTTTGACAAATTTGGAAACAATAATGTTTACGAATTTTCAAAACGAAATAAAAATATTTTGTTCGGTATAAATGACTTGAGTTTACACTACATTTTTTATGATTAAAAATATTTTAATTTTTTTTTAATTTTTGTCGTCGAAAATAAAATAATTAGGTTTGAATTTCAATACTTTTTTTTATAATTTAGTTGCTTTATAAAAATTTAAAGTCTTAAAAGGCGTTTAAATTGGTTAATGTGTGCACTGAACATTTAAGTCGTTTTTGCCGACTAAATGATGTTGAAAGAAAATTGTTTTAATTTAGGTCATTAAAATATTACCGTATATAAATCTACCTTGGTATGCCTATTTAATATTTTAATTTTTTTTAACAAACAAAAAACACATTGATTTTGTATCCACTTTCTCGAGTCGCAAAGTGTTTACCGCGAAATCGTGAAAAATGGATTCTGTGTACATTAGAGATTGAACCTGACATACATATTTTTAAGTAACGCCGGAGAAACAAAAAGCATGTTATGTAAAACAATCAAATTGTACAACGTTTAAACAAATTTAACAAATAATTTGAAAATTTTTGTTTATAACCTTAACTTTAGCCTCGATTTGACAGAGTTTTGGCACTTTCTGGCAAAAGTTATAACATACGAAATGTTATGGAATACCTCTTGTATAACCCGGACCAGCGTTTTGCATTATCCATCATTATCTGCAGAAGTTGCAGTCTATTATGTAATTGGAATTTTAAAGATATTTAAAAAAAACATGGATTTTTACTCAATGTAACTTTTTGTTGGGTTATTTTTTTGTTATAAAAAAAAATGAATAATAAAATAACGGATCTTGAAAACATTTTACAAAAAATTTGGATGGATTACTCCACAAGATGAATTTTTAAAATTTTTTCAAAAAAAGTCCTTTACAAAAAAAATTAATTAAGAAAAATGTGAAAAACTCTATTCTTTGGAGTTGTGCCCCAGCCAAACTAAGAGTCGCATTGATGTAACGGAAACTGATTTTTAGTCTCCAGAGTGTCAAAATTAAGTATGCACCTAAAAAAAATAATCGGCAATTTTTTTTTTTGTCCCAAATGCGCACAAATATCACACCGTGTTTCACTCCAATTCATTTGTCTTTAAAATCGTTACACATTAGAAAGGGTATTGACATATTCGGACAAGTCAAATTTATTTTTATATCGAACACATTCGAATATTTGTCACATCGAAATATTGGTCTAGGACCCCATAAAGTATATTATATTCATGATCCTCGATCCATTTTAAGACGATCTAGCGATGTCCGTCCATCTGTCTCTCTGTTGAAAACACTCTAACTTTTGAAAGATTTTACGGTGGCTCCTGAAATTTAGCATTTATGTTGGGCATTTACCTGGTCAGGTTGGTATTACAATTCAGTGAAATCGGTTCAGTAGTTCAAAAGTTATGAGCAAAAGACTGAATTTAGGCAAAGGTTTTTCGGAATTTACTAGATAAAAAAAACACGCTTACTTTCGAAAGGCAATTTTGCGGATGCTGAAGCTTGGCATATGTATTTGTCGTTTCGCTGGACTGGTTTGTGTTGAATTTCAGCCAAATCGGTCAAGTGGTTCAAAAGTTATTAGAAAAACCGTGAATTTCAGATTAGTTTCACATTAAATTAGCGTGTTGAAAACCCGCTTAACATGTCACAAAAGTCAGAAAAATATTTTACAACGTATTTTTGTCACTCAAAACTATTTTTACAATAAAAAAAAATACGCTCGAAAAAAATTTTACACTCAAATAAAAATTTAGTAAACTATTTTTTTTTTTTCAAAAATTACTTAAAAAAAGTTTTTTTTTTTACAAAAACTAAAATATTTCTAATAAAAATTTGATTTTTCACTTTTAGAAAATTTACTATCAATTAAAAAGGCATTGTGGAGGGTATTTATAGATTCGGTCACTTCGAATTTAACTTTTCTACTTTTTTTCTTGCTTTGCTTTTGGAATATTTTTTTCCTTTGTATACTTAAGGTTTCCTTAGCCTGTTGTTTTCTTTAATAAAATAAACCACTTTATTTTGCTAACAAATTTACACATAATGAGTATATTTTAACAAGAAATTTTTAAGGTTTAATTTCCTAAAGAAAACAACATACCTGCCACAATAACCGCAACATAAATAAGAACCTTGACTAACAAATTTGTACAAAAAAAATAACAAATCAGAGTGATTAATTCGGTCATGCCGAATCTATTCTACCCTACAACATGTTTAAAAATTTAGAAAAGAAAAAAAAAATCGGTTGTGTCATTTTTTTCTTTGGTGGGTTGGAGAGGTGGGTCGGCGATCGCCTTTGCGACAAAGCAAATTGATTTTTTTTTTGATTTTGGATTGAATCGGACATATATTTATAGAACGTCTTAGATGCAATCATTTATCAATAAAAGAATAAAAATATTTCGATGCGTTACACACGGAATGACAAAGTGAGTATACCTCTCCATACTGTAGTTGGAGGTTATACAAATTATAATAGAATTAAGTATAAAAACATTTTTAGGAATTCAGTGTTAAAAACAAATCTAAAACCAAACCCCAACTGTTTTATTTTTAGCCTAAACTTAATTTAATGTTGTAAAATTTATTTTCAAAATTATGACCTAATTAAAGTTTCCTTTAAAAATACTGTAAAATACATCTAAAAGATGAAGAACATTATATACTTATTTGATGTAAATAATAAAATTTTTCTGGTATGTTTTCTCACAATGATGAAAAACAAATTTATTCAACCTTTAACAATGTTTGTTGATTAAATTTTTGAAGACAATTTTCCACATGACATATTTACAAAAGCAACAACAACAACAACAACAATACAAAAAAGCAATTATCCTTTTCTTGTTGCTTTTTTCAGTAGTAGTTACTTTGTTATTTTGGTTGGTTTTTCTCGTCCTTTAAAGTAAGACATTAATGACTTTAAATATATCTATTTCTCGATTTTCAAGGAAGACTGTGTTTAAAAGTAATATTTATATAAAATTAAGAAATTTCTATTGGGTTATTTAAAGTCATTATGAAAAAGTCTATGTTTTTAGGAGAAAATTGTAAACATTTTTTACTTTAACAAAATTCTTGAATTCTGATAAATTTTTTCTGACGAAATTTTCCGTTTTTTGTAGATTGTAACACAATTAATTTTAAGCTTCTGAAACATTTTCAATAAGGAAAAATATTTGGATTCAGTGACAATTTTCCTTAAGCAAAATTATCATATTCCAAGACATTTTGCATAAAAAAAATATTATTATTCTTATGCATTGTTCAAAAGAAAATTGATATTTTTCCTCAAGAAATAATCTTAGATTTTCCTAAAAAAAGTGTCTCAGATTTCAAAACAGTTTTCTTAATAAACTCTTAAGTTAAAAAAAAAATTGATTAAAAGCGTTTTAGTTACAAAAACATAGTTTGGGGGCATGTCACAGACTCAATTCCGTTCGGATTTAAAAAAAGTGGTTTACTCGTAAAACGCAAAGCGAAGAATTTTTTTCGAAATGAAATCACTTTTATGCAATTCAATTCCACTTTGATTTTTGAAAGTGATTTCATTCCGAAAAAAATAATATTCGTTTTTCGTTTTAAGAGTAAACCACTTTTTTCAAATCCGAACGGAATTGAGTCTGTGACATGCCCCTTGATGAAAAAAAAAAATGTTTTTGATGAAAAAAAAAAAAAATAAATGAAAAACAAGTCGAAAAGTTAATTTCGAATTAACCGAATACATAAATACCCACCCTTTTAAAAAACTTATTTTTAGTCATTTAAAAAAAATTAAAATTACAAAATTTTTCATTTTATTTGCAAATTTTTGAGTGTACTATTTTTTTAAGTGTAAATATTTTTCTTAGTGTACAAATATTTGTGAGTGACAGGCGAAACTAATTTGAAATTCACACAACTTTACCTATAACCTTTGAACCATTTAACCGATTTTACTAAAATTCAACACTGACCCGACCAGGGGAATGTCATATTTATATGCGAAGCTTCGGCAGCCTCAAGATTGTCTTTCGAAAGAAATAGTATTTTTTATTTTGTAAATTCGCAAAAACCCTTGCCGAAATTCACTCTTTTGCTTGTAACTTTTGAACCACTACACTGGTTTTACTGAAATGCAACACCAACTTTACTATGACAATGACAAACAAATTTGATAAACCTCAGCAGCTTCATTAAAAGATAGCGTGTTTTCAACAGAAAGACGGACGGACATTGCTAGATCGACGAAAAATCGATACAGGATCATGAATATATATACTTTATGGGGTCTTAGACCAATATCACGGACCAATTAACGGAATGGTAAACTTATATATATCCTCCATACCTCTATACCCTCTATATCTATTAGAGTAAAGGGTATTACAAATTTTGTTAAAAAAAAAACAATTTTTGGATGAAAAAAATAAATGAGGAAAAAAAAATTTTTTGATGAAAAAAAAATTTATGAAAAACAAATTATTATGAAAACAAAATTGATGAAAAAAAATTTTGATCAAAAAAGCATGTCGAGGGCCTATATTTAAAACCCTCTATTTAAAAAAACACAACATTTCAGGAGAGCGAAAAAACTGTTTATTTCGTGGATTGTTAGAGTAATTAAAATTCGATATTCTACAATATTTTTTTTAAATCAACTACTGAATCTCACATATAATTCGTTTTTAAAATTTTGCACTATTGGGGATTTTAGAGGATAGATAGAGGGTTTTGTTTCTCAAAAATATTAAGTACATGAATGAAAATGATCAGATAGAGGGTTTTGCATTTTAATCAAAACTAATTATTATGATTTCATTTATGACATCGGTTAATTTTTAATGTAATTTATTAATGATAATGGCTTATAAATAATTTCGAAATCGCGGTTTCGGTCCACAGGTTTTGATTTTTAAGACAAAAATTATTCGTTTCAAAAGTTGACAAGCTGTTGAGTATGTTATGTAAAAAATAGTAAAAAAAATAAAAACGCGTTTTTGGTCCACAGATGCTGATAAGCATCGGCATTTTTAAGATTAAAAGTTTTTTTTTTTGATAATGTACACAATACATCCAAATTTTGAGCCATATTTTTCAAAAAAGTAAAACAAGAATTTTCAGAAAAAATTAACATCAGTGGCCCAAAATCGTCGTATTGTAATTTTGTTGACAAATTTATGTGCAGCATGTAAAAATTAGTATGAAAACATGTTATGCATGATAAATTTATTCAAAAAAAATATTTTTAAGAAAAATTCAGCATTCACAAAAATTAATTGTGTAAGAAGTAGAGAAACCCAAAAATGCAAATAAAATAGCAAAAAAAAACATTTTTGTTCTGAATTTTACACCATAGATGAGGGCCGTTTTATATTGAATATTTTGCCATCAAAAAGTCATTTTCGTGAAAATGGAAGATAGAGGGTTTTGAATATAGGCCCTCGATGTGTTTTTTTATTTACTTTTTTTCCTTTCTGATTTTGAGTAAAAAAAAAAATTTTAAAAAAAGTTATGAATGAAAAAAAAAATATGAAGGGCAATTCCAAAAAATTTTGCCCCACTGTTCGGAACCATGCCTTTAGACGTCACTGAAAATTTGGCTCATTGAAATCCACGTTTATATGAGGTATATTGCATATTTGGGTTTTTCAGAATTCGGTGAAGTTTTCAAATTATCGCTGGTTAAATTTCGACTTTTTATAGCAAAAGTCAGAAAAATACATCACGTTTAACGTGCTCTAACTACACTGTGCTACAAAAGACCAAAAATAATTTATGCAGGGGTGCTCATATGATAATTCGGTTTGGTTGGAGTCCATAGAGTACTGATATACTCATAGTTTTTCTGGATCACTTCGTTAAGTACGTTTTTTATTGGCAAATGTGTTGGAAAACGGAAATTCTTAAATTGCAATTTTAAAAAATTATTTCTTTGTTAGTTTGCAACCGATTTTCGATTTTATGGATTTGTTTTAAAGGTATAGGTCTTACCTTTCAAACAAAAAAAAAATATTAAAAATCGATCAAGAATTGGCTGAGCTACGATCGCTTAAGTAAAAAAAAAACGTATTTTTTGAAAAATTTGTCATATTCTTTACACTCTAAGTTGAAAGTGCATCATTAAACAATTTTTTTGAATTTTTTGTAAAAAAGTATAGTAAAGTGGCTTTCCAAAACACCAAAAAACATAACAATCGGTTAAAAAATGAATGAGTTATGCTAAGTTTTGTGATAGGGCATTTTTAAATTTTTTCAGAAACGCTTGTAATTTAAGCATTATTCATAAATCTTGTTTCTAGTAGTAATTTTATGCGCATATGCATATAAACTAGAGATGGGAACTTAATAAGATTTGTGCGTGATTCACACATGATCAGAAGTGAGCGTGATTGAAAATTAATTTTACTCACGTAGTTGTTAGTGAGTGTCAGTGTGAGTGGAATAAAAAAATGGGCGTGTCAGTTACTTCCAAATCCTATTTATAATTTTTTGGGTTTGTTTAAAAATATCAGTGTTACTTCTTAAACAAAAAAATATTGTGAATCGGTTGAAAACTGGCTAAGCTGCGCTTGTTTAAGTAAAAAACCTTTTTTGAAGTGTTATACCTGCAACATTTTTATGACAAAAAACATTTGACATTTTTGAAACGAAATTGGTAAAATTGTGGGATCATTTGATGGAAATTTTACCTGTTTATAAATATACGTATGAGGCATTCCACACCAAATGTTCAGCGAAAAAAAAACATGTGAACCATAAATTTTTAAATGGGTTGTATGGATAGCCATGGGAGGCATTCCACACCAACTGTTCCACTACAGAAAAACCATAGTGGTTTCAATGGGATATCATTTGCAAAGTATTCGCTCTTAGGGTACTAATAAATAACAAAAATAAAATTTAAGTTTTTTTCAAAAAGTGGGCCTTGTAGGCGTGGCCAAATATTAAAAATATCAAACTTTTTTGCCTGAGTATTTATTCACGATCACGCACGCTAATGAAAGAAAAAAAATATTCAAGCACGATATTTTATTTTACTCACGCTCACGTGAACATCGTGACCGTAACTTATTTTTTTCTACTCACGTGTGCGTGAATGAGCGTGAGCAAAATAAAATATCGTGCGTGACTAAATTTTTTCTTTCATAAGCGTGCGTAATCGTTATTAAAAACTCACTCACGCTACCATCGCCTCTTAAAATATTTTTTAAGTATTGATATTACTCATATGCACACGTTTTAAATACCATTATTGTATAAAATAAGCGTGTTGCAATTTTTAAATTTGGATTTTTCGAAAACAAGGCAAAACACATCTCTAAAAATTTCAGATCAGATAGAAAGTTCCTTTAACTTAAAAAAAAAAAAAATAAAAAACAAATAAAATTGCGGCATGTTTTTTGATAAATAAAGTCTAAGTTTAAATTTAAAAAATTCAGAACTTCTTCTGAAAATGTTCCAATTTTTATTTTTTTTTTAATTGATAGCCCATTCAAAAATCTATAAACAGCTTTTGTCTTTAAGACTTTACTGTTTTTCATTTAATTTGCATAAATATTGAAGTAAAGATGCTCAGGCGAAAAAGTTAGATATTTTAAATTTTTGACCACGCCTACAAGGCCCACTTTTTGAAAAAACTTAAATTTTTTTTGTTATTTAATAGTACCCTAAGAGCGAATACTTTGAAAATGATTTCATATTGACACGACACAACTTTTTTTTTTTTTCTGAACATTTGGTGTGGAATGCCTAAGAAAATTACGTTTTTGGTTGTTCAATTTTTCAAAAACTGGGCTTAGGAGGCGTGGTCAAATATTGGAAAAATGGTCAAGTTGCCTTGTTTAAATATATATCAAATAAAAACGAAATGCACCAAAATCTCAAAAATTTACATTCTTGTAAAGTTTTGTATCGGCTATCGATTAAAATTTTTTTGGAAAATTTTCAGAACCCGTTCTGAAATTTTCCATTTTTTAAAAAAGTCAATTTATAAAAAATCCGGCCACTTTTGTTTTTTTTTTGTAATTTTTTTTTTAAAGGTTAGATGTTTGTCTAGCAAGATTTTTTTAAAAATTAAGAAAATCTATAAAAAAAATTAGGAAGAAAAAAAAGTAATTTTTCTGATTTTCAAAATAAATTTTTAAAATTTAAAATAGTTTTTGAAAAAAATAATTTCAATTTGTGGTTTTGCTAATTTATGCCAAAATATGCACTTAAAAGTTCGAAATATGCACAATATATGCATTTAAAATCAAAATATGCAAAAATATGTATTTTCACCAAAATATGCAAAATATGCGAAAACAAATCAATGCCATTTAATGCAAATCTCTTGATTCGGAAAGATAATTGGTCGATATCGTTTTTAGGCTTTCGACAAAAAACATGCATTTGCATGGAAATCTCACCCTAGTTATATAAAAAACTTTTTTACCCGGGACCCATTGAAAAATTTTGGTACACAATTTTTTTCTCATTGAACATTTGGTGTGGAATGCCTCACATGTATATTTATAAACAGGTAAAATTTCCATCAAATGATCCCACAATTTTAGCAATTTCGTTTTAAAAAAAACATGTTTGCAAGCGCACAGCTTTTTCTGTCATAAAAATGTTGCAGGTATAACTCTTCAAAAAAGGTTTTTTACTTAAACAAGCGCACCTTAGCCTGTTTTTAACCTATTCTCAATATTTTTTTGTTTAAGAAGTAACACTGATATTTTTTAAACAAACCCAAAAAATTATAAATAGGATTTGGAAGTAACTGACACGCCCATTTTTTTATTCCACTCACACTGACACTCACTAACAACCACGTGAGTAAAATTAATTTTCAATCACGCTCACTTCTGATCATGTGTGAATCACGCACAAATCTAATTACGTTCCCATCTCTAGTTTATATGCATATGCGCATAAAATTACTACTAGTAACAAGATTTATGAATAATGCTTGAATTACAAGCGTTTCTGAAAAAAATTAAAAATGTCCTATCACAAAACTTAGCATAACTCATTAATTTTTTAACCGATTGTTATGTTTTTTGGTGTTTTGGAAAGCCACTTTACTATACTTTTTTACAAAAAATTCAAAAAAATTGTTTAATGATTCACTTTCAACTTAGAGTGTAAAGAATATGACAAATTTTTCAAAAAATTCGGTTTTCTTTTACTTAAGCGATCGTAGCTCAGCCAATTCTTGATCGATTTTTAATATTTTTGTTTTGTTTGAAAGGTAAGACCTATACCTTTAAAACAAATCCATAAAATCGAAAATCGGTTGCAAACTAACAAAGTAATAATTTTTTAAAATTGTAATTTAAGAATTTCCGTTTTCCAACACATTTGCCAATAAAAAACGTACTTAACGAAGTGATCCAGAAAAACTATGAGTATATCAGTACTCTATGGACTCCAACCAACCCGAATTTTTATATGAGAACCCCTGCATTTTTTTGGTGTAGCACAGTGCTATTAACTAGTAACCCGATTGTCACAAGTAATTTCTCATATGGAAGCTTAATTCTTCTTCTTTTATGAAATATTTTCAAAAGCATACGGTGTTTTTCAGAAGTGTTTCAAAAACCCAAAAACATTTTTTTTGCGAATGTTAGAAAAACACATCTTCGATTTAAAAAAATAAAAAATTGGTGATAAACAATACAGTTTTGTACAATATATCCAAAATTCAGAGTAAGTTCACCATGGGATCGAAAAATATTCTGGTTTTAGTACGAGGTTCTCCTTTATTTTACCTTAGAAAATAAGTGTTGCAAAAACACAAAAACATTTTTTTTGCGAATGTTTGAAGAACACATCTTCAATTTAAAAAAAAAAAAAAATGGTGGTAAACAATGCAGTTTGGTACACCATATCCAAAATTCAGAGTGAGGTCACCATCGGATCAAAAAATATTCTGATTTCAGTACGAGGTTCTTATATTTTACCTTAGAAAGTTAAAATTTTATATTTCTTAGGATGTATTACTCCGTTATAAAATAACTCTCCGTTAAATTTAACTTTTTCAAACAAATTTTATCATAAGGCTCCGTTAAATCGGCAGTTAGCAGCTAACTTTTCATTGAGTAATCCGCCCTTAAATATAAACATTTTAATTTTCACAGAAAATTATACTTTAAAAATTTTGAAAAACAATCAAGATATTAGAAATTTAAATTTTCTATGGGAAAAATACGAGAACTTCGTACTTAAAACAGAATATTTTCGATCCTATGACGATCCCACTCTGAATTTCGCATATATTATACAAATCATTGTTATTTTTTCACCAGAATTTAAAAAAAAAAATCCAAGATTTTTTTTTTAATATTCTAAAAGAAAAAATGTTTTTGCATTTTTGCATCATTTCTGTAAAAAAACTCTATGTTTTTAAAAATATTTCCTCTAAGGAGAAGACCCTAGCTTTCACATGAGTCAAAATTTGTTAAAATCGGATCATTGGTTAAAAAGTTACAGCTCTTTAAACGTGATGTATTTTTCTCACTTTTGCTAAAAAAGCTAAACTTTAACTCGTCATTATTCTGTAAATACACTAAATTTAAAAAATTATATATGGTACATTAGACTGGCATTTTTCTGTATAGCAAAATTTTTTTTTCTTCGATTTTCAAAGTCCGGGCAACTTTTTATTCTACTAGGCCAAAACCTCTTGAGGTACCAATTTGAGGCCAATCGGATTAAATTAACCCGTGGCGCCCGGCGGTCAAAGTTTTGGATTTTTGAAAAAATAAAAAAATATAAATCAAAAATAAATATATCTTTCGAAACATCATATTTGGTAATTTTGATGTGCTGAGCACGAATATAAAAAAAAAATTAAAATCGGTCGAACAGTTTTCGAGATATCGCTATTTGAAATTTGCAAAAAATGGCGGTTTTTTCCTACGTTTAAGAAATTTTTTTAAAAAAGTCTCAAAATTTCATTCCGCCGACCCTTTTGTAGAGCTGGAGATAATTTTTCATTTAAAACTAATTTGAGCCAAATTCGATCATTTTAACCCGTGGCGCCCTTCGATCAAATTTTTGGACTTTTGGAAAAATTCCAACAAAATTTTGTATTTTTGAAAATGAAAAAATAAAAAAAAAAAATTCTTGCGATACATTATTTTTATTAAGTTTAGCATGCTGAATACGAATATCAAAAAATTTATAAAATCAGTCGAACGGCTTTCGAGATATCGCCGCTTAACATTTGTCAAAAAATTGCAAAATGGGCGGTTTTATTCTACGTTAAAGAATTCTTTTTTTTTAAAACTCTTAAAATTTCTTTATTTTAACCCTTTCATAGAGCTTGAAACAATCTTTCATTTAAGCCTAATTTGAGCCAAATCCGATCATTTAAACCCGTGGCACCTTTCGATCAAAGTTTAGGGTTTTGAAAAAAAGTTTCTAAAAAGCCTAAACTTTGATCGATGGGCGCCACGGCTTAAAATGATCGGATTTGGCTCAAATGAAGTTTAAATGAAAGGCTGTCTTAAGCTTTATGAAAGGGTCAACGCAAAGAAATTTTGAGACTTTTTTTTTTAAATTTCTTGAACGTAGGAAAAAACGCCATTTTTTACAAATTTGAAATGGCGATATCTCGAAAATCTATCGTGAGATTTTATTTTTTTTTTGATATTCGTGCTCAGCGCATCGAAATTAACAAATATGATGTGCCAATAGATATACATTAGAGTGTCCCTTATTTTGGAAATGTTGGAAATCTTGAGACGGTACCCGCTCATTTTTTTCCTTTTGACTTAAAAATAACTCAGGAAAAATTTTACGCCCCTAGGACCACGCCTTCCCTACGCGACGGGGCCTTAAAGAGCGGGGCCTTAAAAATCATTTTTCCATACAAACCAAAAAAATTTTTTTTTGATTTTTAATTTTTTTGTTATTATTTATTATATTACTTGGTTTGCTTATTCACGACAAAAAATTTGATTTTGGTGGGATAAGTCTTTCAGCGCTAAAAAATTTTTCGCAAAAAAAAATTTGAGCCGCCCGGGTCCTACAGTAAAAAATTTTTAAAAAATATTTTTTTTTTAGTTTTGACCAGCAACGATTTTAGCTGCTATGTTGCTTTAAATGATATATATTCATAAAAAAATATTTTTTGTATCTGTGACATCTGTATCGTGTTCTAAAAAAGGGTAAAAAATGCATTGTTGATTTTTTTCGATACACGATCAAGATGTCACAAATATGAATAATATTTTTTTTGGAATATATATCATTAAAAACAACATAACAACTAAAACCGTTGCTTTTCAAAACTAAAAAAAAAATATTTTTTAAAAAATTTTTACGGCTCAAAATTTTTTTTTCGAAAAAGATAAAGATGTCACAGATATGAATAATTTTTTTTTTGGAATATATATCATTAAAAGAAACATAGCAGCTAAAACCGTTGCTGGTCAAAACTAAAAAAAAATATTTTTTAAAAATTTTTTACTGTAGGACCCCGGCGGCTCAAATTTTTTTTTTGCGAAAAATTTTTTAGCGCTGAAAGACTTATCCCACCAAAATCAAATTTTTTGTCGTGAATAAGCAAACCAAGTAATATTATAATTAATAACAAAAAAATTAAAAATCAAAAAAAAATTTTTTTGGTTTGTATGGAAAAATGATTTTTAATGCCCCGCTCTTTAAGGCCCCGTCGCGTAGGGAAGGCGTGGTCCTAGGGGCGTAAAATTTTTCCTGAGTTATTTTTAAGTCAAAAGGAAAAAAATGAGGGGGTACCGTCTCAAGATTTCCAACATTTCCAAAATAAGGGACACTCTAATATACATATATATTTTTAATTTTATTTTTAAATTTTTTTTAAAAATCGAAAACTTTGACCGCCGGCCACGGGTTAATTTAATCCGATTGACCTCAAATTTATACCACATAAGTTTTAGACCTAGGACAATTAAAATTTGCCCGGACACTTGGGAAAATCGAAAGTTGACAAAAAAATGCCAGTCTAATGGTACATACAGTGGGCGACAATACATTGGACATTTTTTATTGTAGATGCAATTTGTTAAAGACAAAGCTAACAATGCTAAACGTTACTATTATCAAATGATTTTTATTTTAAAAAATGTTGTGTAGGTAATTTATTAAGCTTTAATTTAAGCTTAATGGCGTCTAGATTGAGTAAATAATAAAGGTGCTACGAGGGTCGATCTGGAAATGAAATTATTTATAGACATTTTTTAGAACATTTTTAAAAACATTTCCAAGTCGGTTTTTTTCAAGTTCAAACATTAAAAATTTAAAAAAAGGTCCAACAGATTTTATTCAGTGAACAAGTAATTTTTATAAAAATCCACATTTTTTGACCACCAATCCTTTTGACCACCAATTTTTTGTAAACAAAGAAAAGATGTTATTGTTTATTAATTTTAGTACACCTAAAGTGCAAGAGGGAAAGGTGTGCAAATTGCCGCTTTATAGAAAAATTAAAACTTTTAAAGGGAAATCTGAAATTATTGAAAAAAATGTGACTTAATCCGAAAACTTTCTTTTTTTTGGTATAGAAAAATTGCTTACAAGAAACTATTACAACCGTTATACACTTATTTGCGTTAAACTTAAAATATATATAAAAGAGACGTTTCGGGAATTATAGGGTTAAAACAATGTGTGAATATTGAGGAGAGTTTTTCGTTTTATTTAGTTTTTATTTTTGGACTATTTTTTCCTAAGAAATTATGAAATGATTTAAAATGGAAAGAAGGGGTTTTATATACACTAAGAAAATCTAAAATTACCAAAAAACCTTGTAAAATAATTTTTTGCCACCTATTTTACAAGAATTCCTATAAATACGAAATAATCTTTTTAAAATTTAAGTCGACATGTATTTTGCTCTAGATGATGTTAGTTTGGGAGTTATCGGTATTTTCCCTAAGGTCCACATTGTTTAATAACATGTCAACGACATTTTTAAGCACTGATACAGGCCATAAGCCCAGTCACCCACCGAGTCAGTCACCGTAAAATCGTCTGTTTTATATATATTTTACACAGAAAAAAAAAAACTTTGTCAAATTACTAGGAAAAGTCTCGTAATCCCATTTTACCAATATTTGACAGATTTTCTTGTTTTTTAACAAATAAATTTCGATCGAAATTTACATTTTTTTTTTTGTAATTTTACATTTTTTTTTTTTGTAATTTTACAAATTTCTAAAATAATTTTACAAAAAAGTTTAGTAAATTCACGAGAATTCCTTGTAATTTTAATTGCGCCAAAAAACAGTAAATTTATAATTTTATTTTTAAAAAGCTTGAAAAATTACAAAAATATTGGTTAAAAGCTTGTAGAATTACTAGGAATTCTCGTAAAATAGGAGGTAGAAAAAAATCTAGTAAAATTACAAAACATCTTTGTAAATTTTCTCGTGACAAAAAGTTTGTAAATTTACAATTTTATTGGTAAAAAACTTGTAAAATTAGTAAATTATTGGTAAATAGCTTGTAAAATTACTAGGAGTTTTTGGCAAATAGGAGGTAGCAAACAAAAAAATTATACAAGTTTTTCTTGTAATTTTACAAGGTCTTTTTTTTGAGTGTAAGTTTCAAGCAAATCGTTTCATAACGGTTGAAATACTTTCCTTATTAGTCCCCATAAAATAAAATGGAGTTATGTGCGAACAAATTTTGATTGTAATCCCAAAAGGCACGAAAATTATCCCAACAGGATTCGGTTTGGAATCCACACAACAAATATGGGGATAATGTCCGTGGGAATTATGTCCGGGCACCGCCTACAGACGTGTATTTTTTTGTTATTCTGCTCTATAACAATCAATCGCCAAAACCCGGTAATTTTGTGAAAAAAAAAAATTAAATTGTTGTACAGTGTTACTACCACTTAGCATTTAATTAGTCAATTACTAAATATACAATTTACTACATATTTGTAAACATATTAAAATAGTTCTTAGAAATTCTACTTCAATTAATAAAATGGCTTCTTAAATACTTAAAACGAATTCTTTTTTCTACTTAATTTTTTTCCCTTGAAACACCAGCATTAAAAACAAGAAACTTAGCTTCATTGGATAATGAAACAATTTCTACAAATTTTCTATCTATCATTTATGTAACGCTTTATTTGTATCTTGAAAATCCTTGAGAAATGTTTTTCCTAATTAATCTCATTCAACTTTCACACAAAAACAGATTAGGAACCACAATTAGACATAATATTTCCGCAGTAATTAGCAGCTAATGTAACAAGTGTATTTCCATTTATGTTGAATTGCTGTCTCTGGGTGACAAACAGGATATATTTATGTATATATGCATGAAATATAAAAGCCACAACAATGATTGTGGCCATGACAATAATTTTCTTATCCAAGAAAATGTTAAGATTATATGGTTAATTGTTAACTGATATAGTTTTTATAAAAATAAGTAGGATGTTTTTAATGATTTAATTTATTTATAGAAATTAATTAACAATTACACAGTCCAACAAAAACAAGTAGAAAAGTTAGATTCGACTTTGCCGAAACTATGAATACCCTCCACAATGCCTTTATAGTAAATTTTTAACGTGAAAAAAATTAACAATTTTGGTTAGAAATATTTTATTTTGAGTAAAAAACTCTTTTTTTGTCATTTAAAAAAAAAAAAGAAAAATTACTATTTTTTTTTTTTTGAGTGTAAAACTTTTTTTCGCCCGTAATGTTTTTTTACTGTTAAAATATTTCTGAGTGAATGCACTTACTTATGTACACAAAATATTGACATTTTTGTAAAAAAAAAACTAAATTTTCTTTTGAGTGTAAAATTTTTTTGAGTGTTAAATTTTTTTCGATTGTAAATTTTTTTTCGAGTGTAATTTTTAAGTTACCAATGCTTTTAAAACTAAACAAGTTTAAAAAGCATTGCTTTTAAACTAAAAAAGTTTGAAAAGCATTGCTTAGTTACCACCAATGCTTCTGAAATTCGGGGCTTTGCTTATAACTTTTGAACCACTTGACCGAAGGAGCTGAAATTCAATACCAAACAGACCTGAGGAACGGTAAAGATTGTTTTTCGAAAGTTATCGTGTTTTTTATTTCGTAAACTTGCGAAAACCCCTTGCCAAAATTTACTCTTTTGCTCATAACTTTTGAACCACTAGACCGATTTGGCTGGATTGCAATACCAACCTGACCAGGTAAATGACCAACATATATGCCAAACTTCAGTAGCCTCTGTGAAGTCTTTCAAAAGTTAGCGTGTTTTCTACGGACGGACAGACGGACAGACAGACGGACGGACTGACGGACATCGCTAGATCGACTTAAAATCGATCGAGAATCATGAATATATATACTTTATGGGGTCCTAGACCAATATTTCGATGTGTTACAAACGGAATGACAAACTTATATATACCCTCTGTCACTAGAGTGGAGGGTATAAAAAAAGGTTCTGACCCAGTAACTGGACCCATTATTCCTATGTATTTTTTAACTAACAATATGTTAACAATTTTCAAAATTATTTTATTATGTAAGGTTCAAGACTGATTTATGACGAAGAAAATAAGAGATTTAAAAAAAAAAGTAAAAAAATTGGAGAAGTTACATGTATTTGTATAAAAATGTACAACTGTTTTGTACAAAAACAGTTGTACATTTTTATATTCGGGACATAAAACATAATTTATGCATTTTAGTTAAAATGCATGTAAGTTTTGCAGATGTGGACGGATTTTATTAAAAAACCTCCTATTTTCTTTGTATTAAATCTGACTTGAAACTTTCATACCGAAATAAAAATTTAAAAATTTTTAAATTATTAATAGTTAAATTTACAAAACCCAACGATATAATTTAATTCTGATGGAGGAATCGATTTCAGGCGGTCAAAATACATAAGGATTAGAGTTGCCAATTATTCGCCTTTCAACTTTGTCCGAATAATTCAAGTAATTGTTTTTGTTCGTTCCATCAAACGATTAAATCTAAAAAATTATTCGATTAATCGATGAGAATAACGAATAAAAAAGTGGTTATAAATAAATATTTGTACTAACAAAAAAAAAAAAACAATTCACACAAAAAACTTTAAAATAAAATAAATAATTTTTTACTAACAAAAAATAGGTAAAAAACGTATAAATTGAATAACTGAATTCACTTTTTTGTGTAAAAAATACATAAAAAACTTAGAATTTGAATAATTTTAAGTTGGGGGAGTCGGCGGGGGACGTTGGAGGACACCTATTCTTCACATAAATGTTAAAAATTTTTTTTATTTCATTATTTACTCCAAACAAACACACTTGTCATTATTTTGTATTATTTTCTATAAACACGCCCTTAAAAAGGGGTGGGCCGAAAAAATAGCATTTCACATGGCCAAAAAATTTCATTTGTTGAACAAATATACATAAAAATCATATAAAAAAATTTTGTTTTTTTTTTTTTGTGGTGTTTTAGTTCTTTAAGGAGGAACATTTTTCAGCCTCGTCCGATTTTGTCTCCGAACTTGATCAGCCTATGACCGTAACACATAATCGAGCCTAACTTCAGGAGTATAACTCTATTATTTTGGACTGTATCATGCCCTCCTCAGACGGACGGACAGATGGACATCACTAGAATGTCTTAGAATCCATCACTAATCAATAACATATATTTTATGGGGCCCAAGACAGATATTTCAATACTGTGTTGGGAGGGTTTAAAAAAATAATTGTTAGATTAATTGACATAAATTAATCGATTTATTCGTTATTCGAAAATCGTAATTTTTAAATTAATCGATCAAGAGTTGGGTTTTGTTTAATCGATTAATCGAATTATTCTTAATCGGTTGACAGCTCTAAAAAGGATTAATGGGTCCAGTTTCTAGGTCAGAACCTTTTTTATGTGGGGCTGTGTAATTGATGGCGTTTAGCAGAGAAAGCTGCTACTCAACTGCTCCTTAACATTCTGCTGAACGGTTTGATTTTTGACTTTCCAGGCAACATTTTGAGTGAGCGCTTTTTATTACTAGTAGCGCAAACAGTTTATGCTACATTTGATCACAAACTGATACATGAGCCGTTTTATTTATTTATTTTTTTTTGGACGCTATTCAATAAAGTACAGAAAACTAGTCATAAAAAAGTATTTTTAATATAAGAAAAATATTCCAATATTTTAAAACATTTTTAAAAAAATACGTTCAGCAGAGTCAACTTATTAAAACATGCTACATCTCAACTGTTGAGTAGCTGACAAGCCCATTGTTAATTGATTTCTTTAAATAAACTTAATCACTAAAAAAATTCTACTTCAACTTTATATGCAGATATAAATTTTTAAAATTTTTTAACTAACAACTAACAGGGCACCCACTGATTGCCCTGATACCTGTTTTTCTTAGCTTCCCAATCTCACATTTAGCAGGTCAAAGGGTAGGAAAACGGTATTTTTTAGTTTTTTGGGAATTTTTACCATTTTTTGAAAATAATTTATTTAAACATTTTATACAGATCTAAAGGTTTTTTGAAGACCTATCCAACGGTGTATAGGTCGTGTCAAAACTCCATACTAAATGTTCGCTCCATGCTAAATGTCTAGCGAAAAAAAACATGTGTCCCATGAATGTATGAATAGGTGGTACGAAAAGTCCTATAAATTATTCCAAAAAAGGTAGTTCAAATTTTAGTCATTTTTGAAAATGGTGTCTTCAGATTAAATTAAACATTGACACATAGACAGCCCACTTAAATATGATATATTAACCATATATCGTTTTTTTAATTTGCTTTATTTACAGAATTATGGCGGGTAAAGTTTGACTTTTTTAGCAAAAGAGAATAAAATACATCACGTTTAAAGCTCTGTAACTTTTTAACCAATGTGAAAGCTGGTGTCTTCTTCTTTTAGGAAATATTTTTTAAATAATAAATTTTTTTTTACAGAAATGATGCAAAAATACAAAAACCTGTTTTCTTTTCACAAATTAAAAAAAAAAAAACATCTTTGTTTTTTTTTTTTAATCTGGTGAAAAATAACAATGTTTTGTTTAACATATTCAAAATACAGAGTGGGATCTCCATGGGATCAAAAAAAAGTACGATGTTCTCATATTTTTCCCTTAGAAAGTTTAAATTTTTTATATTTTTAATGTTTTTCAAAATTTTTAAAGTATAATTTTCTTTAAAAATTAAAATTTTTATAGTAGTATTAAATAAATATAAAATTTTGATCTTTCTAAGGTAAAATATAAGAACCTCGTACTAAAACCAGAATTTTTGATCCCATGATGACCTCACTCTGAATTTTGGATATATTGTACAAAACTGTATTGTTTATCACCATTTCCTGTCCTGTATTGTCTTTCAAAAACTGTATTGTATTCAAGTTTCAGGACAATCGGTGGGTGCCCTGTGAAAGACCATGTAAGTTAAATTTATAATAGAATTTATTTTTTTCTAATTTTTGTTTAAATTGAAGTAATTGTCGATATATCGATGAATAGATAGAATAGAAGTCGATTATCAGATTAAAAAATATTGTATAGAGAATTGATAAAGTATTTACTAAGCTTTAATTTAAAAGTAAAAAAATGCAAATCCTCCGAATTTGTCCGCCGATATTTTATTTATGTAAACCACTTTTTTAAATGGGGAATTTGGCAATATCTTAAAAACTTTTCTACTTTTTGACTTGATTTTCGGATTCAGCGCACAATTTTACATGGAAAATAAATATAAAATATCGTGAATCGAACAATATTTCAAAATTTGTAAACTAGTGTTACACTCAATAAACTAAAAATTTATAAAAGCTGTATACAATTTTTAATGGATTTTGAAAATCATCTTATTTTCTTCGTTATAGATCAGACTTAAACTGTTAAGATAGAAATAAATTTTTAATTTGTTTTTTATTTCAAAAATTTAAAATAGAATTTACTTTTATCCGATAATCAGATTAAAAAATGTGTGTAGGGTTGATAGATTGTTTTATAAACTTTAGTTTAAAACTAGAAACAATGAAATCCATCAATTTGTTTCAGAGATATTTGAATATAAGTAAAATCACGTTTTTAAAAAAATTAAAATTTGAAAACTGTCCTACTTTTGAATTTTTGAAGTGGATTTTTAGATTCAGCGTTATATTTTACATGATAATAAATGTCGTGGATCAAAATCTCTGTAAACTAGTGATATTGAAACAACTGTCAAATTTGTGTTTAGTTCCCTTGATAAAACATTTTTCTAATTAAAACGAAATGCTCCACAATCTCAAAAATTTTCATTCTTGTATATTTTTTAATGGGCTATCGATCAAATTTTTTTATTTTGGAAAATTTTCAGAACCCCTTCTAAAATTTTTAAATTTTTAAATAATTTAGTTTATCAAAAATCCGACCACATTTTATTATATCACAAAATCCACCAGAAAACACATAAAAAATGCTATTTTCTGACCTTAGGTCTTTCGATTTTCTTTATATTAACGGTATGCATTCTCAATAAAGCCAATAAAACATATCCATTTTCAGTTTTTTTAATTAAAAAAAAATCGCGATTTTTTCGCGAATTTAATTTTCTTCAAAAATTTAAAAAATCAAAAAAGTATGTTAATTTGAAGAGCCATATCTTCTAAAGTATCTATCGGATTTCTACGATTCAAAAAGCATTTGATTCAAACGTTCGTCCATTTTTATACCAATGCAATAAAAAAAAAAATTCCAAAAAAAGTGCATTTTTGATGCAAATGCAATTTTTGGATGCATTTTTCAAAACTTTCTCCCCCTTAAATTTTTTTGAAACCTGCATAATTCGAAAATATGGCATTTTTTACACAAAATTGAGTACCGTTTTTTTTGTGACAGCGTTTCAAAAAATTTTCGTGATTTTTTTAAAAATACTTATTTGATTTTTTCCATACAAAAAATCAATTTAATGTTTATTTTGCAATTTTATCAAAAAAGTATGTAACTTTAAAAAGCCATTTCTTCGAAAGTATCTATCGGATTTCTACGACTCAAAAAGCATTCGATTCAACTGATTATCCGTTTTTATACCAATGCACTAACAAAAAATATTTTTTTTAAAAAATGCATTTTTGATGCAAATGCAATTTTTGGATGCATTTTTTAAAACTTTCTCCCCCTTCAATTTGTTTGAAACCTCCATAAATCGAAAATATAGCATTTTTTACATAAAATTGGGTACATTTTTTTTGTGACGGCGTTTCACAATACTTTCGTGATTTTTTTAAAAAATGCTTATGTAGTTTTTCCTTAGACTAATTTTTTTTTTTATTTTATGAATTTTATGGAAAAATTGTATGGAAAAACCAATAAGGTATTTTTAAAAAAATTACAAAATTTTTACGAAACTCCGTCACAAAAAAAGCGGTACGCAATTTTGTGTAAAAAATGCTATATTTTCGATTTATGTAGGTTTAAAAAAAATTGAAGGGGGAGAAAGTTTTAAAAAATGCATCCAAAAAATGCATTTGAATCAAAAATGCACTTTTTCTTAAAAATATTTTTTTTTTTTATTACATTAATATAAAGTAAGGCTATCGTCTGAATCGAATGCTTTTTGAATTGAAGAAATCCGATAGATACTTCCGAAGATATGGCTATTCAAAGTAGCATACTTTTTTGATTTTTTCAATTTTTGAAGAAATTTAAATTCGCGAAAAAATCGCGATTTTTTTTTAAATATAAAAAACTGAAAATGGATATGTTTAATTGGCTCTATAGAGCACATGTGTACAAAAAATTAGATAAATTTGAAGACCCTCGGTCAGATTTTATAAAATCTTTGTTGGATTTCATGATATATATTTTTTTTTTTTAATTTTAGATTTTTGTCTATTCGAACAACAAGATACAGTAGAGCACTTTTCGTATTTTTCAAGAATATCGCGTTTGAATATTGGATTTCATATAATTCTGTAATTCTCTTGTACACTCAAGTTTTTTTTTTTTTTGCGTTAATAAACGAAATCCGCATTAAACAAAGACTCCAATTTCACACAAAATGGATGATTCGTTCCGAATTATTAAACCGCATATCTTTAAATCAAGGTGTAAAAATTAGACCACATAAAAAAATCCAAAATTAAAAAAAAAAAAAAATACTAACCAAAAATAACGAATTTATTTTAAAATTTTATTTTAAGCGAATTTGAAGTTATGCGTTTTTTAATCTTAAAATTTTGCATTTCTCTTGTATTTAATTGGGTCAACATCGCGTATGAGTAATGAATATTTACGAAACCAACGAATTTTCGTTACTCATACGCGGTGGTGACCCAATAATATACAGGAGAATTGCAGAATTTTTATGATATCCAATATTTAAATGCAATTTAATAGAACAATACGCAAACTGCCTTCCAGAATTTTTATATGTGTAATTCACACAATGGATAGACAAACATCTAAACTTAAAATGTTGCCGGATTTTTGATAAATTGACTTTTTCAAAAAGTTGAAAGTTTCAGAACAGTTAAAAAAAAATATAAGAATGTAAATTTTTGAAATTGTAGTATATTCCGTTATAATTTGGTTAATATTTAATCAAGGCAACTCGACGCGAATATGACAATTTTTACAATATTTACATATAACTCCTTTGTCTAGTTTTTAAAAAAATTAAAATTTACCCCAACTTTTACAAGTTACATAATGACAAATTTAAATCGCTACTAAAGGGAATAAAAATAAAACAATATATATTTTCCGGTAAATTAAAGTTTTCAAAAGCTTAAAATTAATAATCACTTTAAGCGTGTTTATTATATTTAATAACACTAGTTTAGAAATTAAAAAAAATTCTCTGGAAACAAAACGTGACTATTTTTGTTTATGTATTACACTAGTTGACAAAATAAAAAAAAAGCGATCCACGACATTTTGCATTGATTTTCCGTGTAAAATCTTATGCAGAATCTGACAAATTTTGAGATAGAACAGTTTTGTTTAATTTTGTGGATTTAGGGGTCTATTCACAAAAAAGTCATAACTCAATCATAACTCATTTTTTTCATGTGGTTGTTGTAAAAAATCATAAAAAAAATTTAAATTTTGTTTGAAAATTTCAAAAAAAAAAAGACCTGCTACCATGTGGGTAGCAAAATTGACAAGTAATTTAAAATTTTGAGACTTTTTATGATTGTCTTTACAACAAACACAGGGAATATGAAGTTTGAAAATAACAAAAATAGTCATAACCAGTCATAATCAGTCATTCAACATTTATTTTTTACTGTTGACAAAATTTTCTAAAATAAATAACATTAAACATTAAAAAATTACGGTTTTTTCACTCTTTTTTACTAACATATTCGAAAAAAATAACCTACGAAAACATTAAAAATTAATGATAGTTCTGTTATTTTTACCAACAAATTCCAAAAAAATAACCTACTAAAACATTAAAAATTAATGACTCCGTAGGTTATTTTATACAATTTTCTATTGAAATATTTTTTTAAAAATTTTTAATAAAATTTTGGGGAATCGATCCCGCAACCAACTACATTCTGGCCAGACACTCTACCCATCGTGCCAAAGTCACTTGATACAAACATGTTTTTATATTTCTATAAATAATTTTTTGATTTTTTTTCTACAAAAAAATTACTGACTTGTGTAGGTAAAAACTAATGATATTTCATTAAAAAATACCAACAATTTAAAAAAAAATGACTAACACAAATCATTAAAAATTTAAAGAATAATCAGTAGTTTTTACCTACAGAACAAAAATAAATGACTTTAAAAATTAAATGTGAATGAAAGTCTTTATTTTTTAGTGTGTTATTTTTGAAACAAAGGACAGAAGAAGTCATTAATAAAAACTGAACATCAAACAAATGTTTTTGCTTTTAAAAACGACTAAACGGAAAACTTTTTAAATAAACTACAAACAGTTAATGACATAATTTTTTGAGTGTATTAGTAATTGATAGGCATCATTGCCTGAGTGTGTTTCTTTTTTAAAAAAAAAAAAAAAAAAAAAAAAAAGTACTTTATCAATTTAATACAAAACAATTTTCAATCTGGTTACTGCCTTAGAAGCTATTAATCGATATATTGACAATTTGCTATAACTAAGCGATATTCGGCAAGAAAGTAAATTTTATTAAAAATTTAAGAAAGAAAAACATTGTTTAAAATTCATTTCCCTCTTAACATCTGATCTATTACGAAAAAAATTCGAGGGTTTAAAAAAAAATCCGTTAAAAATTGTATTATAATTAAAATGCAGAAATTTAGTTTTAATACAAACCCTTGTGAAATTCACTCTTTTGCTTTTAATTTTTGAACCACTGGACCGTTTTCGCTGAATTGCGATACTAACTTGACCAGGTAAATGGGCAACATATCAAAAAACACAATTTTATAATATGCATGTATGTCTAGCGCAAGTAAAATAATGGACGGATGGGATAATAATGTGATTATGATTTTTTACAAATTTGATTAACTTTTATTTTGTTTTCACTTCGAGTAGATCGTAGGAAGTTACATCACTCCAAAAACGCTAAAAATGTTGGATTTCGATGAAATTTTTGAGTTTAGCGGTCAATATTACAAAAAAAAATATATAAAAAAAATAGTCGCTGTTAGTACGCATTTTCTTTGTCAACTAGTGTAATTTCTCACTCTTTTTTTCAGTTTTAGTTATAATTTGTTCACAGCTTTTATACATTTTTCATAGTTTATATAATTTCCTTTTACATAATCTGGAGCAGAGAAAATTATAAAAAAATATAATTAATTAATAAAACCTAAACTATGTGACAGCGACAGAGACACTGACTAATCTTTAAAATAAAACTAAAACATCAATGACAGAAACTGACTACAAAAAAACTAACACATTTTCATGTATTTTTACATTAGGCCGGATTGAGAGAGGGGTTGTATGGATTTTAATAAAAACTGTGGAGAATAAGTATGCAAAAGTAACAAACAAAATAAATTTTGAAAAGATGGTTAAGCAAAATTAAAAATTGTTTTCATATTTTTATTCATTTGTTTTAACAAACTAAAACGTTTATTTCACGTTTAGTAAGCTCCATAGAATGCAATAAGTTCTGTAAGAATTACTTTGATCAGAACAACATTTTTTGTCATAATATAAAAAAATATCTTCAGAAAAAAAAAGTTTTCACTTTATATCCCAGCAAAAACATGGTAATGAGTTGTGAAAAGTAATCATTACCAAGTACATTATTTATAATGAGTACCCATTACCATTAACATTATTTTAAGCCCAAAAGTAACTACTTTTCAGTAATATATTATAAAAGTATTTCTAAGTAATAATATCTTCTTGCACTTGCAGTTTATAACCTTAACAATTCAATTACCTTAGAAAGTACTAAAAACTTAATAAAAATTACGAAATTTTTAAGTTTTAGTAAAAACGAGTTAAATTTTAAATATTTCAATTAACTATTTATTTTACTTCTTATTGGTAATGGGTTTTTACTCCTTATTAGTAATCCGAGTCAGTAACTACTTATTTATCTCCATTCTCTTCACTACTTATTTTTGTCTCACGCCCTTGTTAAAATAATTAGTGTTTTATTCAATAAGTAACTACTTATTAACATCTGTTTCGGATTACAAAACCCATTACTAGTAATGCCAATTTTTGCTGGGTTAATTCCTGATATTCAAGTCCCTATTATATATAATTTCAATGATTTGAATAAAATTAAAGTAAATCACAAATTTAGTTTACTATAAAAAATGAAAATATATTCACAATAGCATTTGCTGTTGTATCAACCAAACTAAAACTATATAATCTTATAAAAATAAATATTCTGTTTTATGTGTGTACGTTACATTAGAGCGGTCCAAAATGACATTTGTATTAAAATCTTGAGCTCCACAAGGTTGCCCCATTAGACTGGCATTTTTCTGTATGGCCAAAAAAATTTTTCTCCAATTTTCAAGCTCCGGGCATTTTTTTATTCTACTAGGACTAAAACGGATGTTGTACAAATTTGAGGTCAATCGGATTAAACTAACCCGTGGCGCCCGGCAGTCAAAGTTTTGGATTTTTGAAAAATTTAAAAAATAAAAAATTTAAATTTAAATTTTTTTCGACACATCATATTTGTTAATTTTGATGCGGTGAGCACGAATATCAAATAAAAATTAAAATCGGTCGAACGGTTTTCGACATATCGCCATTTGAAATTAGCCAAAAACGGCGGTTTTTTCCTATGTTCAAGAATTTTTTTAAAAAACATCAACATTTTTTTCCCTCGGCCATTTCATAGAGCTTAAGACAATCTTTCATTTCAATCTAATTTGAGCCAAATCCGATCTTTTTATCCCGTTTCGCCCTACGGTCAAAATTTTGGATTTTTTAAAAATGTCCACCAAAAAAAATTAGATTTTTTAAAAATTAAAAAAAAAAAAAATGTTTTTGATACATTATTTAACTAATTTTGGCATGCTGAACACGAATGTCATAAAATTTCTTGAATCGGTCTAACGGTTTTCGAGATATCCCCATTTGAAATTTTCCAAAAAATGCCCAAAATGGTGTTTTTTTTCTACGTTCAAGAAATTTTTTAAAAAACGTCACAATTTTTTTCCCCTCGGCCATTTCCTAGAGCTTAAGACAGTCTTTCATTTAAATCTAATTTGAGCCAAATCCGATCATTTTATCCCGTGGCGCCCTTCGTTCAAAGTTTTGGATTTTTAAAAAATCTAATTTTTCTTGGTGGACATTTTTTAAAAATCCAAAACTTTGACCGAAGGGTGCCATGGGATAAAATGATCGGATTTGGCTCAAATTAGATTTACATGAAAGACTGTCTTAAGCTCTATGAAATGGCCCAGGAAAAAAAATTGTGATGCTTTTTAAAAAATTTCTTGAACGTAGGAAAAAACCACCATTTTGGGCATTTTTTGGAAAATTTCAAATGGGGATATCTCGAAAACCGTTAGACCGATTCAAGAAATTTTATGACATTCGTTTTTAGCATGCCAAAATTAATTAAAATAATGTATCAAAAACATATTTGTTTTTTTTCTTTTTTTTTTTAATTTTTAAAAAATCTATTTTTTTTGGTGTAAATTTTTCAAAAATCCAAAACTTTGACCGAAGGGCGCTACGGAATAAAATGATCGGATTTGGCTCAAATTAGATTTAAATGAAAGATTGTCTTAAGCTCTATGAAATGGCATAGGGAAAAAAAATTGTGATGTTTTTTAAAAAATTTCTTGAACGTAGGAAAAAACCGCCATTTTTTGCAAATTTCAAATGGCGTTATCTCGAAAACCGTTCGACCGATTTTAATTTTTATTTGATATTCGTGCTCACCGCATCAAAATTAACAAATATGATGTGTCGAAAAAAATTTAAATTTTTTATTTTTTTTTTTAAATTTTTCAAAAATCCAAAACTTTGACCGCTGGGCGCCACGGGTTAATTTAATCCGATTGACCTCAAATTTGTACCACATAAGTTTTAGACCTAGAACAATAAAAGTTTGCCCGGACACTTGGGAAAATCGAAAGTTGAGAAAAAAAATGCCAGTCTACTGCCTAGAGTTTTTCACGGGAATTCCCGGGACGGGATTTCCCGGGAATTCCCGTAAATTTTCAATCCCGAAATCCCGGGAAATAGAACGGGAATTCCCGGGAATTTTCGTTTCTTTAAAATTGTTGATTTTTCGACTTCTTTTGATTATTTTGTATGTGCATTTTTTGAGATTTTACTAAAATTCTTTAAATTGATGACAGAAACGTACGTAGGGACCAGGAATGCCCAAAAAGTATTCCAAGAGAGACCTTCTAACTTAAAAATGTCATAAAATCTGAGACTTACGAAATGAAAAAAGTCCCACAATATCTAAATCTTCGATAGGATATAATTATCAGAGTCTGATACTTTTTTTCCGAAGCTGAGAAATTTTTTTTCAGAGACCTGCATTAGAAAAATATGCAGTATGATTATTTGTTTCTTTAGAAAATATTTATGTCTTTTTTCAAATCAATAAATTTATATAAAATCTGTGTAAGGAATGACTCTGAAATTAAAGGGTTTTTCTTTTAGAAACCAGAACTTTTAAATTTTTTTAAATTTTTTAAATAATTTTAAATAAATAAATAATGTGGTAAATTTTCTCATTTCTCAGAAACAGTTTCAGAGCGTAATTGAGAAATTTCTCTGAATCAGTTTCATTGTGTTTTAGAGGCAAAGCGTTGAGAACCAATTGTAAAAACGAACTGAGATGAACTAAAATAAATCTATCTTAAAAGACTTTGACATATGTATATGTGCCATTTAAAAAAAAAAAAACTTTGTATCAAAAATTATTCTTTTTCTCTCGAAACTTATTTTTTTTTTTGTTTAAAAGGTACTAAATAAGATTTTTATGGTGTAAATAAACATTATAAATTGTGTAATCGTATTTAGAAGGTTTTTATATATTTTTTTTTGACAAAAAATTTGGGTTTTTAGTTTTTGCGGGAATTCCCGGGATCCCGGGAAATTTATAAATGAATCCCGGTTTCCCGGGAAATGAAAAAGTCCGGGAAAAGAAAAACACCACTGCCCCATATAACACTACGTGACAGTTTTTTGACCAAATGTATCTGACACCTAATCTTTATGTACAATTGACCGCTGAATCCGAATATGAAGTCAGAATGGTCAAAAGTAGAACAGTTTTTCGAGATATTCGAAAATAAGCAGTTATTTGTATTTTTAAAAAAGATGATGCCACTTAAATGCAAATATCTTCAAAGCTATTCGTCGATTTATGTATTTCTTTTTTTTTAATGAAAGATAATAAAATTACTAAAATAACCATGGGTCGCATGTGAAGATTAGTCAAGAAATGACAGAGTTACAGTGGACAAAAGATCATACTTCATGGAAAATTTGATGATTTTTTGCAATTTTGCTCTTTTCAAGTTATTTTTTTTAAACCAAACTCTTAAAAATTATAATGTTTTATTACATAGGACATTATTTTATTTCAATACGAACATTTTGCGCCCAACAAGACCCAGATTGGTGCAAAAATTACAAAGCTACAGAAGATCTAGTGAATTAACCCACTTTTCATTACTAACATTTAGCTTTGTATATTTACCCTGCAAAAAAAGTCATTACCACTTCTCAGTGGAGTCCCTGCAAAAAAAGTCATTACCACTTCCTAGTGGAGTGCTTTAAAACTATAACAAATGTAATGAAATACAACAAAAAAAAAAACAAAAAACAAAAGAAAAAAAAAACACAAACAGTCTTTTCTACTCCAGAATTCATAGTTATTCAGTTCTAAACTCATTACCTTCCGCGACACTCCCATACAAATGTAAGTAGATATTCAGTAGATAAGAAGTACTTTAAACTATAACAAATGTAATGAATTACAACAAAAATAACAAAAAATACAAGACAAAAACACACAAACAGTTTTTTCTACTCCAGAAAACATAGATATTCAGCACTTAACTCATTACCTATCGCGATACCTCCATACAAATGTAAGTAGATATTCAGTAGATAAGAACTACTCCGTGGAAGTAGTTGGAAGTTGTTTGAAAGCTCGGAGTACTTCTTATCTACTGAATATCTACTTACTATTGTATGGGAGTGTCGCGGAAGGTAATGAGTTAAGTGCTGAATAACGACTTTTTATGGAGTAGAAAAAACTGTTTGTGTGTTTTTTTCTTGTGTTTTTTGTTATTTTTGTTGTATTTCATTACATTTGTTAAAGTTTTAAAGCACTCCAAATTGAAATACTCCGCACTTTTTTTGCTGGGTACTTGTGTTTAAAAAAAAAAAAATCTAAAAGTGGGATAATTCAATTAATCAACTGTAACTTTCTCATTTTTGCACCGATCTGGATCCTATTGGGTACAAAATGTTCGTATTGAAATAAGCTAACGTTCAAAGTGATAAAATTTTAAAAAATTTTATTGTTTGGTTTTAAAAAAATAAGAAAACTGTGGTACTGCGCAATAACTCCCAAATGAAATAAGTCCCAATGAAATAATTCCCAATGAAATAAGTTCCAAGAAAAATGAATTAACTCCACACTTTAAAAAATGAAATAACTCCCAAAGAAAAAATGAAATATGTCCCAATATTTGGGAGTTATTTAAAATCAAAATAATAACTCCCAAAAAAAATGAAAGAACTCCCAATGAAATAAGTGCCAAAGAAAATGAAATAAGTTCCCATTGTTTTTTTGTAATAAAGGTTTTCTGCGTAGCCGGCCTTCGGCCGGGCTTAGGGATTACATACTCCATGCATTAAACCCACCCTCTCTGCAAACCAAAGCTATTTTGGTTATCAGGCTTTTTTGAGTCATAACAAATATCATAGCGTAAAGGCCTGCTACCCTAGAAAACTTTACTTTGTGGAGAGAGTGGGTTTAATGCATGGATTTTGTGATCCCTAAGCCCGGCCGAAGGCCGGCTACGCAGAAAAACTTTTAAGAAAAAAAAAAACAATTTCACAGAGGTGTATATTGTTTTTAAATAAAATGAAATAAGTCCCACCATTGATGAAATAACTCCCAATGCTTAACAAGAAATGAAATAACTCCCAATCTATTTTTTGTTGGGGTTTTTTTTCATTTGGAAGTTATTTCATAATGAAATAAATCCCAACAAAATTTGTGCAATAAGTCCCACTACAATGGGACTAATTTCATAATGAAATAAGTCCCAAATCGTATGTAAAATTTTTGGGAGTTGTTTCATTTTTTTTGTGGGAGTTATTTCATTTGGGAGTTATTGCGCAGTACCGAAAACTGTTCTACTTTTGACCATTCTGACTTCATATTCAGATTCACATAAAACAATTGGGCTTTCTTTAAAGTATCATCATCCCTATACTATTAGTCTAATATTATTTTTTTTTTTTGAAATCTAAACCCAAATTTAAGGTAAATTACGATTATGTGCTAAAATTTAAAAAAATATTGAGTACTTTTGCTGTTATTCGCGACTTTGTAAAACTAAAAAAAAAATCAAAGATTTTAATGATCTTTTTAAATTTTTTTAAAATGCTTCAATTGAAAAATCCAAGTTATTGGATGTTTTAAATCTACTGATCAAGCGCCTTAATTGTGCAAAGGAATTAATTTTTTTTTTTACCACTCTAATGTACATTGTACAATGTATATTTATTAAAAACAAAATGACACAGAAAAAATATACTTTTTTATCACACTTCTATTAGTTTGTACGTAAAAGATTTCATATGTAGGTAGAAAAAAAATATAACAAAATTCTTGCCTAAAGCTATTTAAGTTTAAACAGAGAGAACAGAAAAAAAATACAGATAAAAATAGTAAAACATCTAGTGTTACTTAACCCTTCAGAACACAGATAAGGTTAAGAATGGCGGACATCGCTATGCGTTGGCACACGTTAAGCTCAAACGACATTGAAGCCGTATGAGTGAAACTGCGATGAAATGATCCATAGTAATAATATGGAACCAATAGTTAAGGTACACATGGCTAAGCAGGGGCCCAACTGGAACAGTTAAGCACCTTAGATTTACAAGTTGTTAAAGATAACCGGTTTGTCAAACTCAAACCGACGTGAGGCCGCCCAGCGTGGAACTGATTTTGAAACACTCTTCTTCTGAAGAGTGAAACGTCAGACTGTGGCAAATAAAATGCATTATTTTAATTTCTTTTCGACTGGGAAAGGTTAAATTTATAGAAAAATCTACAAGCATTAATACGTATGTATGAATTAATTCATTCATACAAACAAATATACATGTACTTACTTGTACATTGTGTATGCCATATTAGAGTGACATTTTTTCTTCAACTTTTGATTTTCTTCTAACCGCTGATTCCTAACCTTCGATTCTCGCCCTACTGCAGTGGGTTCAATTTGAATGTTTTAAGGGGGCAACGAAAAATAATGAAGATTGCTTTTTGGGCAAAATAACTTAAATAATTTTTTTTTAGTAAAATTAACTACAAATATTTAGTTAACCCATTCCTGCCTAATGGGTATTTAAATACCCAAAAAAGTCTTGATAATTTTGCGCTGGCCAGATGGAAGCTATCGGGCTAATTCTTTTTTTATAAAAAAGAGAAGAGATTGGGCTAAATGTGAACATTTAACAAGATTATTTTTTGTGTTGTTCAACTTTTGTTTTTCACTGACTAAAATCGAAGATTTTTCTTAATCGAAAATACTCAGGAAAAGTGCACCCAAACCGCGATGCTTGGTTTTCACAAAAATTTATTGGAGTTATTTTGACACCCAATGGATTCATCGTTCAACTGTTGACGAGTGTGGACGTGTTTTATTTTAACTCCGTGCTATAAATTGAATTACTAAAATTGTTCGTAATAGGTTTGTTCGTAATAGGTATTTTTGTGATATTTTCATTACCACATCAAGGAAAATGAAAATATGGACACAAATGATACCGATTTAGTTCGAGGCTCTGCCTCACCGACTGGTGCTGGTCCTAGCACTGGTCTTAGGGTTGCGACCTTGAAGTCCGGCCTTGATTCTGGTAGGGGTGCTCAGCCTAATATTGGTGGTAAAAAGAAAAAGAAACTTAAGCCATCAAAGGTCAGGCACAACCAGAGAAGGCTTTGTTTGAAAATAATTAACAGACTAAGCCAACTCGATGGAACGAAGCTCTCCGAACGTGAGAAGGCGTCGCTATCATGGGCGAAAGGAGTCATTGAAGAACAGGACAAACTTTCGGCAATGCGCGCATCTGACAAACAGAGCGCTGTTTCGGCCTCGTCATCGAAGTCTGGTAAAAGGTTGCGCTCGCCCGACGAGAAACCTTTACCTAAAAGATCTAAGGTGACCGGCAACGTCTGGACTCAGTCTTTTAGTGAAGTGGTGAAAGGTAACTTCGTTAGGGCTGTGATAAACAGGCAAAATGGGGATTGTAGTATTCCAAGGGACAAGTGGAGTTTAGTTGAAACTAAACTAAATGAAATCTACTATAGGCTTCTTGAGAGTATGCCTGATTTTCTCCCTACTACTGTCAACGCAGGTTGGTATCAGGGGCGAGTAAAACTCGTTGCTTTTGGAAACGAAAGATCCGCAGCCGTGTTTAAGGTTGCCATTAGCCAAGTGGGAGAGTTATGGCCTGGAGCCAGACTGGACGTTGTGGAAAAACATGATATCCCCTCGCAACCCAGAGCTCATGCATGGATCCCAATGGCTACAAGTGACACTGCGGTGATTCTAAAGATGATAAAAGTCTGCAATCCTGACCTTCCAACTCAGAATTGGCAAATTGCCAGATTGGGTGAGATGGAGGGCGCTCGTCGTCAAGCGGTGGTCTTGGTTAATGAGGAATCGCTTCCGCTTTTAGCCAGGACTGACGGCATTATTAGATTTGGCTTTTTTCATATAAGAGTCAATGTCTACAAGGGCGACCAGAAGCCTATTTTGGAAGCAGACAAGCCAGTGGCAGAGTCGGCTGGGGAGGAGAATCTGGAAAAGGTTGATATTCAGCTGACCGATTCTAGGCTGATGGGAGATGCATCTGGCATTTTCGAAACCGAATCTGGCAACGAATGCGACCTCTGTGATGGCACGGAGGATAAAGCTGATGCCACTATGGGTGACATTCAGGACGAGGCCCATGCAGTGAGGAATTCGGAGAGTTCTGTTGCCTCCGATTCAGAACAGATGGGACACATATCTGGCTTATTCGAAACCGAATCTGGGGACGAATGCGACCTCTATGATAACACGGAGGATGAAGCCAATAACACGGTGGTGGAAAGGATGGTGGAAAAAAAGCAAGATGTTGCGGTTCCTACAAATAAACCTCCATCACTGTAAGGCAGCCTCAGCTGCACTATTGCTGCGCCTGACGACAGGAGCAGTTGACTTGGTTTTTATCCAAGAGCCCTGGGTGCGGGGTGGCAGGGTTTGCGGATTGAAGACCCCTGGGTTTAAGTTGATGGTTGCCAAAGGTGAGGGCTCACCAAGAGCCTGCATCTTGGCGAAAAATGGCTTAAATATATTCTTTTTATCAACTTTTAGTGATATGGATGTTACAGCGGCTAGCTTAGAGCTTCATGGGAAATCTATTTGGCTCGCCTCTGCGTATTTTCCTAATCCGGGGCCAATACCCCCGGAGAAGGTTGGCGGTCTGATTCGGGAGTCTGAATCTAGGGGACACCAGTTACTAGTGTGCTGTGATGCTAATGCACATCATTCGATATGGGGTAGTACAGACACAAATGATAGAGGCGAATCACTTTTGGAGTTTTTGTTAAGCACTAACCTGTATATTTGTAACAAGGGTAGTGAACCAACTTTCGTTACAAGTACGCGGCAAGAGGTTCTTGACGTAACACTTGTATCAGATACATTGTCTGATAGAATTGATGACTGGAGAGTTTTGGAAGAGCATTCTTTCTCAGATCATCGGTACATTGAGTTTTTACTCAGGGAGCGTGCCCCGGTTGAGACAGTCTCTAGAAATCTGAGAAGAACAAACTGGGTGAAATATAGGGAGACTTTTTCTTTGCTTTTGGATGAAGTACCCCTATCTGAACCGCATAGTTTAGCGGAAATTGACTGTCTGGTTGACCATATAACAAATGTTTGTAATAGGTGCCTGGATGCGTCTTGCCCTTCTGCAAAGCCTAGAGGGAAAAAAAAGCCACCTTGGTGGTCAAATGAGTTGCAGACGAGCAGAGATTCCTGCAGAAAGCTCTTTAATAAGGCTAAATTTTCAAGAGCGGACGAGGACTGGTCTGCATACAGGCTGCAACTTAAGAGTTATAAAAAGATGATCAGAAATGCCAAATGTGATTCTTGGAAAAACTTCTGTGGAAACATAGAAGACGTTTCTGAGGCATCCAGGCTGCGCAAGGTTCTGGCTTCTTCTCCTTGCACCCTAGGATACCTGAAAGATCCTAATGGGGTGTGGTCTTCCTCCAGTGGAGAGTCGCTGGATCTCCTTTTAAACACGCATTTTCCGGGCAATTCCATGACGCCGTTTCAAGCTTTGGAACGTTCTGACGCCCAAGCATCTGAAATTGCTTCGGAAATAATAAATATGCCAACATTAATCTGGGCGATAAAAAGCTTCAGGCCCTATAAATCTCCGGGACCTGATGGTATAATCCCGGCTGAGTTGCAGCAAGTGTTGGACTATATAGCCCCGTTGCTGTATAATCTATACACAGCATGCATCAACTGGTCGTATATTCCTTTAAAATGGAGGGATACCAGAGTCGTATTTATCCCGAAGGCTGGGAAAAGTTCCCACACAGCTCCGAAGGATTTCAGACCAATTAGTCTGTCTTCTTTTTTGTTAAAGACAATGGAACGAATGATAGACTCATATTTGCGTAGAGTGATTGACCCGAGGTTGCTTTCGACAAAGCAACATGCATACAGCAAGGGACGATCAACGGAAACAGCTCTTCATGAGCTCGTTGGTACCATCGAGAGATCGCTTTCGGTAAAGGAGTACACTATGGTGGCCTTTCTTGATATTGAGGGGGCTTTTAATAATGTCATTCCAGAATCGATAATATTGGCATTGTCTGGTCTGGGAGTAAAGCGTGAAATCGTTTTAATGGTGGAAAACCTACTTGCCAATAGACGTATAACGTCTGAATTGGGAGCGTCCGTCATATCTCGATTTGTCAATAGGGGCACACCACAAGGAGGTGTTCTTTCGCCGCTTCTTTGGAACCTGGCACTGAATTCAATGCTACTATCTCTAGAAGCACGTGGTTGTCATGTTATCGCATATGCTGACGATGTCGCGATAGCGGTAAAGGGGAGGCATCTGCCAACATTACGGGACATTCTTCAGGGTTCTCTGAAAGATCTGTCTAAATGGGCAAGAGACTGTGGCCTAGGAGTTAATCCTGGTAAAACAGAGCTTGTTTTGTTTACAAGGAAAAATAAGATTCCTGCTTTTGATCCTATTTCTCTGGACGGTACTGAAATCACCTTCTCAGATGGAGCCAAGTATCTTGGAGTATTTCTAGATAGGAAGCTGAATTTCAGGCGTAATATTGAGGAACGGGTGAGAAAAGCAACGATTGCTTTGTATTCCTGTAAAAGGGCCATTGGAAAACGATGGGGTTTTAGCCCTCAAGTCGTTCATTGGATCTATACAGCAGTGGTGCGTCCAATTTTGCTGTATGGAATCATTGTCTGGTGGCCTGCTTTGGAAACAAAAGCGAACTTTGTCTTTATCACGAAGGTACAGAGAATGGCGTCAATGTGCATCACTGGTGCTCTTCGTACTACACCTACGGCTGCATTAGAAATCCTCCTTCACCTGATACCCTTGGACATATTGGGTAGGCAGTATGCGGCTGCGTCGGCAATTCGACTTAATAGCACGCTGCAATGGAGGAGCAGTGATTGTGGCCATAGCGCAATCTTGAAAAAGATAACAATACCACAAAATGTGGACTGTGCTCCCTCTTTGAGCCTCTTTGAGCGCCACTTTACCACTATGATACCATCCAGGGAGTCTTGGATGGGGGATACTCCGGGTAGTGGAGCTACCATAAATTTTTACACAGATGGATCGAGGCTGCACGAACAAGTGGGCTTTGGAGTCTATTCGGAAGAGCTTGGGTTGAGCCTGGCTCGTAGATTGCCAGATCATTGCAGTGTTTACCAGGCAGAGATGCTGGCAATAAAAGAAGTGGCTGACTGGTTGAGCTGCAATGTCTTGTCTACAACCGCAGTCAACATCTATACTGACAGTCAAGCCGCGGTCAAGTCCCTGGATTCAATGTTTCTGAAAACAAGATCTGCCCTTAACTGCCGCACGTCTTTAAATGAGATGGCCAAGCAGTTTAACATACGACTCATATGGGTCCCAGGGCACAGAGACATTCCAGGGAATTGCAAAGCCGATGAGCTTGCAAGACTAGGAACTACCTTACAGGTTCCAACAGAATTGGAATGTGTTGGTATGCCTCTAGAAACTTGCAAGCAAAACCTACGGCTTTGTTCAGCGACGGAGACTAATCAAAGATGGGCAAATGGATGGACGTGTGAGACAACACGACTGATTTGGCCTTCTCTTAATCAGGGGCGCACAAGTGAGCTGATATCGCTTCCAAGAGGAGAGATTTCGACGGTGGTTTCTATAATTACCGGACACTGTCTTATAGGGAAGCACGCAGAGCGGTTAAATGTGCCGTCGAATGACTTTTGCCGAAGTTGCATGGATGAAGAGGAGTTGGAAACTATCGAACACTTTATTTGCCATTGCCCGGCACTTTCTGGTCAGCGACTTGCTTCACTGGGATCTAGGGAGCTGTACGATCTTTCTGATTTGTCGGATGTCAAAATTCAACATCTAAGGAGTTTCATAAGAAGCTCAAACTGGTTTAACGACAGGGACTAGTAGGGAAACCTATTACGATCCCGTGGTATCACAATGGACCTCAGAGTCTACGTGTGTTGACGTAAAACGTCAGCAGCCACTTACAACCTAACCTAACCTATGGTTCTTGAAGTTTAAAAAACGGATTACAAGGAAAAATATGAATTTTTTTCTGTTTTCGCAATTTTTCTGGTATTTTAAGTTAAGTTTTAATTCAACTGATTACAGAATTATGATGTGGAGTAAAATGCCTTTCTAATAAGGTACTAAAAACTAAAATCGGTTGAAAATCTGCCAAGTTATTACAACTTCCCCAGGCATCTAGCGTGTGCCATACAACTTGATTTAAAAATACGAGTCCCTTTTTTTAAATTAATTGAAATTTTCTACTGTAATAACATTTTTTCATTATTCGTGTTTCAGTGTAATATTTTTTTGGCTTTTCCAAATTTTAAAACAAAAAAAAGAATTTTTTTTTAAAATAGAGATTTCAAAAGGGTGTTGAAAATGCAGTCATTTTTAGCACTAATTTAAAAAATGTTAGCAAAACACAATATGAAAAATACTTGTCATCTAATTACATTTGAACTTGAAGAATAAAAAAATGTTATTACAGTAGAAAATTTCAATGAATTTCCAAAATCGTATTATATTGCTTAATCAAGTGTTCTGCCATACGTTAGATGCCTGGGGAAGTTGTAATAACTTGGCTGATTTTCAACCGATTTCAGTCTTTGGTACCTTATTAGAGAGGCATTTTACTCGGTATTATAATTCTGTAACCACTTGAATTAAAACTTAACTTAAAAAACCAAAAAAATTGAGAAAACAGAAAAAAATTCATATTTTTCCTTGTAATCCGTTTTCAAAACTTCAAGGCCCATGCGGAACACCTTATCCATGTCCGATCGATCTTAATTTTTGGGAGGCGTATTTTTGCCTCGAAATGAATATATCTAGGGTAAGTTAGGGTCAGTATCTACCAATTTAGTTTTTTTGGAGCACCATATAAAATAAATCAGAGTCAAAAAATAAAAGGTGCAATTTTCAAAATTTGAAAAAAAATAGAACAGATTGCGATCACATCTCGAATTATGGCTTAAAAGTTGCGTAATTAAGAGTAGAACTTTTAAACGTTTGTAAAAAAAAAATCGAAGTTTCGGACTTTTTCAAAAAGTCGATTTTAATTTTTAAACTTTAAAAAATAAGTGATAACTACTTCGAATAATTTTTTTAATATTTTTTTCTAGAACTACATTTAAATACCAACAAAACGTTGTCCAACTTTTTTTAAGATATCTATATTTTTAACTGGTCAAAATTAATTGAAAATTTTAATTTTTCCATTTTTTTTAAAAAATCGCCATTTTGAAAAATTGATTACTCAACACCATCTTGGAATAAAAAGCTGAAAATTGGTGTCCAAGTTACTTTTAATAAGAACTAAAACATATCCAAAAATAAAATAAATCGAAAGGGGTCGGGTCTAAAAGTGAGTGATTTGGCCTGGAATGCCCCATATATATTAAAACTTTTACTAAAAACTTAGTTTAAAATGCGATTTGAACAAAGAGGTTGCTAAGCAACTAAAACTATGGAATTAGAAAAATTTACCAAATTTTCATGAGTTTAAAATTTAAGATTTTTCTTAAAAGATTTCTTGAATATTTGTCATTTTTGCAAATTTGAAATAGCGATATCTCGAAAACCGTTTAACCTTTTTTTTTTTTTTACATTCATATTTAGCGTATCGAAAGACATATTTTCTTATTTTTTTTTGGTTTTTAATTTTCAAAAAATCTAAAACTTTGATTTCCGTTTGGCCTCAAATTTGCACTACTAAAGTTAAAGGTACAGGAGAATAAAATTTTATTAGTACATTCAAAATCAGATGAACAACTTTTTTGCCATCCAAAAAAAATGCCTATCTAATGCCATATATAAAGTAATAGTATGTCGTTGTAGTTGTGCTGTAAGTGAGAGAGGGCCACTTTATAGGGCTCACTAGGTTAAGTACAGTACCTTTTTATTTACTTAAACTAGATGAGTGGTTGTATGTAGGTTCTACTTGTCTATGGGTATGTGTGTATACCAGTACATGCAGGTTTCTTGTGATTTTTGGTATTGGTATGAATGAGAATATACATGCATATTTATAAGATGCGCCACTTTTTTTTAATATTTTTAAGGATTATAAAATCATATTGTGCATATAAAAAAAATTAGATATACAAACCAGCAGTTGAATGTGCTGACATAAGGGTGGCATAAAGAAATTACAACTTTAATGAAATGATTTAAAAATAGTAAAAACATTAGATAGTTATTCGAGGTCAAAGGTCAACGAAATTACTTGAATATTTAAAATTTTTAGAAAAATAATATTTCCGCAGTTCCTTTAATAAATCCTACCGTTAAAATTTTTAAAAATAATTATGTTAAAAGTAGTTCCTCCCTTATGTTCAAGTTAAAAAAAAAATATTAAAATGCAAAACCAGTTAAAGTGTTCCATACACCTCAATTGAATTTTAAAAACTTAAAGGACTTCTTTGTGGATAAAATTTAAATTTAGAAATAAGTTAAGGAATTTGTATAAAATATATTGAATGTATAAAATATTTATAACGCTTGAATAATTTTAAGTCAAAATATTTTAAGTTAGTTGCAACTTATAAAGAAAATCTTCAAATGATATATGCTGTGTTTTTCAAAATGTGGATTTATTTTCAGATTAATCTTATTTTGTTTAAAATAAATATTTTAACAATCCAAAACAAATTTGGAATATTTTTTTCCGTAATCTATGATAAATTAGCAATTATAATCCGAAAACATGATAAAAAAATTTGGAAAATTAAAAAAGTTATATATAAATCAAAATTAATCCAATTAAATTTTAGGATTTAATAAGTCCACTTTGGATTAATTTTGATTTATTTATAACTTTTTTCATTTTCCAAATTTTTTTTATCATTTTTTCGGATTTTAATTGCTAATTTATCGTAGATTACGGAAAAAAATATTTCAAATTTGTTTTGACATGTTAAAATATTGATTTTAAACTACATAGGATTAATCCGAAAATAAATCCACTTATTGAAAAACACAGCAATAATGTTGAAAAAAAAAATCTTGGAAAATATGTTTTTTGTGAAAAAAATATGTTTTTGCATGGTTAAATACTCTGTACTCTGTAACAAATACCATTCGCATGTACAACGTGCAGCCGGATTACAACATTTAGAGTTTTTAGGTTATACGGAATATTTCAGAATTTCCATTTTCCATTTTTAATCATACATTGCCATCTTTAAATTTATCGTTTAAATGCAATAATGCTGTGAGTCGATTTGTATAATGGAAAAAAGTGATTGTTTTTTACATTTTATTCATATCAGAATTAATTTTGAATTTTGGAATTATCAATTTCATACATTTTCAGATTTATGTATGAAACGGATGTATGAAACCAAACATTTTTTTTTGTTCACCGCTAGACTTTTTTAACACGCATTAAGCACGTCTTTATTGTCCAGTGGATTATCATATCGCTCCTTTACTTGTATAGTGTCACAACTCAAAATATTTGATTTTGCAGAAAACACGTTTAAAGTTTACTATTGAAACTGGTTTCTAATTGAAAAAGGCCGGTACATAGAAAATGTAATAATGGCGTGTACTCTCTCAAACGGTGAGTTTAAAAGATATTAATACGAATTTTTGACACAATATAAAGCATGATATAACGAATTATTTTGCATCATTAACTCAAAAAACGCATTTTTTGAGTTATGACACTATACAAGTAAAGGAGCGATATGTAAATAAAATGGGCGACAATACATTGGAAGATTTTTAAAAGTAGATGCAATTTGTTAAAGACAAAGTTAACAATACTAAACGTTATTAATATCAAACGAGAATTATTTTCATAAATGTTATGTGGGTAATTTATAAAGCTTTAACTTAAGCTTGATAGCGTCCAGACGGTCGATCTGGAAAATGAAATTATTTATAGACATTTCTCAAAACATTTTCTAAATTTTTTTTCCAACAAGGGAAGTATCTTAGCCCTTATGAGCCGATTTGCCTGAAACTTGAAATATATATAAAAGAGAATATTTTAAGGTTGGGGTGTGTCGGCTTATCGGACATATCAGTGTTTCAAAATTTTGTTGTCCCCTTATGAAACAATGTGGACCTTCGGGAAAATTTTGATAACTTCCAAACTAACAGGAATATCGTCTAGCGCAAAAATACAAGTCGACTTAAATTTAATAAATATTATTTCTTATTCATATGGATATCGTAGGTCTATGCATTCACATATATACCCCCCAAAATATACACATTTTCCTGAAACAAATATTTAAAGAAGCCGAATTTTTACAAGGTTATGCCACCATTGGATAGACATTAAAAAACCTTTCTTCTTATATGAAAATATCATATAGATTCTTAAAAAGAAATGGCTGAAAAATCCAAAAAACGATTTTTGCGCCATGTTTTGAACGCCTAAATCCCCGATATGGCCGATAAGCCGAGACACCCCAACCCTAAAATTGTCTCTTTCATTACTGCCTCCCCATAGATCGTCTCGTACGAAGTTGCTAGAAAAAATAAAAACAAATTTACCTCAGCTCCGACCTGAGATATGACATGGGTATTAGGCCGTGTAATTTTTTACTTTAATTTTTTGTTTGAGCTAAATGGGTCTAAAAAGTTTCTATTGGGTGTCAAAATAACTCCAATAAATTTTCGTGAAAACCAAAATTGTCCTTACCCAGCCCTCCGCATCACGTTTTAGGTACACTTTTCCTGAGTATTTTCGATTAAGAAAAATCTTTGATTTTTGTCAGTGAAAAACAAAAGTTAAACAAAACAAAAAAAAACTTTGTTAAATGTTCGCATTTAGCCCAATCTCTTCTCTTTTTTATGAAAAAATAATTAGCCCGATATCTTCCATCTAGCCCGCGCTAAATATTTTTAAGTATCAACACTTTTTTGGGTATTTAAATACCCATTAGGCAGGAATGGGTTAACAAAAAGGTTTTTTAGTTCTTTAAGGGGGAACTTTTTTGCCCCTCATCCGACTTTAGCCATTTCCGAACTTAACCGGCCTATGACTATGAGACACATTCGTGCCAATTTTGTAATGTACACACCCTTTAAATTATTGGGTATAGTAAAAAGCATACGTTAGATTCGAAAATTAACATCAGCTTAAGGTGGAAATAGATTCTAATGGAAGGAGGACTGCGGGAGCCATTGAGCTGCTAACTTCAGTCGGTTGGGGGGTTCGTGTCCTCTACCAAAAAGAAAAACTATCGGTTATTCAGGATTTTTTGTTAAAACAAATTTTTCATGTGTATGGTGTTCCTGAGACGCTTGTAAGCGACAACGGTTCACAATTTCGTGCAAACGATTTTAACGCTTTTCTTACGTCTCTCGGTATCACTCACACATACACAGCAATATATTCACCCCAATCGAACGCCTCCGAGCGGGTGAACCGTTCAATAATTAGCGGTATAAGATCGTTTTTGAAAGGTGACCAGAAACTATCCCAGCAAAACTTTGGTAATGGGTGGTTATTATGTAACATAGTACCAGGTAATGCATATACCTCATTTGTAGCATTATTTTATGATGTGTTACTCAACATTTGTTCCACAACGTATTATTTTAAAGTTAAAAATAATGCTTTACTAATAATTTGTTACGTAATGCATGATTATTGGAAAAAAATGTATTTCATATTTATTATTTCTAAACATTAAATCATGTATGAATTATATTTGTTTACATTATGTATTATTTCAAAATTTGAAATAATGCATTATTTGTAATTGAATACATAATTATAATAACTCAAAAAATAAATAGTTTATACAGAAATGCATAAGTTTAAACTAGAGATGGGCTCACGACAGGAATTTTTGAATCACGGACACTCACTCACAAGCATATGTTTTCTACTCACTTACAATCATATGAGTAAATTTAATACATCGTAACTTGTTCACTACTCGTAACGCCTTATATATTACGTTCTGGTATGCTATATTTTATACATTACTCGTATGCATTACTTTGAGTCTCATCCCATGTTAAAATCATCAATGCTGCAATGTACAAAATAAGCTATCCTATACCTTATTTTTTACCTTATTTGGTAATCTAAGTTTTGCTGGGATGGGATGAAAATCTTACTTTTATTAGTTGTTCGCTTAGAAATTCTAACCATCAAGCCATAAGTTGTTCCCCGTATCATGCTCTTTTTGGATTCGACATGATTACGCATGGAGAATCATATAAATTATTACGAAAAGTCCAGCTTTTGGATGAACCTTGTATGAGTCTCTCTCGTGACGATCAGTTAAAGGTACTTCGTAGTGATATTAAAAACATATATCAGATGCTTACAATCGAAATCAAAAGCAATATAATCTTAGGGACCACCCCATTTCATTTACTGTTGGTCAAATTGTCTTTAGGAAAAATTTTTCCCAAAGTTCCTGTTCAAAAATGAACATGTGTTTTATTCTAAAATATTTCATAAACATTTTGTTTATCCTGTTTATGGATTTTCTTAGTGATAAGGATTTTCCTATCATTAAAGACAAGATGTGCTATTTTAGAACAGCCATTAAACTCATGTTTAATGACTGTTTTTCCCAAGCAATAAAAACTGTGTGTGTGATAAGTTTATGTTATCACATGTTCCATGCAGGGGTTACTTGTGCGCAGCGGTAGAATCACTAGTTCTAGGTTAGTTTTAAGATTTTTGTAGTTAGTTCCTAAGGTTTTAATTTTAATAAACTTACTTTTACAACTGCTCATATTCTAAAAGCGTGTTTTTATTTATTTAATTATACGTTTTTAGACAGTTCCAAAGAAAAACATTATAATGCAAAATTATCACCACTTTTTATCAAATCTAAAGTATATCCTTGAGGATATGAATGGCAAAGTTGTTGGAACTTTTCATGGAAAGGATATTAGACTTTAAAACGTCCATTTTCCGATTAATATTTGCACTTTATCAAGCTTAATATTACTCGGTTTTGTAATGCACGTTTTTTGAAAATTATACATTTTATAACACAGCGTGACAAAATCTTGGATGTTAACAGTAACCTGAGATTTGACCATCAATTTTATATATTTCGGGCATGCTGAATCCTATGGTGCAAACCATTTCTAAATCTAAGGTACAGTTTTTTCGCGAAATGTCTTCAAAGATTTTCCCGTCCCCGTGAACTTTTTGAAATAAAAAAGTTTTTGTATGCAAAAAAGTCGCTCTTTTGTAATTTAAATTGAAGGACTATAACTGTGGCTAAATTTTAAGTACCATATCCGCTATCAAATGTTTGAAACTCAAGTGGTATTTCGCGTTTTATCCCATTTTTCTTATTTTTTAGGATTTTCGCGATTTTAAATGCTTAATTAAATACCGACCTAAACAACCGCTTCAGATAAGTATAGGTGCACCAAATGGGATATATTTCTATGAGAATACGTTTCAGCTATCAAGCGCATCACTCGAAAAATGAGCGATTAGTCAAAATCTCTCTATGACAGCATCACTTTCCTAGATGACCACAAGGTCCAGCTTGTGACATATTGTCTTAAATCCTAAAAAAAGTAACCGTGTCAAATTTCAAACAAAAATGTTTTCATCTTCAAAAGTTATTGTAGAAAAACATTTACTAAATTAAATTATTAAGTTTTAATTACAAAAACAAAAGGAAAACATTTTACTAAATACTACTAATTTAAAAAAAAACACTTGTTTAATATAATTTAGTAGGGCGAAATAAATGTTTTTTTATTATAACTTATTAAGATAAAAACATTTTTGTTTGAAATTTGGGACAAATACTTTTTTGAGGTTTTTACACAATATATCAAAATCTGGACCTTGTGGTCCTGTTGGAAAGTGATGCTGTCATAGAGAAATTTTGACAAATCGCGCAATTTTAGTGCTACGCGATTGATAAATGAAAAATATTTTAATGGGAATATATTTACTTTGGTGCAAGTATACTAAGCTGAAACTGTTGTCGGTATTTATTTAAGCATTTAAAATCGCGAAAATGCAAAAAAATAGAAAAAATGGGATAAAACGCGAAACACTGGTAAATTTTTAAACTTTTAGTAGCGGAATTTGTGTTTAAAATGTAGTTACAGATATAATCCTTTAAATTTAACTATAAAAGAGCGACTTTTTTGCATACAAAATATTTTTTATTAAAAAAACTTCACGGGGAAGTGAAAATCTTTGAAGATGTTTTGAGAAAAAACTGTACCTTAGATTTCAAAATGGCTTGGACCATTGTAATCAGCATGCCCGAATTATATAAAATTGATGGTCAAAACCCAGGTTACTTTTTCACCGTCACACAGTGTAATTTGCTTCTTAAAACAATTTTAAAATCCTACATTTCATCGCATTTGTATAGTTTTTTCCATTTTTTGGTATTTTTTACTTATGTCATTTTGACTCTCAACGGCTATATCTTGACTTATTTTGGAGATGGTAAAACTTAGGTATTGTTACATACCAAAAGAATATAAAAAAGCAGTAACGAATGTCCAAAATACAAAAAAAAATATGCTCGGTAACATTTATAAACTTTATTTTTATATTTTGGGTAAAATATTTACAATTTAATTGGGGAAAATCATCTTCAATCATCATGAAAATTCGTTCAGTCATGCATGATTGCTGATATCGATTCTACAATCGATATTGTTGATGCACATTTAGATGGCAACATAATGCGTGTAAAATCGGCAATTTAATTTCTACAGCTTGTTGTACTTTTATGGAATTCTACTATACTTCCTTTTTCATCGAAACGTTGAATCGAAAAGAAGGAAAGTACTCCTCAAAAAGTGAAAAAATTATTTATTAAAAAGTTCAAAAGTTTATCAGAAATTATTTGAAACATCACTAACAATAAGTAGTTAATCGTAAAAATCTTTGGAAATTATTCCATTCTTTATCGAATTGGAAAAAAAAGGTAATATTGCTAATTAAAATTCAAAGCATGTGCAAAATTTTATAATACTTAATCGGGTTACATAACCTACTACTAATAGGTTACTACAAGTCCACATTGGTATAAACATTTTGGAAGGCTCTATCCCTTGCCTTTAACAAGACAACGCTACTTTAAAACCCCTAGGCTTTGTGGAGATTGATTTTGGAAATATTTCGGAAATTATCCATTTTTTAATATCAGCCTTCATTAAAAGCTCCCTGGTAGTTCCCGTCAACGTGATTTGGTTTGACATAAATCGCATTTGGTAGGTAAAAGTGCCTAAGTTTTACCATCTCCAAAATAAGTCAAGATATAGCCGTTGAGACTCAAAATGACCTAAGTAAAAAATACAAAAAATGGAAAAAACTATACAAATGCGATGAAATGTAGGATTTTAAAATTGTTTAAGAAGCAAATTATGAAATGTATAATTTTCAAAAAACGTGCATTACAATTTTCAGGAGTCTAGCTCTTTTATTTTGGACTGAATCGTGCTTTATACAGACGGACGGACGGACGGACGGACGGACATTCATAGAATGACTTATAATCGATCATAGATCAATAATATATATACTTTAAATGGTCCCCGACCGATATTTATTTGCGTTACAAACGGAATGACAAAGTGAGTATACCCCCATACTGTGGTTGGAGGGTATAAAAATGGGAGATAGAGGGTTAATAAGTTCTACGAAAAGAACCGTCTTTTAATTTCTCTAAAGACATGTTTAAACATTATCTAGCTCTCAAGTAGATTTAATACATTTTTCGACTTATTTCACACTTCTTTGGAAAAACACAACTTTTTTTATTGGCGTTTTTCGTGAAAATGCGAATTGATATAGAAAAACGGGGAGACACGTCGTCACCTTATTATTGTTTTGCTCCATACGCCATTTTTGAAAAAATGAGTTAGGAATGGAATATATATAATATAAATATCCTCTTTCTTATTCCGAAGTCCGTTTTTAAAACATCTTTTCAAATTTGAGATATCCAGCATTTTCTAAGAAAAAACACACCATTTTGACTTTGAAAATTTTCGTTATAGAAAAGGCTCTAGATTATTTAAAAATTAACGGATCTTGCATATTTTTGGAATGAAGATTAATTATGTTGGTACTATTCTACGTACCAAATTTTAATACCGTAACTTCTAAACATTTCAAGAAATGTCATATTTGCCATTTAGGTTGTGTGGGAGGTAGGCGTGTCCATTGACCGATCATCCCCATTTTTAATACCATGCAACCTGACTATATAAGTGTTCTAAATACCCAGTTTTGTCGATCTAGCTCTTTTTGTTTCATTGTTATTTTGTTTGGTGTTGAGAACTCATTTGCTCCATATCACACAAAAGTCCCAAATGTGTAAGCAAAATTGGATATGGAGCATAATACCATAAAATCTTATTTTCTTAAAAGCTTAAAATCTTTTGATCTATTGTATGTAAAAGTCTGAAAACTAGAAGGTTTGTTAACAATATATGTAGCAATAAATGGTAAACATTAAAATAAAATCCATCGATTACTTTTCGAGAAAATTTGTGGTAAACCTATTTTATCGTTTTTATCGAAACCGAGTTGTTGGCGTATGGAGCAAAACAATAATAAGCTGACGACGCGTATTTTATTTTAGATAGTGTCCAGAGCTGGGAAATTTTAACCGTCTCTTTGGTCTCCTCTACCAGAATCAATTGTCGGAACCCCGTAATTTTGAAAAAAATTTGAAGTAGTTCAACACATTTGGTAATAAAAAATGTACTAAATGAAGCGATTGAGAAAAACTATAAGTATTTCAGTATTATATTGACTCCAACCTATCCAAATTTGCATATGACAACCCCTGAATAGTTTTTTTGGTGTAGCACAGTGGTATTATTAATTTTTGTATTGGTTGTAATAGGTTTAGATGAATCCCAAGTGAATATCCCAAATTATGTCACTTTTGTACTGTCTACAGATGCAGTTCATTACTGTTGACTAAAATAAATTTATGGACAATATGACATAAAAAAGTGCAACAGTTTTTTTTTCAAATATATATTCTTTTTAACCATAATATCCATTACGACTAGCAATAAAAAAATATTTTTTATAAACTGATAAATGCAATATGCATAAAAAAATATATGTACCACACAGAAAAAAAAAAAAATTTTTGAGTAAATGGACACAATTAAAAATTTAATTAAAATTTTTTTTGATTTTTTTAAGTAACTTTTTAATTGAGTCAATTAAAAATTTACTCAAAATTTATCAATTTATTTTTTTAAAAAGTTTAAAAAAGTTTCACATTTTTAACAACAAAAAAAAATGTTTTTTCAAACTTTACCAAATATTTTTATGTCTTAAAGACATAGGAAAATTTCATAAATATGATTTCAAACTTGCATATACCCATACAAAAAACTATAAACTAAATGAGAATTCAGAACACGAAGAGAATAAAACAAAATATAAAATTTTGTATTATATTATTTACTCAATTTTTTTTTCTTAATTTTTGAGTAAATTTTTAATTGCGTCAATTAAAAAATTACTCAAATCTTATTTAAAAATTTAAACAAGTGATTACTCAAATTGCTTTTCTCAATATTTTTTTCTGTGTACGTTTAAAGGTACATACGTAATTTAAATACATACAAAAAATATTATGTATAATAATAAATTTATCTTTCAACTCTTAAACACATACTTGTACATTTGATATGAAAAAAATATATAAAAACGCACACATACAACTGCAGTCATAAATTTGAATTAAAACAGTAGCAGTGTTTTTGTAAACAAATACACACAAATGCATTTCTAAAGAATGTCATCAATTTTGTGTTGAAAAATTAAAATACAAACAAAATAAAAGGATTCTGATAAAGTTGAGAAACAATCCTTAAAATCTGGGAATTCATTTAAATCATTTATGGGAAATCATTTGAGAGAAAAGGAATTCATAACACCGCGGAAGAAAAATCTTTAAACACTAACTAGATAATATCCGTTTCAAACTATAGACAAATTTACTAAAACTGCATTTACAGTTTTTCGTTTCGTGATTCTGTTTTCTTTTAAAAGGACTTCAAAGTTTTAGAGTACTAAATTTTGTAAAATATTTTTTAAAAACATTTGTACTTGTTTTGGGATGCCACTAGTTTTTGTATTAATTATTTTGACATATCAGAAGAAAAGGAGGTAAGTAACGTCCTTTAGAAACTTTGTCCTTCAATATCGCTTAGAATTCGAAACACAGTGTTTTGATTAAGTTTTGAAAGAACATTATTAACAGCCTTAATACTGATATGGCCCTTTGTTCCAGCCTGGAACTATTGGAATTAATATATATAATACTGATATGACAAAATAAAAAATTAAAAATTAGGTGAAATCCCCCTTTTTCATTTGCTATCACTAGCGGCATACTGGGACATGAACAAATATTTATAAAATATCTTACAACATATTATCCTTTTAAACTTTTAAGTTCTTTCAAAAGCAAACAAGACCACGAAATGAAAAACTATAAATGCAGTTTTACCCCATTTGTTCTCTACATTCAGACGTTTGTATATCATACGGTTTATATTAAATATTAGAAGTCGGCCGGTTTAATCTGATAGTGTCCCAAAGTTAAGCGGTTAATGAAAAATTGCTGATCCTCTTTTTGTAACAATGGTCGAGGCAGTTTAACTTTAAAATCGATTTAACTTACATTAGTTTGGCACTAGGAAACTGCAACCGAAACGTGAATTTCAATTTAAGTAAACCAAGTAAGAAACAGTTTTTTTTTTATGATTCAAACAATTTTCTGCACAATCTTTATACTTTTTATATGTGAGTATATGCATGTTTCGTTAGATATGTGTATATAAATTTTATTATAAAATAAAATCAACACATATTTTTATGGTAGTTTCTATATGTTTGGTTTATAAACATAAATTAATTTTAACCATAAATTATGCGGTATTTTTATATTGATAACAAAACTACAGAAATAAAAACCCACAACAATAATGGATTTATGTACATACATAACATATTTTCACAAAAAAAAAAGTAGAATGAAACCAAAATGTAATTTCAACAATAGTTGGAATGTGGGAAAAAAAATATTACATTATATTCATATTTAGCAAACCAAAGTTTGGTAAGGATATTTAAGGTAACATTATTTTTAATAACCCAGTAGAAATTTTACTGAACTGGAAGAAGCTTTTGGAAAGGAATCACAAGGCAAAGAGTGCATCCAAATTACCAGAATTAATGCATGATTTATATGGCGATGTCTCAGTTTAGAGCACTACTTGATAGCACTGATAAAGCGCTGTTAAAAAGCAGTGAAATCATGTATTAATTTTTTGACATTTAAATAGTGTTAGATATATTAGAAAGGAAATTTTATCAAAAAAACTTTTTACATATACAGTGTTCTTTAATTTATTTGAAATTTCGCACACAGGTACACTATGGAGCAATTGAAATAAATTCGTTTTTAGTTTCGCGAAAATCCACGAATTCGCGAACGCGAATATATTCGCGAATTCACGGATTTTCTCGGAACTAACAACTGATTTATTTTAATAGCTTCATAGTGTTCATGTGTGCAAAATTTCAAATAAATTAAGGAACATTTGATTAGATGCTGGGAGACATCTCATGGAATGAGCGATATTTAATTTTGAATTTAATTTTTTTTTTGTCTGAAATTATTAATATTTTATCATATTAATCATATTTAACAATTTAAAATAATAAAAAACTCAAAAAAAATAAATCGTTATAAAACGCGAGATCGCGACCTCTAGATATTATTTTAAAAATCCCAAAAAAAAACCGAAATTTTTTTGCACAAAAAGGAACAAAATTTGCAGGTATCCCCCAAGAAAATAAAAACTTCGCTTTTTTTCTGGGCAGTCTAATATACACAGAAAATAAAATTGTCAAATTTAAATCAACAAACATGAATTGTAAATCAACCAAACATGATATCAACCAAACATTTAGTAAAAACGGCCACCTGTTAGTCCATAATACAAAACTTCGATTTGCAACAAACTCGGTCAAGTAATTTTATATCAAAATTATTTTATTATATCAATAAATAGTGTTTGTTAAATTTCTTTGTTGAAAATACAATTTTATTTGTCAGATCAACAAATTGTGTTTGTGTTTGTTGAATTTCTTTGTTGAAAAGAAAAATCTAGATTTTTACTTTTGTCAGATCAACAAATTGTGTTTGTGTTTGTTGAGTTTCTTTGTTGAAAAAAAAAAATATTTTTTCAACAACCAAAATTTACAAACGTTTGTTTATATTACAAATATCCGTAAAGCAGCACTTTCAGTGAAAAAATTAATTGTATTCACAAATATGGGGGTCAATATAACAATTGGTTTTTTTCTGCGTAAGTTTTAGAAAAAAATCTTATAAAAAATAAAAAAAATATTTCCTTAACTTTTATTGTATTCTCAAGAGCACTATTGAATGTGTGCTGCCAAAATCTGAATTTTTTTTTTTGCTAAGTATTTTGTCTTTTTATATGAATAAGTTTTGCGTCAGTTCTGTTAGAAGCTAATTTTCCTATTCCAAAACACTGCTATCATTTTCAATTGTGGTCATAATAAGCCATAATTTCATATGTATGACAAACATTTGTCTTTAAACCATAAATACACAAACAAACCCCTAAAAATTATGGTTTTTTTAGAATTTAATCCTCAAATAAATTATACCGTTAAATACATTATATAATAATATCAAAAGTAAATAAAAATCAAAACCGTCAATGTGATTAGCGCTATTTAAGTAAATACAAATAACATACATTTCTTTAACCCATTAGGAAGTTATAGGTTAAACTTCAATTTTCATTTAATATTAAGGGTGTGTGATAAATATTTTTTTTTAGACAGCCTTCTGAATTATATTAGAATTATTTTTTTTTTAAGGTTGACTTACATATGACTGTTACAAAATGGGTTAAGATTTTTATATAATACATCGGTAGATTTGATTGTGTAACATAAACATCTAATTAATTTTTTTTTATTTATTTTTACAGGTTTATGTCATTATGATATATTAATGGTTTGACTTGATGACCGATATCAAAAAGTTGCAATCCATTATTTTGGGCTTAAAGCGCAAGGGTTAAAGTGACTTTTTTCTAAAATTGAGTTTGACATTAGTTGGTAAAGCTCAGAAAGGCACAGAGAACAATAGATATATAGTATCACTTGAACTCCTTGTGCTTTATAAACTACATAAACTCAATTTTAGAAAAAGATAATAGAACTCCATGTTCAACATGAAAATGTATTTGGCTTAACCCTTTAATGCGCACGGTCCCCGATTTTGATCGAAAAATATATTTGATATAAAATTGTGTAAAAATAACAACTGCGTTTTTAGTTTTTTAAAATCTAAAATTCCAAAAAAAATATACCAAAATTAAATATATACACTCTAATAATTTTTATTTAATTTCACTACCATAACTAGAGTACCACTTTTTTCTGAACTCAAATCAATACACCCAAGTTTTTATGTTTATTTTTTTAATCTCTTGAAAACTCTATCCTATGGGAAAATACTCACAAGCATAGGGTCGAATAGTATATCAGTAAAATAACTGTTAAAAACAACTGCCATTAACTGTTGTCGTTATATTGCAGAAAATTTAGTTGTCTTGAAACAACTTCATTGCAATGTTTTACCGATAGTTTCAATGGAGAAAAAATAAAAAAAGCCTACAGGATTTCAGAACAAAATCCCTCAGATTCTTAGGGCGCTTTGCCTTAAGTCTAATATCTTTTCCTTTTAAAAAACTTTTTAGAAAACCATATTTTTTAAAAATTTGTTAAATGTGATGTTCTGAGCGCTTTTTCTTTTTAATTTGGATGACATTGCCTTATATGGTTCTGTGTGCTTTTTCATACAACTTTGTGAATATCAAAATAACATAATGCTCAGATCCATTTTGCGTTAAGGAACCTCTTGATATGCGAACTCTAATCACCTTATGGCGACACGAAATAACTCCCACATGAAATTACTCCCACGAAATAACTCCCAATGAAATAAATCCCACCAAAAATTAAATATGACCCATGAAATAAGTCCCAACTACAATGAAATAACTTCCACCTAAAAAATGAAATAAGTGCCAATGAAATAACTCCCATTAATAATGAAAGAAGTCCCAATAAAAAAAAGGAAGAAGTCTCAACAAAAGTTAAACAAACTATACGAGAAAATATATCAGTTAAGTCGAGCATGAGGATCCTGATCTTACTTTTGGTGCAACACAAATATGTTATAATAACTGCCGAATGCGAAAGTTGACGGCTGATTTGTATTTTCAGAGTTTTTCGATAAAATGCAAATACATTGAGTGTTCTATTTGACTTTGTTCGGTGACATACAAACATCGCGGCGATGTTTTGCTCCAAATATTCAGTAACATACAAACACTTTGTAAAAAGCTCCGTAGACAAAAAATTGAGGCGATTTTTGTTTCAAATTTTTGTATGTTACCGGAAATGTAAAAGATTTAATAACAACCTGTTGTAAAAAGCGCCGCAGGCGAAAATTTGGTACCAAAAATCGCGGTTTGGTACCAAAAATCGGTTTTTGCGACAAATTTGTGTGTTACCGAAAATTTTAATTATTTAATTAAAACTTGTTGTAAAATGAGCCGCAGTCGAAAATTTGGTACCAAAAATCGCCGCAATTTTTGGTACCAAATTTTCGCTTGCGGCGCTTTTTGCGACCAATTTGTATGTTACCGAAAATCGGTAACATACAAATTTTTCCCTGTGGCGCTTTTTACAACAAGTTCTAATAAAATCTTTTAAATTTTCACCTGCGGTGATTTTTTCAACAATCATTTATGTTATCGAAAAACTATCTATGTTATCGAAAAACTGTCTATGTTATCGAAAACCACAACGCGTAGGATAACTTGTGCGAACGCCGTTTTTATAACAATTTGTTTTCTAACGAAAATATTTTCGGCTGGAGTGCGACTTACCAGTTTTGGTAGTAAAATTTTTAAAACATACAAACTTGTTAAAAAAGCACTACGTCCTAGAATTTGGTACCAAAATCACAACGAATTTTAATTTAGTAATAATATTCTATAAGTCATAATGTTCCAGATACTTCCACCAACAATGAAACAATAGTGGGAGTTATTTCATTGCTATTGTAGTGGGAGTTCTTTCGTATGAAAGAACTCACACCGAAAATAATGAAATAACTCCCAACAAAAATGATAAAAGTCCCACTAAATTGTAAGTTATTTCATATGAAATAACTACCAACTTTGTATGGAGTTTTTTTTGGGACTTATTTCATTTTTTATGTGGGAGTTTTTTCATGTGGGAGTTATTTCGTGTCGCCATCACCTTATAATTAATTCAATATTTATTATCTCATTGTCAGGCTCAAGTTATAAAAACCTAGTCTGACGACTTATTTTACGGAAATTCAAATTTGTTTATAGAATTTTCGAATAAAATTATTTTTATATTGAAATGTTCAAAAATCAGTACAATCAGTACATACTTAAAAAAATCAGTACAAATCAGTACATCGATTTTTGATCAGTACACATTACCAAAAATTAGTACATGTACTGATCAAATCAGTACGATTGGTCAGCCTAACCATAACACTGTGGAAAAAATTCATGTAACAGACAAATTATTGGTAGAGACCTGTCCAAGAATTAAAATTTTTTAAAAAATTGATTTAAAAAATTTTTGTAGTGCTTATGAAGCAAAATGTTGGAAAAATTATTTTTTTTCATGCTTTTTGAAAATATTTTGCTTCATAAGCAACACAAAAATTTTCTAACTCTAGCAATAATTTGGCTTTTACAGATTGAAAAAATATCAATTATTCGACAAGTTATAGCAAAAGAAAAACATATAAACAATATGCTGAAAATCAGCATTTGACTGCAAAGTTCAAAGGTCGATTAAAAAAAATTCGAACTAACATAAACAAACGCCGCGATACGGGTCTTTTAATTTAGCCTCTATTTTCTCTCAGAATTGACCTAACTTTTGCTAACCTGAATTTGCTCCACAGTGTAATTCGACGATAACCATAACAACGATTTTTGAGTAATGTCCTAATATCAAATATTTTATTGAAAACAAATTAGATTTTTATTTTACTTTGTTTGGAGCATTGCGATTTTGAAGTCGGTAAAAGGACCCTAATTTATTACACCACAGTTGCCCTTAAACTGTTCCGTCCCCGACGATATTAAAAAAGGAAGAAAAAAAACTAAAGTTTCACTCCACCCTAATATATAGAAGAAAAATCATACAGTCGAGATAGTAACATTTTAATTCTAAAGACTAAACCCCCCTTTATATGCATTTAATAAATTTATTTAATATTTTTATACCCTCCAACTACAGTATGGGGGTATACTCACTTTGTCATTTCGTTTGTAACGCATCGAAATATCGGTCGGGGACACCATAAAGTATATATATTATTGATCTATGAAGACTTTTCTAGAATGTCCGTTTGTCCGTCCGTTCGTCCGTCCGCCTGTATAAGACACGATGCAGACCAAAATAAAAGAGATAGACTACAAGATTGGCAGGAATATGTGTTTTGGTCCTAGGCAGTTTTAGTTCGTAATTGGGCAAAATCGGACCGGGGGGAAAAAGTTTCACCTTGAAGAACTTAACTAACCTCTGAAAAACGTCATATTTTCACAGGTTTTCTTGTATTTTTGTTAAGCAAATGAAACAATTTGATGTCAGAAAAAGTTCAAGGTACTGCACTTGGCCCAGGAAATAAAAAAAAAAAAAAATTGTTTGGCCTTCCCCCCACCCCCCCCCCCCCCACCCTTTTGTGAGCGTGGATATTAAAAATGTTTTTAAATAATGATAAAATTGTATTACTTAAGCTCCAAAAGCATAATAAATGAATTTTTAAATATTTACGGCATGGGTTTATGTGTCCTCCAATGACTCCTACTGACCACCCCCACAAAAAAGACGCCCCTGCAATTTTTTTTATGTGTTGGAGGTTATTAAAGATTCGGCACAGCCGAATTTAACACTTTAATTTTTTTTGTGTTTTATACTTTTTTCTGAATGTTTCGTATTTTTATACCCTCCAACCACAGTATGGGGGTATACTCACTTTGTCATACCGTTTGAAACGCATCGAAATATCGGTCAGGGACCCCATAAAATATATTTATTATTAATCCACGATCGATTCTAAGACATTCTGTGAATGTCCGTCCGTCTGTAGATGACACGATGCAGTCCAAAATAAAAGAGCTAGCCTCCTGAAATTTTGCACGAATATGTCTTCTCCTAGGCAAGTTAAGTTCTTAAATGGGTGAAATCGGAACAGGGGGAAAAAAGTTCCCCCTTAAGAAACTAAACCAACCTCTAAAAAACTAGATTTTTTTATGTGTTTTTTTATATTTTTGTTAAACAAATGAAACTTGTTTATACAAGAAGAAGTTCAAAGTCCCGCACTAGGACCGGGGGGACAAAAAATTTCCCTTTTTTTCTTCCCTTTTTAGGGAGTGGACATAAAAAAAATAGTTAAAATTTAGATAAATTGTATAAATTTAGTGCAAAAAGCTTAATAAATACATTACTAAACATTTTTCGAGAGCGGGAGGTGTCTCCACAGCCCCTACCAAAGCCCCCTTCAAAAAAAAACTACCCTGTAATTTTTTTTTTAACTTGTTGGAGGGTATAACAGATTCGGCATAGCCGAATTTATCGCTCTCACTTGTTTTTTTTTAATTTTTCGGATTTTTCTATTCTAGTGTAAGGCGTATGAGTGATAATATATGTTTTCAAAATAATATTTATCATACGCACCATAATCATAGCTTACTTTTGATTTATTTTGCAATCCAAAAAAGTATGGTATTATTTAACGCATCGCATAGTTATTAGACTGCCCAGAAAAAAGCGAAGTTTTAATTTTCTTGGGGGATACCTGCGAGTTTTGTTCCTTTTGTGTAAAAAAATTTCGTTTTTTTTTCTGGGATTTTTAAAATAATATCTAGAGGTCGCGCAATCGCGTTTTATAACGATTTATTTTTTTTTTTTTGAGTTTTAAATTGTAAATATGTTTAATATGATAAAATATTAATAATTTCATATAAAAAAAAATTCTTAGGGATACCCCAAGAAAATAAAAACTTGGTTTATTTCTGGGCAGTCTAAAAAGTATACTATTGGTCCTTGATCGATTGTAAGATTTTCTAACATTTTCTGAATTTCAAACTAAAAGACCTGGTATGTTTTTAATCATAAGCAGGATAAGTTTTTAAAAAGGCAAATTTGGACTATGTGGGAAAAAGTTCGATCTTAAATATCTAAGGATACCTCTTATAAAAACATTTCTAAAATTTTGTTGTACTTTCCTAAAACATATAAAACATGTTGATGGCAGAAAAAATTTATTTATAGTTCTACACTTGGATTTATGGGTTTAAGAAATACAATTTTTTTGACCCTTCTCCTTTGTAGGATTGATCATAAAAAATACAAGAAATATTGATAAAAATGTATTACTTCAGCGTAAATATCATAAATAGTAGAAAGGGTCAAGAACTTAGAAACTGTCGAGCTTTTTTAAATCAATCAACATTTTTTTCTATTGTTGACTGACCTCTAAAATCTGGCAACCCCAATAAAATTCCATTCAATTAAATTTAATTTTTTTTGTATGATAAGATTATCTTCTATATTTATTCACTTAATGACTCAACAAATATTTATAGTTCAACTTTAAGTCCATTTAAGAATGAATATTATATTACAAATAGAATAAAAAACAAAGTTTGAAATTATATGAATTTAGATTAGATTTAAACATGTATAATCTTCTAAATAATAAAAAATAAAACTTTACGATAACAGAAAAAAACTAAAATAATAATAATACAGAAAAAATCTAAACACTAAGCAATATTTTTACCCCAACAAAGAACTATATGGTAGACAGTGGTCTGAAGGATGGTTTTTAGTATTATAACTTAAGCAAGGCAAAATTGACGATTTTTTTTTTGTAATGCTAAGATATTTTCGTTATTTTAATTGAAAAAAACTTTTCGTTTATCTCTTTATATAAAAGAGTTGGAAGAGTAATTGACTGACAAAATTTGCACTCTTTTTTTTTTTTTTTGAATGAGAAAAAAATTTATTTTATTTAAATTGCCCCATTGGCCTCCATTGTGTTTTACATCAGTCCAACCCTTATGTAATAATTTGCCCAACAATTCAAAATCAAAAAAAAAAAAAAAAACACAAAAAATTAAAATATTTGGGATATATTTTACTTTTAAACAAGTATAAAAGTTAAATTCGACTTAGCCGAATCTATGAATACCCTCCACAATGCCCATTTTAAATGATAGTAAATTTTTTAATGTAAAAAAAAAAATAAAATTTTTGATTAGAAATATTTTATTTTGTGTAAAAACACCTTTTTTTTAGCAATTTAAAAAAAAAAATAATAATTTGCTAATTTTTTTTTTTGAGTGTAAATTTTTTTTAGTGTACTTTTTTTGTTTTTGTGTAAAAACATTTTTGAGTGACAAAAATATGTTGTAAAATATTTTTGTGACTTACCAATGTTTTTAAAACAGGTTTAACAGGTTTTCAACACGTGAATTTAAGGTGATGCAAATCTGAAATTCACAGTTTTGCTAACAACTTTTGAACCAATGGACCGATTTGGCTGAAATTCAGTATGAACTAGGCTAGGGGAACGACAAATATATATGTTCATTTTCAGCATCCTCAGGATCGCCTGTCGAAAGTTACAGTGTTTGTTATCTCGTAATTTCACGAAAAACCATTGCCAAAATTGAGTCTTTTGCTCATAACTTTTGAACCACTGGACCGATTTCGCTAGAATGTAATACTGATCAGGTAAATGCATAATATAAATGCTAAACTTCAGGAGCATCCTTAAAGTCTTTCAAAAGTTAGCTTGTTTTCAACAGACAGACAGACGAACCGACGGACGGACATCGCTAGATCGTCTTAAAATCGATCGAGGATCATGAATATATATACTTTATGGGGTCCTAGACCAATATTTCGAGGTGTCACAAATGGAATGACAAACTTATATATACCCTCTATCACTAGAGTAGAGGGTATAAAAAAATAAATCAAAAAAAAAAATTTTAATGCGCCATTTTCCAATCTTAAAATCATTTCTACTGCTCATTTCAAAGATTGACCCCCATTAATTTTTACGTCTTAACATTTCTTCGGAACAAACTAATACCCTATCTCCAATTTCCATGGGGAATTTTTTAAAAATTTGCTCCAACAGCTCTAGCTGCCCTACGAGTGCCCTTAGAGCAATCAAATGTATGACCAATGGTATGACGCACGATTGGACCAATAGAAGCTGATTAAATAAAATAAATTTACAAAAAATAAAAAAAAAAAATTGTATGGGGACCGCCTTAATAGTAAAATAAAGAGGGAAGGTATATTCAGAAAAAATTTTTGAACTCCCGGCTAAAAATAAATGTGTATGTTCATATATGCTTATATATAGATCTTTATATGATCATATATGACATATATGGAAACATATATGTGACCATATATGCAAGAAACGATCCCATATATGTGGTCGTATATAAAATATGTGCCATATATGATATCATATATGGAAACATATACAGTGCCGGTCAAAAAAATAGCACCAATGACAAAATCTCTATTCATCCAATTAAAACAAAATATTATGTGTGTATTCGTTTAAAGTAAATATGTAATACTCTTATACTAAGTATATACCCCTTAAATGTTTTTACTTTTTCCAAAAATTGTGGACGGTTCTTTTATAATGATCGATAATTTAAAAAAACTCTGAATCAGTGCAGTCAATAAAATAGCACCGAATGACAAAATTTTATTAAAAAAATTTATATTGTTTAAATTATTAAAATAAAAGTGTTAAGTACTAAAGGAAGATAGTTTTTATTTACAAAAAAATTAATTCATTACAAAATTTGATGTTTATTTTCATAAAAATACGACTTGGAAAACATTACACTCCTCAAAAACGTGCTTTTGTAAAAAATATAATTTCTGAACATAAACCATATTCTGAAACAGGAAAATTAGTTGGATGCGCTTATAAAATGATTAAAATTTTAACAAAATTAACTTTAGAGCTTGAAAAACTTAGTCACAAGCGACGTTTGTCACCATAAGTGGTTAGATGTTTGTAAAGACAATGGAAGAAGTCCCCATTTACGGCAGCTCCAGAGCTAAAAAAGGACAGCAAATGCTGAAAATGTTCGTCGAAGATTACAAAACAACAACATTAACGCTTGTAGATTCGAAAAAGTGCCCCTACTCTCACTTAAGCATGCTGCAAGTCGTTTGAAGTTTGCTAACAGTAACTCAGAATGACCAGCTTAAAAGTGGATCAATGTTCTATGGACAAATGAATCTATTGTTGTTTTATTTGGAGACATGGGATTACATACCTATGTCAGAAGACCCAATAACTCGGATTTCAATCCAAAACTCGAAATAAAAATAACTTAAAATGTGCTTATGGTGTGGGAGATATTTTCCTACTGTGGAGTGGGGTTCATATATTGGACCATGGCTCACATATTGGACTAGGACAATCGTGGATATACACTTAACGTTTATATCCTCCAGAAAGTAATGTTACCATAAGTTTCTGAGCAAATGCCACTAATTTAGGTCTTTTAGCATGTCAATTACCCAAAGCATGACGGAAATTGACAAAAAATTGGTTCTGGACAATAAAGTAAACGTGATGGAATGGCCTTGTCAATCCCCAGACCTAGATCAAATCGATAGTTAATGGACAGATATAGAGAAGAGAGTGTCTCGAATACAATTAACTTGTAATGAAGCCGTTTGGGTGGCTGTTCAGCAAATCTGGAACTCAATTTCGAATTAAAGATCCCAAAATCTCCTGAATTCGGCACAATAACGTTGTACAGAGGTAATTGTCAACAATGAGCACTCGACAATTTTTTTTTTAATATTTAAAGATACTACAACAATACTGAATTCATAATCCATTCGTTTTTCAAACTTAAGAATTTAATTTTAATACAAAAAGTACTGTGGTGCTATTTTTTTGACTGAGTGTTTTTGAAGTTTTTTTAAAAACTCGGAAAATTTTTAATGAAATAAAAAACCAAATTAGCCTTTTGTTATGTAATATTGTTTCACACTCCTGTAAGTAACTTATGACACGTTTTCAATGACATAAGTTTAAATTGTTAAAAAAAAAAACAGCGAAGAAAATTTTGTTTTATCCTGGTGCTATTTTTTTGACCGCAGCTGTATATTATCATAAATGTTAAATTTTAGTGCACGTGTATGAAAATATCAACCGGAATTACAAAATAAAAGTTTTTACGATTGAAATTATATTTTATTACCATATTTATACCTTAATACCGATTCGTATCAATAATTTAACAAATATTGTTTCCTAGTTGCAAAATATTCTGATTAAAAAAGTTACTTTTACATAAAAAAAATGGAAAAGGTAAGTTTTTATTAATATGTATTTAGAATTATAAAATCATATGTATTATTTTTTTCTAGTTCAATGTCATAACAAGTATAATCGTGGACATTTTATTCCAAAACAAGATCATATTAAAAATGAGTAAATGTACATACATACATATGTCGCAAATACAATAATAGAGTGCTTTGATGTTGAAGAAAATTAAACTACGCAGCTTCATTAATCTCGTGCAACTTCGTGGAGAGGGCATATGCACCACCATTATGTTTCCACTGCGATTGCAATATGCAAACTATTTTGAAATCCCTTAATGTCGCCATAACAATTGGAAATGATAGATCGTATAATCAGTTTTGAGGCCGAGTAACGTTAAGCTCACACAACTTGGAGAAAAGGACATATGCACCACCAGAAATGTTATCACTACGGTTCCAACGCTATAAATTATTTTGAAATCCCTTACTGTAGCAAATTGGAAATGGAAAGAACGTATAAGAAGTTTAAATGCCGAGTTACTAAAAAATTCAACCATGCGGAGGTACGTTAAGCTCGCTTAACTTAGAGCAGAGGGCATATGCACGACCATAATGTTATCACTACGGTTCCAACACTACAAACTATTTTGAAATCGCTTACTGTCGCCAAAGCAAATCGAAATGAAAAGAACGTATCAGTTTTAAGGTTGAGTAACGATTTGGGAAGGACAACGTCTTTATACAATTACAAGAAAGCTGTCTATAAGCGAAAGTGACAACCTGGCACATTGTCACCATGATGTAAGTAGAAATAGTTATTATCCCTGTCTTTCAAATATCCTTACAAACATGATGTAAGTAGAAATAGTTTTTATCCCTATCCTTCAAATATTCTTACAAACATAACCCAGCAAGATAAAATACATACTACTAAATATATTGCTTTTAATCGAAGTCTCTTTTGATGCATGCATTTAGTAGTAGCAAGTTCTTTTTTGCTGGAATAAAAAAGAAATGTGTAATAATTTTTAATATTTTTTTCAGATGGATTTCTGAAAGACAATATATCTTTCCTTAAAAAGCATTCCATAGTCTTTAGCATCCAATGAGCTTTAGCATCCCATGGTATTAACAAAATACACTCCAACATGTATGTATGTAACTAGCAGTATAATGTGCGGTTAAATGTGCCGTCGAATGACTTTTGCCGGAGTTGCATGGATGAAGAGGAATTGCAAACTATCGAAAACTTTATTTGCCATTGCCCGGCACTTTCTGGTCAGAGACTTGCTTCACTGGGATCTAGGGAGCTGTACGATCTTTCTGATTTGTCGGATGTCAAAATTCAATATCTAAGGAGTTTCATAAGAAGCTCAAATTGGTTTAACGACAGGGACTAGTAGGGGAACCTATTACGGTCGCGTGGTATCACAATGGACCTCAGAGTCTACGTGTGTTGACGTAAAACGTCAGCAGCCACTTACAACCAAACCAAACTAGCAGTATCTAGCCAATCTTTAAAGGTACATGTTTGCTTCGTTAAATGACATCCGTGTTATCATTAACCTATTAGCACAAAATGCTATCGTTGGTAATACTTAAATACAATAAAAATTCTAGAAATATCTTAAATATTAATATTATTTTATATCCTTTTTTTAGATTTTGATTATAAATATTGTAAAATAGAGGCTTATACCATAACAAAAACGCTAAGTCTGAAGATAATCGGAATTAACACTAAAACAAGAAAACACAATGGAAATCAACGTTCCTTTAATAAGCTCTTTGCTCGCATCTTTCGTAATTGATATCAATTGAAAAACTTGATATATAAGATCTTTTATGTTCAAATTATTTTGTTGACTATCAAAATGTATTCTCATATCTATAAGTTAAATAATTTATTTTTATATGGTCACCCAAAATGCAAACGATAGTAACTAAAAAATAAAAATCATCAAACTAAAGGGTTTCATTAAAATATATGAAAACACCAAAATTAATAAAAAAATATTTTTAATTTTAAATTGTACTTATGTACACCGTTTGCAATTCTGGTGGATATATACATAATAATCTATTACATATAGTTTAAAATGAAAAAAATAAATACAAAATATGAAAAATAATGTAAAACAAATTGAAAACGACATCATATATGATCCCATATATGATTCAATATATTATCCAATATATGATTCAATATATGATCTAATATATGATCACATATATTAGATCATATATGATCGTGTCTTATATAAGCGCCAATTTTGGAATATGGTCATATATGAGACCATATTTGATACTATATATGCTACTGTATATGGTCTCATATATGATATCATATATGATAATATACAACATTTTTAGCCGGGCTAAAAAAATATTGTGGGCAGGTCATACATTTGATTGCTCTAAGGACATTTTTAGGGCAGTTAGAGCGGTTGGAGCAAATTTCAAAAAAATTTCGTTTTGTGTGGGAGCCTCCTTAGAAATTTGAGATAGGGTATTCCAAAGATTTTAGGCAATTTTGCCAATCATGGGGTATTAATCACACCACATCTAGCCCGTACATGCCACGATCTAATGGCTTGGCGAGAGATCTATAAGAACAATAAAGAATATGTTAATTAAATGTGAACTACACTACAGAACCTCGCAGAAGGAAAGTTTGCCTAGCCCATCGGAGCTATTAATGGCAAGGCAATTACGTACCAAAATACCAACCATTGAGAGCAATCTAAAACCCAATTTAGTAGATTTGAAAAAATATAGAAAAAAAATTGAAGATCGGAAAGAAATATCAGCAAGACACTATAATAAAGGAGCAACAAATTTAGGGCCGTTGACCGTTGGTCAAAAGATACTCTTTGAAAAGACTCAAACTTCGTATTGGGTTTCGAGTGTAGTAATGCATAAATGTAAAGAGCCTAGGTCATACATAGTCAAGGATCTGCAAGGATCTACCTATAGAAGAAATAGGGAACACATACAGATTAAAGGCAACAAAATTGAAAATTACGAAAACCCCAGTTGTAGCCCACAAAATAATTCATCCGATTATTCAGATAACATAGGAAAAAACGAAATTATTCAAACTTCCATCAACAACGATATAGTTAAACATCCAGTACAGAATGATCATATATCTGATGAAGGAGATATAGTTGAACAACCAGTACAGGATGATCATATATCTGATGGAGATAATAATGAGAATGAAACGGAACCACCTATTAACCTTCAAACGGAAAATGGTATTTACATTACAGGATCAGGAAGACAGATAAGACCTCTTAATAGATTCACATTTGACTAATATGTAAATATCACTTTATCTAAATTGTAATATTACTTTATAATAAGAAATAACTGTATTTCATAAACGTTATCATAAGTTTTATATTTTATTATAAAAGGAAAGATGTTGTATTATTAATAAGTACATGTAAAGATCACCTATATAATATATAAAAGAGCTTTGTAAACCCTATTGCTTATAATGTAAAACCGACTAGAACATGTAAAACGGACTAGAACAGTTAAAGAGATTGAAATAAACTTAACAAGTTTGTTCCGAAGAAATGATTAGACGTAAAAATTAATGGGGGGTCAGTCTTGGAAATGACTCCTTCACCAATGGAACAGTAGAAATTATTTTAAGATTGAAAAATTACAATAAAATTGTTTTTCAAAAAATTTAAAAAAATAATAATAATGATCTTTATCCCACGATCCTATCAGGCAAAAAATTTGTAGAATCGATAGAAGTTTTATATAAAAAAAAAATAAAAAATCAAGGAGCACAAACATTTTCAAAAATAAGATTTAAATTTTAAAACCTAAAAATCGCAAACTAGAGCGCTTTTAAGATTTTTTTTTTTTTTTTTATTTTTTTAAAGTTCGTAAAAAAGCAAAAAATTTGAAAAAAAATTGCAATTTGGACCATTATTTAAGAAGTTATGAGTAAAATAAATTTGAGTAAAGGAACAAACTACCAATTTTTAAAAATTCGATATCTTTTGAACGGGGCATCAAAAAAATCTGAACAGAAATGTAATTTTGTATGGGATACGCCTTAAGGAATGGAGATAGGGAGTATGATGGTTAAGAAAAAACGTTGGGGTGTAAAAACTAGTGGGAGACATTTGTATTTTTTACCACTTAAGAAGTGATTCTGAGGCAATTGAGCTTTTTTTCGTTTTTTAACCCTTCAACTTCAAAATTTTTAAAAAAGAATTTTCAACAGTTTTTGTGAAAAACTTAAATGTCCAAAATTAAATCAAGATTTCGTAGGGAGAACTTTAGACATGAGGATTCAAATCCAGACACTTTTACTATCCGCTATTAAATGTTACCAGTAATGCAGTACTGGACTTGCAAGTTAGTTGAATATAAAGTGTTTGTTGTTTTCAAGCTTTCCAAATGAAGAACTTTCAAATCACAGTGGTTAGTTTGTATGTGTAGTTCTAAAAGCTTTTGGTACATAGAACACGTGTGGGCTAACTAAATACACACATACAGACAATCCCACACACTCTTTTACCCAACATAAAAAAAAAAAAACTCTAGCAACATCCTTAAACATAAAAAAATTTCAACAAAGAAACTTTAATTTTATTTTACATAAAAAACCAAAACTCATATTTAGATTATTTTATATGGTTGAATGTACGTTTAAAAAAAAAAGGATGACCTTGTTTTCTCTAAAAATACAGAACAAAACAATATATAAAAAATATAAATTCATATTAGAATAAAAAGTACAACAGACAAAATATTGTTTCACAAAAAAAAGAAGCAAAATAGAATCTGCAAAGATAACATAAATTTTTTGTTAAGCATATAAGTTAGTTAAAATTTATAAACATATAAAAAAAAATATATACATATTTTGAGAAACCCTTCCCGCTTTCTAATAAAATAATATAAACTTTATACTTATATGAATATTGACCAAGGTTGGGTTTTTCTAACCATATGTATTTTAGATTTGGTTAAAATTCAATGGCTGCTAGATAGTTGGCCAGCTTGTATACATAAGGTTTGTTGAAAATTATAACCAAAATAAAATATGCTTTAGTTTAGTTTAACTAAACTAATTCTAAATATAAATTTTGCATATTATCCAAATATACTCATTCTAACTACAACTAACAATACACTCAAACAATTTTATTGATTAAATTCATAATAAATATTAATCATAAAAAAAAAACTTTGATGTGACATAGCATAGATTTCAGGGTTTGTCGAGTAGATCACAAAAATGTTCATTAAACTTGCAAGACACCCTCAAATTTTTGAGTTATTGTCAAAAAGCATTTGTTGGGACTTTTCTCACTAAATCTCGTGTAATTCAGAAAATTTTTAATCGATTTTAAATTATGTTGTGGATAGAAGAAGAATAGGGCTTTCCATGTGTATGAATTGGTCTACCCATATAAAAATGATATCTATTGATTTTTTCAATAACACTGTGCTACAAAAAACACAAAATCAAATATACTTTTAAAATGAGGTAGCTAAGGTTGAAGGTCTCTCCGAAATGATCACAAAAATGCCCATCAAACTTGCCAGACACCCTCAAATTTTAAAGTTATTGTCAAAAAAAGATTTTTTGGGACTTTTCTCACTAAACCACGTGTAACTTTAACATTTTTCCACCGATTTTCAATTTTTCAACTGTTTTGGATAGAAAAAGGATAGGGCTTTTCATATGTGTGAATTGGTCTATACATATAAAAAAGATATTTATTGATTTTTTCAACAATATATAATTTTTTTGTTATTTTTTGAAAATTTTTTGAGTTTATCGATTTTTTTCTGTTATAGTTTGTTCAACAACATTTATATTTATAAACGTATTCTTAAAGAAAATTTAGTTGTGAATGCGATGAGTTTTATGGCGAAAAAATCGGATAACAATTAACAGAGTTGTGATAATTTTTCTAAAAAACAAAATTAAGATTTTGCTTGAAATTGCCGTTCGGATAACCCAGGCAAAAAAATAAAAAAAAAATAAACGAACATACCAAGAGGTCGCGTATCATTATTTTAAAGGTTTTTGGCCTCCTGAATTCGAATTTGACCTTGAAATTGCGCTATCTTATTAAGTTTTTCATATATCAATTTATGCTAAATATCTCAAAAACCTGACGAGATAGAGCAATTTAAAGGCCAGATTCGGATTCAGAGCGCAAAAAAGACTTTAAAAATATTGTACATGACCTCTTATGATAAAATTGTTTTTTTTTTGCCTGGGATATCTAAACGGCGATTTCCTCCAAAATCTTAATTTTCTTTTTTTGAAAAATTATCATAACTCTGTCAATTGTTATCCGATTTCTTCAGGATAAAGCTTATCTTATTCAGAATCAAATTTTCGTTAAAAATTTTTTAATAAATATAAAGGTTGTTAAATGAACTATATCAGAAGAAAATCAATAAACTCGAAAAATTTTCAAAAAATAACAAAAAAATTAGATTTTATAGAAAAAATCAATAAATATCTTTCTTATATGTATAGACCAATTCACACACATGGAAAGCCCCATCCTTCTTCTATCAAAAACAGTTAAAAAATTTAAAATCGGTTGAAAATTTTTTGAATTACAAAAGGTTTAGTGAGAAAAGTCCCGAAAAAACGTTTTTTGACCATAACTCTAAAGTTTGAGGGTGTCTGGCAAGTTTAATGGGAATTTTTATGATCTACTCGACAAGACCAACAACCTATACTATGTCACATCAGAAGTATTTTTTCACTGTAGCATAGTGTAATATTTAATTTTTTGTTATTTTTCGAAAATTTTTCGAGTTTATTGATTTTTTTCGGTGACAGGACATAATTGCCACGGACATTATCCCCATAACGGAAATGGGGATGATGACTGAATACTTCACTGTCATAATCCCCATATTAGCTGTGGGGACTATGACCCTTTGCAAAACGGTCATAATCCCAATGGGGATTATGTCCGCTCCCTGTTGGGATTACGACCGAAGTTTTTTCGGTCATAACCTCCATTCATACTATGGGGACTAAATCCAAAGCAAATTTGGGTCATAATCCCTGTTTTTGTGGAGGGGATGGGTTTAATTCATGGAGTTTGTAATGTCTAAGACCGGCCGAAGGCCGGTCACGCAGAAAAACTTTTAAGAGGAAACAAATATTTATATAATGATTGGGATTATAGCCAACTTGTATAGAAGACATAATCCCTGTAATTGGGGATTATGGCCATATCTTTCGTTTTCATAATCCCCATAAATGTGGGAACTATGTCCATTGTTTATTGGGATCAGTCGATTAATTCTTGTTCGATTAATCGAACAATTTTAGACGGATAATTGTTCGATTAATTAAAAAAAACGGTCATGCTTACTAGAGTGGTCTCTATTTTAAACTTGTTAGGATTTTCGCTGCTCCTGAAGCATGGATTTATTAAACAACCTTAAATAAGTACCTGATAAAATTTTGGGCCAAATCGGTTAACTCTATGACCGCGCTAAAATCGGTCAAAGCTTCAAGTTTTGGGTAAAAAACAACTAAATTATAAAAAGATAACAAATTTTATGAATATGCTCAAAACAAAAAAAAAAAAAATTATTCGTGTTTTTTCTGTAAGTACAGATTCAACTCAGGCTCTTATTATATTTATTATAAGTTTGACGTTAAAAAAAAGCAGAAGAAAAATTGAATTTCTAAAAATTATAGACATTTCTGGTATTCCCATTACGGTTTCAAACACTCCAGTTAGTGTTATCATCAGTAGGATTTTAAATGTCGGTTTGTCTTGTCAATGGAAATTGTTTTTTATATATTCCACACCAAATGTCCCGCTACAGAAAAACATGTGTCCCGTAAATTTCTGAATAGGTTGTTTGGATAGCCCTATATGGAACTAAGAAAATTGCGTTTTTGGGGGCGTGGTCAAATATTGGAAAAATGGTAAAATTTGTGGCGTGTTGCCTTGATTAAATATTTATCACATAAAAAATATCAGAACGGGTTCTGAAAATTTTCCAAAAATCAAAATTTAATCGATAGCCCATACATAAAACTATATAAAAATGTAAATTTTTGAGATTGTGTTCATTCCGTTTTAATGTGATAAATATTTAATCAAGGCAACTCGCCACATATTTGACCATTTTTCCAATATGTGACCACGCCTCCCAGAAGTTTTCGGTACACATGTTTTTTTTCGCTGGACATTTCAATAATATCTAATTTTTTGTTATTTTTAAAAAAAAAAATTCGAGTTTATTGGCTTTTTTCGATGAAAAAAAATGTGACCGGATTTTTGCTAAATTGACTTTTTTAAAATATTAAATTTTTTTTTTTAATACTAAAAATTTAAATAATAAAAATTTCAGAACAGGTTCAACAACGTAATTTTTTATATATAAATATTTAATTAAGGGAACTCGACACAAATTTGTCCAATATTTAACCATGACCCCTTTCCGACATTTGCTATTTTTGACTTATTCGATTAAACGAATAAACTTTAAAAATTGATCGAATAATTGAATAAGTCCAAATTCAGAAATTTTCTTAATAACAACATTTTTTTGAAAATGCATAATTTGCTATTATTTCGCTATACATGCATATCTTGGTGTCATATTTTGTATAACATTTTAGTTTTTTCCGATTTTTTTTTTTTTAACTTTTTTTTGCACATCGTTACTTTTTCTCGAGGTCAATTTTGGAACCGAAATACTTGTTCGCTCAAAATTATTTTTTTTTTCGTTAATAAGTTAACAAATTAAAAAAAATATTAAAAAAATAAAAATCTAAATGAAATTTTTGGATAATGTGGGAATTTTGTAATAGAAGTAATAGGATATGTCCTAGGATATGTCCTATTACTTCTATGACAAAATTCCCACATTATCCAAAAATTTAATTTAGATTTTTATTTTTTTTTTAAATAATTTTTTTAATTTGTTAACTTATTAACGAAAAAAATAATTTTGAGCAAACAAGTATTTCGGTTCCAAAATTGACCTCGAGAAAAAGTAACGATGTTCAAAAAAAAGTTAAAAAAAAAAAAATCGGAAAAAAACTAAAATGTTATACAAAATATGACACCAAGATATGCATGTATATCGAAATAATAGCAAAACATGCAAAAATATACATTTTCAATAATATATGCAAAAATATGCACTAACGAATTTTTGCCATTTTAAAGAAAATTCTTTGATTTGCAAAGATATTTGGTTTGCACGAAAATCCTCTCCTTGCTGGTAATTAATATTTTGTTCTTAACCAATTGTTTCTAAAATTGGAAAAAAATGTTGTTATTAAGAAAATTTCTGAATTTGGACTTATTCAATTATTCGATAAATTTTTAAAGTTTATTCGTTTAATCGAATAAGTCAAAAATGGCAAATGTCGAAAAGGGGGCATGGTTAAATATTGGACAAATTTGTGTCGAGTTCCCTTAATTAAATATTTATATATAAAAAATTACGTTGTTGAACCTGTTCTGAAATTTTTAATATTTAAATTTTTAGTATTAAAAAAACAAGTAAGAAAGCTATATTCGGCTGTGCCGAATCTTTAAATACCCTCCACCAATGTGATGATTTAAAAAACAAAAAAGTTTGTTTTATTTATACCTCAGGAAATAAAAAAGTACCAAAAAGTGTACTTTCGGTACCTTTAATAAAAGGTACTTTTTATAGAAGGTACTTTTCATAAAAGGTACTTTTTATGAAAGGTACTTTTTATAAAAGGTACTTTTTATAAAAGGTACTTTTTATAAAAGGTACTTTTTATAAAAGGTACTTTTTATAAAAGGTACTTTTTACAAAAGGTACTTTTTATAAAAGGTACTTTTTATAAAAGGTACTTTTTATAAAAGGTACTTTTTATAAAAGGTACTTTTTATAAAAGGTACTTTTTATAAAAGGTACTTTTTATAAAAGGTACTTTTTATAAAAGGTACTTTTTATAAAAGGTACTTTTTATAAAAGGTACTTTTTATAAAAGGTACTTTTTATAAAAGGGCAAATCCACCTCAAACCACACAGCATTCGGATTTGTCACCTTCGATTTAAATAAAATTTGACAAATATATTGCAAATAGATAGTGTTCCTAAAATTATTACCTTTCTGGCTCCAAAACCTTTCGGTTTTCGAAATATGGCGTCTTGAAAATTGGCAAAAACGTCAAATTTTCAATAAGGTGCACATACAAACTCACCCATAACTTTAAAACTATAAAACCCACAATTATCAAATAGGTATCATTTGAAAGCTGAAAGGATTACCTTATAAGTGGCATGCACAATTTTTTCTTGTAACGAAAGGTCAAAGGTCATATTTCAAGGTCTAATGTTCAAAGACCTATATCTCAAAATCCGATATTTTTAAAATTCTCAAAAAAATATATGATAACAATCAAGTCTTTCCCTACATTTGTATCAAAATTTTAGGGTGGACACTCATATGGTTCCAAAGTTACAGAGGAAAACGTGCTTGAAGTCAAGATTTTCTCTACGAGTTCATATGCAAAAGCTTACACACACGAAGCAGCATAGCATGCTAGCATGTTGCTAGCAGTAAACAAACAATGGGACGGACCTAAAAACTGAACCCATTATTTATTAATATTTCGACCTCCTTAATTTGATTTCACTATCAAAACTGAATTTTATCGTAGGGTTTTCTTGTTTTCTAACAAGGAAAATCTTCAAAGTGAACATACGTAATTTCTTTGAAATTTATGCCCATGAAAGACAACAAATATCTAACATCGACCTGTCTAAGCTTATTGGTCTTAATTTAGTTTTAAAGGGTTAAATGGGAGTCAAAAATGACAGATTTTTAGTAATTTTAACTTTTAGGTACATTATTGCCACTTATATCAGATCCGTTTCATTTGAAAAAAAATGTTTGGCGTCTGTTTGAGACATTTTATTTGTTTCAAAATTGTTTTTGTTAAAAATGTATAGTTTTTGTTATAGTTTTTGTAAAACAAATTCACTATTTGTTTGTACTATTTTCTATTTAAATTAAGCAATCACATGAATTTTTTATTGGCAGTCTTTCTTACAGGTCGGGTTTCATCCGAATTTAAAAAAAAAAAATCTTTATTAGTGTGTCCAAAATAAAATAAGGAAAAAATTCAAAGAAGTTCGAAACATTAGTGTTTCCATTTCTAAACCATTTTTATGCTTGATTATATTCCTTTTTAATGAGCTTTATTCCGCTTTGAACATACGGTTCCCCCACCCCATTCCTATTTTCCTACTATGGAAGAATATATGTATGAAAATGGGTAATATTTAACCCCGTTTAACCTGAATTTAGGCCGACAAGCTCAGACTGGTTGATTTTAGATTTATTTTTTCTAGCTTGTGTATAAATTTTAAAGAAATCAGGTATGTTCACTTTCGAGGACTTTCCTTGTAAAAGAACAATAAAACCCCTACAATATAACTCAAAATACATTAAAAAGTTTTAAGCCTTGTTTTAGGCCCGCACCTTTGTTTACTACCATGTATATTGTTTTGTATGTGCAATATTTTTTATATGAACTCGTAGAAAAAACCTTGCCTTTGAGCACATTTTCTTCTGTAACTTTGGAACCATATAAGTGTCCACCCTGAAATTTTGATGCAAATGTAGAGAAAGACTTGATTGTTATCATATATTTTTTTGAGAATTTAAAAAATATCGGATTTTGAGATATAGGTCTTTGAACATTAGACATTGAAATATGACCTTTGACCTTTCATTAGAAGAAAAAACTGTGCATGTCACTATTAAGGTAATCCTTTCAGCTTTCAAATGGTACCTATTTGGTAATTGTGGGTTTTATAGTTTTAAAGTTATGGGTGACTTTGTATGTGCACCTTATTGAAAATTTGACGTTTTTGCCAATTTTCAAGACGCCATATTTCGAAAACTAAAAATTTTTGGAGCCTGTAAGGTAATCATTTTATGAAAACAACGCATGTGAAATATTTTTTGCGAATTTCATTAAAATAGGAGGTGGCAAATCCGAAAATCACAGTTTTCTGTGCGGTTTGACATGGAATCACCCAAAAGGTACTTTTTATAAAAGGTATTTTTATAAAAGGTACTTTTTATAAAAGGTACTTTTTATAAAAGGTACTTTTTATAAAAGGTACTTTTTATAAAAGGTACTTTTTATAAAAGGTACTTTTTATAAAAGGTACTTTTTATAAAAGGTACTTTTTATAAAAGGTACTTTTTATAAAAGGTACTTTTTATAAAAGGTACTTTTTATAAAAGGTACTTTTTATAAAAGATACTTTTTATAAAAGGTACTTTTTATAAAAGGTACTTTGAATAAAAGGTACTTTGAATAAAAGGTACTTTTTATAAAAGATACTTTTTATTAAAGGTACTTTTTATAAAAGGTACTTTTTATAAAAGGTACTTTTTATAAAAGGTAATTTTTATAAAAGGTAGTTTTTATAAAAGGTACTTTTTATAAAAGGTACTTTTTAAAAAAGGTACTTTTTATAAAAGGTACTTTTTATAAAATGTACTTTTTATAAAATGTACTTTTTATAAAAGGTACTTTTTATAAAAGGTACTTTTTATAAAAGGTACTTTTTATAAAAGGTACTTTTTATAAAATGTACTTTTTATAAAAGGTACTTTTTATAAAAGGTACTTTTTATAAAAGGTACTTTTTATAAAAGGTACTTTTTATAAAAGGTACTTTTTATAAAAGGTACTTTTTATAAAAGGTACTTTTTATAAAAGGTACTTTTTATAAAAGGTACTTTTTATAAAAGGTACTTTTTATAAAAGGTACTTTTTATAAAAGGTACTTTTTATAAAAGGTACTTTTTATAAAAGGTACTTTTTATAAAAGGTACTTTTTATAAAAGGTACTTTTTATAAAAGGAACTTTTTATAAAAGGTACTTTTTATAAAAGGTACTTTTTATAAAAGGTACTTTTTATAAAAGGTACTTTTTGAAAACGGTACAGAATTTTCAGAAAAAACTTGTTCCAGAATGTTTTATTTCATTAAAGGATCCTACATTCTAAATTTCAAGTTTGAATAAAATTTCAGTAAATAAAAAAAAATACCCAAAGTACTTTTTTACCCATTTTACCTCAGTAGAATCAACACCCGAGCTTTAGTGAATCTTTTTTCCGGAAGGTGAACCGACATTGCAAATTTCCATTTTCTAGTACCATTATTTAAGGAAATATAAAATGTAACAAAAGTACATATTTTTACCCTTTTTACCCTATTAGAAAAATCATTGGCAAAAACCCAGCCTTAGGGAATCTATATTCCGGGAGGTGAACAAACAGTCCAAATTTCAAGTCTATGTGACAATTTTTTAAGGAAATATAAAAGGTGCCAAAAGTACAGATTTTTTTCCCTTTTTACCCTCTTAGAATCAACATTGGCAATAATCCAGCCGTACTGGATCTATATTCTAGGATGTGAACATACTGTCCAAATTTCAAATTTCTATGACCATTATTTCAGGAGATATAAAAAGCACCAAAAGTACAGTTTTTTACCCTTTTGACCCCCTTAGAATTAACACTGGCAAAAATCTATATTCCGGGAGGTGAACATACAGTCCAAATTTCAAGTCTCTATGACCATTATATCGGGAGATATAAAAAGTACCAAAAGTACAGTTTTTTACCCTTTTTACCCCCTTAGAATCAACATTGGCAAAAATCCAGCCTTAGTGGATCTTTATTCCTGAAGGTCAAACAACAGTCCAAATTTCAAGTCTCTAACTTCAGCGGTTTGGGCTGGGCGATGATGAATGAGTATGTCAGTCAGTCATATTACTCTTTTATATATATAAATTTTCCGGATTTGGGCGATTTTCGCCATAAAGTTTATTTCTGTATTTTATTATTTAACAAAATTTATTTTTTTAAATGAAAATATTTTTTTTTTTAAGAAATCTGAAAAAAATTGAATTTTGGCGATATTTTACATCCGGTTTGGCGACAAGGCCAAAAAAAAGTCTGGCAACCCCGTTAATATGACGAAGCAAAAAATGGACACACACACACACATGCTATATAAAAATAACTATTAATTTTTTTATTATTACTTAACGAACTTTTTTTTAATTAAATTTAGATTTTGTTTTACATATTTTAAAGCTTTTTTGTAAAGATTTGTTTCCTTTCTCTCAGTTTTTTTTTTCATTTCCGTTTTCTTTCTTATGTATCACACAAAATATGAGTTAAATTAGGGTTATGTTGAAAAAAAAATTGTGTTTTTTAGTAATTCGCTCATAACTTTTAAAATACTTACCCGATTTAAAAAAAAAAAATACATGAGTTTTTGCCTGGGAAAATTACGCAACTTTTGGTACCCCATGCGTTTAAATCGGTTTCGGAGTATTGCCAAAAACGTGATTTCAACAGACAGACAGACGGACGGACAGACAGACAGACAGACAGACAGACAGACGGACATCGCTAGATCGACTTAAAATCGATCAAGGATCATGAATATATATACTTTATGGGGTCCTAAACCAATATTTCAATGTGTTACATACGGAATGACAAACTTATATATACCCTCTATCACCAGAGTGGAGGGTATAAAAATGTTAATATTTTAAAAAAGTCAATTTAGCAAAAATCCGGTCACATTTTTTTTTTTTTATTTTTTTTTTTTGTAAGTATAGATGTTTGTCAATTCACACAAAAAATTCAGCATTTTTCGTATTTTTCAAGAAAATTGCATTTGAATATTAAATTTCATAAAAATTCTGTAATTCTTATTGGGTGGGTCAACACTGCGTATGAGTAATGACTATTTTCAAATTCAACGAATTTTCGTTACTCATACGCGGTGTTAATACAATAACATAAAAGACATTTGTACTACACCGCGTATGAGTAACGAAAATTCGTTGGTTTCAAAAATAGTCGTTACTCATACGCGGTGTTGACCCAATAAAATACAAGAGAATTGCAGAATTTTTATGAAATCCAATATGTATTCAAATGCGACTTTCTCGAAAAATACAAAAAATGCCCTCCTGATTTTTTTTTGTGGATAGACAAACATCTAAACTTAAAAAATAAAAAAATAATTTTAAAAAAGTGGCCTGATTTTTCATAAATTGACTTTTTTAAAAATGAAATATTTTAGAACGGGTTCTGAAAATTTTTTCAAAATAAAAAAAAATTTTAGTCGATAGCCCATTTTTTCGATAGCCCATCCAAAACTATACAAGAATGTAAATTTTTAGATTATGGTGAATTTCATTTTAATTTGATAAATATTTAATCAAGGGAACTCGACACAAATTTTACTTTTTTTCCAAAATTTAACCACGTCTCCTTAGCCCAGTTTTTGAAAAATTGAAAAACTCAATTTTCTTAGTTCCATATAGGGCTATTCATACCACCTTTTCAGACACTCATGGAACATATATGTTGTTTTTGCTGGACGTTTTATGTCGAATTCCTCATATATTTTGTGCTGCTGGCAATTTCTGGATGGGTGATTAAAATTACACTGTGCTACAAAAACACAAAATCGAATATACTTTTGAAATGAGGTAGTTAAGGTTGTAGGTCTCGTTGAAAAGATCACAAAAATGCCCATCAAACTTGCCAGACACCCTCAAATTTTAAAGTTATTGTCAAAAAACGTTTTTTTTTTAACTTTTCTCACTAAACCACGTGTAACTTAAAAAGTTTTCCACCGATTTTCAATTTTTTAACTGTTTTGGTTAGAAGAAATATTGGGCTTTTTATGTATATGAATTGGTCTATACATTTTAGAAAGATATGTATTGATTTTTTCAACAATATCTAATTTTTCTGTTATTTTTTGAAAAATTTTTGAGTTTATCGATTTTTTTCTGCTATAGTTCGTTCAACAATATTTATATTTATAAACGTATTCTTAAAGAAATTTTAATTGTGAATACGATGAGCTTTATGCCGGAAAAATCTAATAACAATTGACAGAGTTGTGATAATTTTTCTAAAAAATTATATTAAGATTTTGCATGAAATTGCCGTTCGGACAACCCAAGCAAAAAAAATAAAAAAAATAACGAACATACTGAGAGGTCGCGTATCATTATTTTAAAGGTTTTTGGCCCCTGATTTCGAATTTGACCTTGAAATTGCGTTATCTTATTAAGTTTTTGATATATCAATTTATATTTAATATCTCAAAAACTTGACTCGATAGAGCAATTTAAAGGCCAAATTCGGATTCAGCGCGCCAAAAACCTTTAAAAATATTGTACATGACCTCTTATGATAAACTTATTTTTTTTTTGCCTGGGTTGTCTGAACGGCGATTTCCTGAAATCTCTTAATTTTCTTTTTTAGAAAAATTATAACAACTCTGTCAATTCTTATCTGATTTTTACAGGATAAAGCTCATCGAATTCAGAACTAAATTTTCTTTTAAAATATGTTTATAAATATAAAGGTTGTTAAACGAACTATAGCAGAAAAAAATCGATAAACTCGAAAAATTTTCAAAAAATGACAAAAAAATTAGATACTATAGAAAAAATCAATAGATATCTTTCTTATATGTGTAGACCAATTCACACACATGGAAAGCCCTATCCTTCTTCTATCCAAAACAGTTAAAAAATTTAAAATCGGTTGAACGTTTTGGAATTACACAAGGTTTAGTGAGAAAATTCCCAAAAAAACGTTTTTTGACAATAACTCTAAAATTTGAGGGTGTCTGGCAAGTTAAATGGGCATTTTTGTGATCTAATCGACAAAACCAACAACCTATACCATGTCACATTAGAAGATTTTTTCACTGTAGCACAGTGTTATTGGTCTGTTTTTACAAGATTTTTTTTTTTAAAGTTTATACGAACAATATACTTTTGGGTGATCATTTGCTTTAGTTCGGTGTTTTTGTTAGATATTTAAAGTTGAGTGATTTTCACATACATTTCATTATTTGATATATTATGCCATTTTATTTTTTTTTATATTTCGTTTAGTAAAAATAATATGTAAAAGGGCATTATGTTCATTAACCCTTAAGTAAAAATGGCCAAACGTGTTGATATTAGTTTTATAAATTTGTTAAATGAAAAGGGTTAGTGGAAACAAAATATTAAAATGAAAAAAGTTTAATAGACACTTTTGTAAAATAAAAAACTAAAAATTAAATAATAAGGATTTTGGAAAAAACGTGGAACTTCTATAATAAGTTAAATTTAAAGAAAAAATAAATCAAAAAAAAAATAACAATTATCATCTTTCTTTAACATCTTTATTGCAACTTCTTTAACTTTTGTATCCAATTTATCAGTTTATTTCCAATTGGGTATTTTTGAGAGAAACGAGTCCTGTTAGAGTTGATGAAAAATTTGTTAATGTAAGGCACACATGTGAAATATAAATGTTTATACATTAACGCAACTATGGGCAATGAAAATGAAATGAAAATTTGGAAATGTAAATTAAAAAACTACTAAACTTCAAGCAAACTTCACAACCCATACAAACATATATTAGGCAAATATTTATGTTTATTGTAGTATTTTTTTTTGAAAAATAAGAAATTTGTGTGTAAGCTTTAGAAGCCATTTTAACATACAATATTTCTTTACGTTTCTTCTTGGAAGTCGTTTTTAAAGTTTTGGATTTTTTTTTAGCATTTTTGGCAGATCGGAATATTGTGTAATAGGGTGAAAAAATAATTGGTAAAAATTTATTGAAAAATCTCAGAACTTCATCCTATACCATTTTGAGGCCAAAGATTCGGATTTTGGGGAAAAGCATCGTGACTTAAAGAAACAAGTTTTTATGAAATTAACAAAATCACGATTTTTTGTATTTATATTTCTTTATTTAGAATTTACTCTAAACCACTACTAGCAAAAAAAAATTATGGGAATGATTGCATATTTGAATGAGAGAAGAAAAATAAGAGTTACCTTTATTTTTTTTTTTTTAAGGGCTGCTACCTTAAAAAAGGGTTGCCAGCTTATGAAAAATGTGGACTTTCGGGAAAATCCGATTAAAATCCGAACTAGCAGAAATTTTTACAAACGCATAAATACGGGTCAGCTTAATTTTAATAGAGATTACTATATGTGATTTTGGCTGGCGTACGTATATATCTCTCTATATAAACTGCCTCAAAGTTTTAACATTTTTGAAAATAACGAAGCCGAATTTGTACAGGACCCATACACCGTTAGATAGGTCTTCAAAAAGCCATTCGATCTACTATATAAAATGTTCGCATGGTTTCGTTTAAAGAAATATGAAAAATACTAAAAAAAAAACAGTTTTCCCCCTCCCCTTTGAGCCGATAAATGTGTGATTGGGCATCTAAGAAAAAGCAGATGACTCTTATTTTACACCCCTCTTTCCCATATGGAAGTTTCAGGACAATCGGTGGTTGCCCTGTGAGAGACCTCTCTTATTAGTTTTTTTAGTGTTTATAAAAAACCGACATTTTGGAAAACCGGTTTCTTGGTTAACCGAAAATCATATTTTTCGGTTAACCGGTTTTCTTCGTTAAACCGGAATAATAAAAACCGGTTAAGCAAATATTGCTTAAAGTTGGACAACGTTTTGTTGGTATTTAAATGTAGTTTTAGAAAACAAATATGAAAAAATTATTCAAAGTAATTATCACTTATTTTTTAACGTTTAAAAAAAACTTTTAAGCCACAATTTGAGATGTGATCACAATTCGTTCTATTTTTTCAAAATTGCACTTTTTCTTTTTTACTCTGGTTTATTTTCTATGATGCTCCAAAAAAATTAAGTTGTAAGAAATTTGGATGTAGAAATACGACTCACGAAATTCCAGGATAATCGGACATGTCTTAGGTGTGTTACATCGGTCATAAAGTTTAAAAACGAAAAAAACGGGGAAAATATGACTTTTTATAAATTTTCTAAATTTTTTCGAAATTTTGAGTTAAGTTTGAATTCAAATAGTTACATAATTATGATTTGGAGTAAAATGTCTCCCTAATAAGGTACTAGAAACTAAAATTGGTTGAAAATCAGCCAAGTTATTACAACTTCCCCAGGCATCTAACGAATGTCACACTTCATAGTTTATGAATACGAGTCAAATTTTTGAAATTTTTTGAAATTATCTACTGTAGTAACATTTTTTATTCTTCATGTTCCAGAGTAAATTTTTTTGGTTCTTCTAAATTTTTTTATAAAAAAAAAATAAAAAATAACAAATGGAGATTTCAAACGATTGTTGAAAAATGAAGGCATTTTAAGAATTAATTTAAAACATGTTAGCAAAACATAATATGAAAAATACTTGTCATCTAAATACATTTGAACTTGAGAAAATTTCAATGAATTTCATAAATCGGATTGTATTCCTTAACCAAGTGGTCTGCCATACATTAGATGCCTGGGGAAGTTTTAATCACTTGGCTGATTTTCAACCGATTTTGGTTTTTAGTACCTTATTAGAGAGGCATTTTACTCCAAATCTGAATTCTGTAACCACCTGTATTAAAATTTAACTTAAAATACCAACAAAATTGAGAAAACTGAAAAAAAATTATATTTTTCACCGTGTACCCATGTTCTATCAACCGAAATTTTTCTGAGACATATTTTTACCCACAAATGAATGTATCTAGGGTAAGTTGGGGTCAATATCAACCAATTTAATTTTTTTGGAGCACCATATAAAAAAAACCAGAGTTAAGAAAAAAAAGTAGAAAAGTTAAATTCGACTTGACCGAATCTCTCATGCCCTCTACATGCCCTTTTTAAGAGATAGTAAATTTTCTAAAGTGAAAAAATTAACGTTTTTGATTATAAATATTTTATTTTCAGTGAAAAAACTTTTTTAGTAATTTTTAAAAAAAAAAATTTACTAAATTTTTTTTGAGTGTAATTTTTTTTTGAGTGTAAAATTTTTTTCGGGTGTATTTTTTTTTTTTTTGTTTAAAAAATATTTTTAAGTGATAAAAATATGTTGTAAAATATTTTTGTGATTTACTAATGTTTTTAAACATGTTTAACAGGTTTTCATAACACGTGAATTTAAGGTTAAACTAATCTGAAATTCATGGCTTTGCTAATAACTTTTGAACCACTGGGCAGATTTCACTTTATTCAATACCAACCTGGCCAGGTAAATGCCCAACATATATGCCAAACTTCAGGAGCCTCCGTAAAGTCTTTCAAAAGTTAGCGTGTTTTCAACAGACCGACAGACGGACGGATATCGCTAGATCGTCTTAAAATCGATTGAGGATCATTAAAATATGTACTTTATGGGGTCCTAGACCAATATCTCGAGATGTTACAAACGGAATGACAAACTTATCTATACCCCCTATCACTAGAGTGGTGGGTATAAAAAGTGCAATTTTCAAAATTTGAAAGAAAAAAAAAAAAATAGAAAGAATGTTGATCATATCTCGAATTATGGCTTAAAAATTGCATACTTTGGCTTAGAGTTTTTATACATTATTAAAAAAATCGAAGTTTTCGGACTTTTTCAAAGTCGATTTTAATTTTTATACGCTGAAAAATAAGGGATAATTACTTCGAAATTTTTTTTCATATATTTTTAAGACTACATTTAAATACCAACAAAACGTAGTCCAACTTTTTTTAAGATATCTATATTTTTTACTGGTCAAAATTAATTGAAAATTTTAATTTTTTATTTTTTTTGAAAAACACGCCATTTTGAAAAATTGATTACTCAACACCATCTTTGTATAAAAGGCTGAAAATTGGTGTCCAAGTTGAATGTAATAAGTACTAAAACATATCCAAAAATAAAATAAATCGAAATGGGTCGGGCCTGAAAGTGAGTGATTTGGCCTGGAATGCCCCAATTTTTTATGGGGTCCTAGACCAATATTTCGAGGTGTTACAAACGGAATGACAAACTAATATATATCCTCTATCACTAGAGTGGAGGGTATAAAAATCGTGTACAAAATAATTATAATACAAAATAAAACATAACTTACTCACTTGGTAATATATTTGTGGAAACATACCTGAAAAGATAAAAAAAATTTCAAACATTTTTTAGATTTTTGTCATTAACAAAATACTATAAAAATTATAGCTTTGTTTGTTTATCTACTACAATTTACTATTTTTTACTCAATTTACTACTTTTGCTCAAAAACCGTTCGAGTACCCATAAAAATAGTAAATGTAGTAATCAATTTAAGAGAAAATTTAACTTCTCCTTTGCTTTATTTTTACTACAATTTACGGGCAAAATTTCAATGCGAAAGTATGGAAATTATGTCAAAAAAATTATTGATAAATTTTTATATTTATTTACAAAAGAATAATTTAAATTAAATAATAAAAAAATCTAATTCTATGTGAAAATTCTCTCCGAGATGAAATAATAACAAAAAATGTGTCCGATTCTATGACTTTTTGCATAGAAAAAATTTCTCAAAATCTGAGACTTTTTCTATAGAAAAAATGTCTCAAAATCTGAGACTTTTTCTATAAAAATAATCCCTCAGAATCTGAGACTTTACCTATAGAAAAAATATCTCAGAATCTAAGATTTTTTCTATAGAAAAAATGTCTCAGAATTTGAGACTTTTTCTATATAACAAATGTCTCAGAATCTAAGACTTTTTCTATAACAAATGTCCCAGAATCTAAGACTTTTTCTATAGAAAAAATGTATCAGATTCTATGACATTTTCCATAGCAAAAATATCTCAGAATCTGAGACTCAGAATCTAAGATTTTTTCAATAGAAAAAATGTCTCAGAATCTGAGATTTTTTCTGTAGATCGAATGTCTCGGAATCTGAGAATTTTTCTAATTTTTCGAAATTTAAATTTACTTATTGCAAATTGCCTTAAAAATCTTCATCTTCAGCAAAATACTTTAAAAACTTAATATATTAAATCATCGCCAAAATAAAACTTTTAACGCCACAAGGTATAAAATTTAAATAATGTATGATTAATTTTTTAGATTATCTTTCCATTTTAAATTTCTAAAGAATTATTGAAAGCTCGACAAAATAAAAGTCTACCTTTTTTTTTTGTTAAATTAACAGACAATTGCAAAAGTCAAAAGACTCTTGATTTAAACCGCACTAAGCTAAATTGAAAAATACATACAAGACTTTAAGTCTTAAATCGATATTTTTCCACTTTTAATACATTTTATTTTAAAAGTGTTTGGTGCTGCAGTAAGAATACTTGAACAGAAAAAAGACAAACGAGCTTTATAAATATTTTACAGCACATATTTTTTATTATGAAATAAAATCTGTGCCAAAGAAAATTCATATTGGCGCAAAAAAAAATTAAAAATGAAACAGCAAAAAAACCAAATCCCATAAATCTTATTAAGATTAAAATATAAAAACACTCATACGCCAAGGTGTCTTCTAAAATTCATTGTTTAAATAAAAGCTTAAACATTTATATTTAAAGCTAGAACAAAAAAATTAATAAATTTAATATCATTGAATTCATGCAAAAATGGCCAGCATTTAAGTACTTAAAGCAAATTTTTTACATGAAGTTCATGCAGGAGCCTTTTAGACGCACAACCTTTATCAGAGGCCTTTACAAAAAACCACATACAACAAGTAAGAGGTTCTTAAAACTTATTTTAAATTCGTGTTAAAAAAGTGGCTGGTATTTTGTTGATTGTCCCAAATACTTTTTGTCATAGCATTTTTTTTAAATATATTTTTTTTTAACCGCACAAGTGATTACAAATGCCTTGCAAATGCTAGACAAACACTTAACAAAACATTTACTTAGCGGTATATAATTCATAAAAACAAAAAAACATATACACAAAAATGTACCCTTATTTCTATATATTTCAACCGAAAACAAAGAAAAAATTGTGTGAAAATAAAAAATAAAAAATGGAGAAAAATCCTTGATAACTAAGGGAAGTATCCTAATTAATGTCAATGGAAATAAAACAGTATTCTGGCATATGTATTCTCATAAATAAATTTCATTCTACTGTTTCTGTTTTAAAATTAACGAAAACGGTTTTTTTTTCTGATGTTTTCTTAATTTACTGAAATTTTCATATTCTCTTATACCTTCCTCTAGAGCAATGGTTACCAACCGTTGATTCTCGTCCCACTGGGTGGCAATTTGAATGATTCAGGGGGGCAACGAGCAAATTTTTAAGATTTTTTTTTTGTTAAATAAACTAAAAAAACATAATTTTAGTTAAATTAATAAGTTGATTGTTAAAAACTTTATTTAAAAAATTTGTTTAAATGATGATTTTAACAAAAAATTTGCTTAACCACAAGTAAATTTTATAATTTTAAAACAAATTTGAAAAATTAAAAAAATTTTCTTAAGTGTAGGGGGGACATTGTAGTTTTTTAAACTTAAAAGTGGGGCAAGGCGCAAAAAAGGTTGGGAACCATTGCTCTAGAATATAGAGGTAGGCTAGATAAGCTTGACAGTCCATTTGTAACACCTCAAATTATAGCTCCAAGACCCCATAAATTCCAACCCAAATCACACATTTTCGAACGAAATCGCCTTTGATTTCTCTCATTTTTTGATGTGTTTTAGAACGTATTAAATGCAAAATTTTTTTTAAATTCCGATTTTGTAGAAACATAAAGATGTTGGACAACATTTTGTTGGTATATAAATGTACCCAGCAATAATTTGTTAATGAGTTTTCCAATTTCGCTTACCTGGTGATGACTTTGAATACTACTAATTACCATTAGCATTACTTTAGTTCAAAAAGGCATCAAAGTGGTTACCTCCAATGACATCACCGAGTTTAATTTATTACTTACACTGAAAAAAAGCGTCGTGAAAGTAATGAAAATTGAAATTAGATTAATGAAATGTTTCATTTGATCAATGAAACTAGTGTCATAAAAGTTCTGTCAATGAAAACATGCATGGATATAATTAACATTTTCATAGAACGTATTTTTAAAATTTCACAAGTTTTATGAAGTATGTATTTCATGATATGCATTAAAGTATTCATTGATTAAAGGTTAAATAGGTAGGTTGTTCAATTTACATGAGCACCCTTATCTTTTATTTCCCAGTATTGGGTATAACAAATCGACAACCCTTGAAGGAAAATCGCCACCTTAAATTTAGGTTGATACCATACCAAATTGTTTTCTATAATATTACGTGTATCACCATTTTTTGATGAGTGTAACCATCACTGAAGGTAACAATCACTGAGATAGAAAAATACACTTCCACATTTTTTTTATGAATTTCACTTTAGTTTTCTTACACAAAACTTTACTCTAAACAACTTCGGAACAAGTCAAGTTAACGTCGACAAAAAAAAATTAGGGAATACAAACTCCATGCATTAAACTCATCCTCTCTGCCTTATAAAATTATTCAGCGTAAAAAGTTTTCGTTCCTATGTTTTTTCAGTGCAAAATTTTAAACTTTAAAGTCGCACCCACTCCCTTTGGTGTTTTTGCCCCCCGATAAAAGTGGTACAACTAGACTTAGAAGGAGGTCCTTAGTCGATGCACAATGTTTTATCAAAGTTGGAGGGGTGGACGTAATCTTGACTTAAGCCACAATATTTAATACATAAGTAAAATCACAAAAATTTGGGGCGTTTTACTAGAATAAACAGACGTGACACTTATGACAGGTGTCAAAAATCGACAGGTAACTACCCAGGCAGAAACCGTTCCAAAGAAAAAGTCTAGGCAAAGCACTTTATTTTTTGTGTAGAAGGAAGTATGAATTCGAAAAGTGCTTTGCAAGCGCTTTGCAAGTGTTTTTCTATTTAAATCCGTTCAAAGTATAACTTTTTTATTAAAATTTATTAATTTTCGTAGCAATTGGAATATTTTTTATTTCCCTGCAGGATAAGTGGCCGGTCCTTGATAGTTCTCGTGATATGTCACTTAGACACAACGACCTACATATTACAAACTTGACACCTTTTATATAAAAACACCTGTTTCTTTCGTGTGGAAGTGTCTGAAACTCCGGATACATCACATGTGAAATATCACTGGGCCTATCCCTTTGCAACACTACCCGATTCGGCTCAATACACCACTTTTTTTTCGGGACTTTTCCAAAAATTTTCCTAGAAGCATTTTTAATAAATTTTTTATTCCAAAACGCAAAGAAAATTGCAAACAAATTTTTTCCGGGACTAAGAAAATATTTCAAAGTTTGTCCAAAATTTTCTTATCCTAATAAAATAGTCAATAATTTTTTTATTATAATTTAATAAATTTCTTTATTCAAATAAACACCAAAAAAGGTTGTGTCTTATGGACTTAAACAATTTTGATACGTCCCATTTTTTGTTCTAAAAGTGCTATAATAGTACCATATTTTTGTTTTTAAAGCGCTTTCAAAGCGCTTTAAAATAGCAACGTCACACCGTTTACCGTGGTTATCATTTTGGACGCTGGGGGAGTAATAAACTGTGATGCTTTCCCAGCACACAAGCGACCATAAAAGGTACTTTGCCAGCGCTTTCCCGTTCGTATTTTTCTGCCTGGGTAGTTACTCATATTTTTTCTAAACATTAAAATCGACTTTTTCCAACAATTTCTTAAAAATCGACTCTTAATTACACAATTTTAAAGCCATAATTTGAGATGTGATCACAATTCGCTTTATTTTTCGAATTTTGAAAATTGTATTTTTTTTTTTAATTAATAAAAGAAAGAATAAAATGGGTGAAAAAAAAGAAACGGATATAATCTAAGAATATTTTCTATGAAAAATATTTAATAATCTCATATTTTTTTCTTTAGCAAAAATGTCTCGAAATCTTAGAGTTTTTCTATATGAAAAAAGTCTCAAAATACTAAAATTTTCCTAAAGGAAAAATATGAGAATCTTTCAACAAGAAAAATTTGAAAATCATTCAAAAGGAAAAATTTTAAAAATTTGATAATTTTTTATAAAAAAAATTATTAAATTTTAAATCTTTTCTATAGAAAAAAGGATTTCTAATCCTAATTTAAAACCATTTCTGTAGAAAAATGTTTCATAATCTGAGACTTTATCTCAAAATCTGATCTATTTTCTTTTTGAAAAATATCTTAGAAGCTTAAACTTTTTCTATAGGAAAATTGTCTCAGATACCGAGACTCAAACTTTAAGAGTCTGTGACTTTTTCTGATAAAAAACCGTTACTTTAGGAGAAACGTCTTAGAACCTGAGACATTTTCTATAGGAAATATATAAATCTATCTATTACAATCTGAAACTACTTCTTAAAAAAAAATCTCAGAGTCTTTGACTCTTTATGTAAGAAAATTGCCTCAGAACCCTAAACTTTTTCTATAACAAAATCATCTCGGAATCTGAGACTTTTTCATACGAAAAATGTCCAAAAATCCGAAACTTCATTTATCAGAAAGAAAAAATGTCTCAGAAACTAAGACTTTTTCTATAGGAAAAACTAGCGAACCCCCTACACACTTTGTAGTGAAATTGCTTAGGTACCCAACTAAACTTTGATTACCAAATAACGTATAAAATAAGGCATAAAATAGCTTATTTTATACATTGCAGCATTACAAATATTTGGTAAGACATTCCAAAATAATGCTTCAAATAAGGGATATACATTACCTAGTAATGTGTTATATAATCACCAACCTTTACTAAAATTTTGCTGGGTACCCAAAAAATGTTTAATTTCAAAATATGTCTTTCTCTTGGATGTTAATTATGCATACAAGGGAAGTCTCTTTGTTGTCACCCGCCGATCTTCATGAAATTGGGGGTCCGATTTGCATTTTAAGGGAGGCCGATTTGCACTGCGGAAAGCTTACCCTTTTCAGTTTTTTAAGATTTACCCCTATTTAATCAAACTAAACATAGGCATATTTAATATCAGATTAAATGTATTTATAAGACCTATCTTGTGATGTGAACAAAGTACTAAAAAAAAAACACTATTTTTGAGCTATTAACAAAAATTTCCTAAAATTTTTCCATTTTGAACACGTTTTTTCACAGTTGGAAAGGTTTGCCAAAGGAGATAAACGCAAAAAACTCAAAACTGTCCATTACTTCCCCCTAATTTACACCCCATAAATATGAATTTGGGAAGTTAAAAAAAAATGAAACCAATTTAATGAAGATCGGAGGGATCTTTCCTTGTTAATTAACTCACTTTTTTGTTCCCTTTCAATCAAAATTTCATGTTCGATAATCGAACTTCGAAAAGTACTTAAGCCGTATACACATGGGAAATTTTCAGAAATAAAATCGGTTCACGCGTTACAGAGAACACGAACTACAATTACAATGCAACTTATTTTTATATGTAGTGCACTTAAATGCATATAAATATTTACATAACTTGGTATTAAGATTCCCTTTCGTGAAAGACTTACAGAAACAAAATCGGTTCACGCATTGCAAAGAAAACGCTTTACACAGGTATTGCACTAAAAAGCATACACATTTTAACCAATACACATAAAAATACCGTATATACATGAAAACCATGGTGTTGACTTAACCTATCATGGGAAGTTTGCAGAAACAAAACCGTTACACGAATTTCAGGAAAACAAATTACAAAGAAAATATACAACTTATTTTTATTTATGTAGATGTCTCAGAATCTCAGACTCATTCTATTGGAAAAATGTCACAGAATCTGAGACTTTTTCTATAGGAACATTTTCTTAGGATCTGAGACCTTTCTATATGAAAAATGTCTTAGAATCTAAGACTTTTTCTATACGAAAAATATCTCAGAATCGGAGACTTTATGTAAAGGAAAAATGTCTTAGAATCTGAGTAGAACATTTTAACCCTTTAAATATACGTTTTTTAGACTTCTGAGTTTAACTTTTGAAAAGGACTTAAATGACACCTTAAAATGACAGTTAGAAGGCCAGCAGAGAACCGCCAGAAAGTTAATCTGAAGACATCCAACCATAGTCTTTTTAGCTATTGCTAAACATGCGTTAATGAATGTTATTTCTAAATAACATTTTTCATTACTCAGCCTTTATGATAACTTAAAACTTTTCAGTTATCACATTCAATAAAATTTTGTAATAAAATCAAATTTCACTTTTTTCGCATTTGTCGTAGGATAAAAGTATAAAATATGTATGATTGGAAAACTGCGTGATCGAATGTCACAGTTGTAGAGTATTCATGGATCAGGCCAAAACCAATTTTAATTTTTTCTTGTTTTATTTCTGATTTTAATTTATCGCATATGAAACCTTCCCTCTTAGCTAACTGAGCAAATAATGTGAGCCAAATAACAGCCTTGCTTTAATTTTCTTTTTCAGCATATTCTACCAAGTGTAAAAAAGTTGTCAGTACAAAGAAAATGTATGAAAAAAATGTAGAAAATTTTGCAACCAAAATTTTTTTTTTAAACACTCACTTTTTCACACAATACAAGTGAAAATTTTAACACGAGCCTAAAAACATGAAAATGGTTTTAAATAAATTTAATTTGTATAGAAACACCTTTGTCTTTGTTTGGGGATTGAGTATTTTTAAAACTTGATAGACGAAATATTTTTATATTTTTTTTTTTCAAATTTTAACATAAAAAGTGGAAAAAGAAAACAATTGTTCTTACTTAGGGTCTTTAACGAATGACCGAACCAAAGAAAACTTAATATTTTACACTTTCTAAAAGCACACAAACATTATTGAAATGGAGGTGTTGAATTTTTTAAAGATTTAATTGCTACAAAGTTTTGAGTGCTTAAGTATCACAATACCTAAAAATATTTTAATTTTTGAAAAAAACATAGTCGGCGGTGTTGCTGGGGTCTTACTCCCAGGGGATTTATATGAAATGCCAACTGTTCGCACCTTAACGTATGAGTAATAAACCTTCTAATTAATTATTACTCATACGTATATGCTTTTTTTCTCACGCGCATACAATTATCAAATACAGTAATTTCATATTCCAAAGTTTTACAAGTTGCTAACTTAATTTTAAAATTTGTCTTTTTCCAAAAAGAACATATTTTTTTTTGTAAATGAATGAAAGTAATTTCTTTTAATACACAATATTTTTTTATATTATTTTTTTAAGTACAAGGTTATTCATTTTATTTTATTTTGTGTAAGTTTAAAAGCCTTACGGTTATTTTTCAAGTGTCAAGGCAACAAGGAGTGCACGTTCGACAAGATTAATATTTAATATTATTTACGTATGAACCAAGAAAAGATTTGTTTTGCACTTTTTTATATTTTCTGTTATTCAAAAAATTATTAAAAACACAATAAATAATTTTTTACAACAAATTTCTTCAAGTAAATTAAAATTTTCAATTTCAATTTGGAGATTCCAAAATTAAACGATAGTTAAATATTGTTGGGTTATTTCAACTGCAAGCAACAGTGGTTTATTTTATTTTTTTTTAATAGTTCGGCCATACAGTAAGTACTAGACCTGTTGCAGTGAAATTTACAGCTTAAGTTTGAACGGTGGACCCCGAACTTCAAATATGGGCACCACAAAGAACCCATTTAGCATTCAAAAATTTTAAATGGTGCAAATTTGTTGCCTATTATCCGATTTTTTGAAATTTGGATTTTTATAAAGCGCTAGTAAATGCCTAAGAATATAAAACATCACATAAACACTTCCAAACAAAAACTAAGACGCCTGGACTTATGTTTTGGAGCTACATAATGCAAAAGTTGGCGTAAATAGCTTTTAGTACGCAATTTCAAGTCTGATATTGCTTCGGTTTTAATTAAACTAAAAAAATGTGGACCATATTACATCTCATTTGGTGTGGAAACTTTTTTGACATCAGCGAAAAAGTAAAATTGCGATTCTTGATGTTTTTTAATGGCCTTTTTGGCTTGAGTATCTGAAATTACTCATCACCCTTGTGATAACGTTGTTCCAGAAAACCTAGAACAGGGTTGGGAAAACATTAAAATTTATTGAATGCCCCAATTATTTCCAAATAAAAACTCAAAAATAAACCACTGTGCGATGGGCCAAGCTACTGTGCACATACAGCCCTCCTTTCAGTATGTTATGCTACTACTTCAATTACAGCTTCTATTTTTATAACATATATTTTGTTTTTCTTTTGTTTATACTTTCATTTAATATAATTTAATTAGAATAATAACTCACTTATGTAGTGAGTGAAAAAAAAACACTTTAAATATGTTTATGCTTTTTAAAGGATAGTAGGTAAATTTTCTAACGTCTCTAACGTTTCTAAAAAATGGAGAATTTTGATTATAATTATTTTATTTTAAATTTAAATTTTTAATTAATTTTGACCATTTAAAAATATTTGAGCCAGTTAGTATGTCTTTTAGGAAAACAGAAAGGTTTTGCGATGGTTTGACCATTCAGCATTGTTAAAATAGTGGGAAGGTGGTCAGAAGACAGGTCGAACAAAGAGATTGTCGAAAGCTGATCTCGCCTGATGTTCTTAATGACTGCAAAAACGATTAAATCTGGAGTCTTAAATAGGCTGAAAAAGGCAAGATCAGCCTTTGGCCGCTTGAATAGAACTTGGCGGTCACTCCAAATCTCGAAGAAGATAAAGATTCGAATATTTAACGCATGTATGAAATCAACTCTTCTGTACGGTAGCGAAACCTGGCTGATGACAAGCGTCATAGCAAAGAGACCAAAGGTCTTTATAAATAAATGACTGCGAATAATTTGTCGCATATTTTGGCCGAACACAATAACCAATGCCGATCTTGGAAGATTGACGAACGAGGTACCTATAAATTGCCAAATAACAAAAAAAAAGTGGAAATGGATAGGGCACACATTAAGAAAGCCAAACGGTAGCATCACGAGGACTGCTTTAGAATGGAATCCCCAAGGCAGCCGACGCACAGTGGGGAAAAATGGACTTTTTTTGTCCAATTTTGCCTACAGGTCGCAATTCTTAACCGATTTTGGTTTTTTTTTTTTTTTTTTTGTATTTTTGCTAATAATATTCCGCATCGATCTGTCGTGGTGGATTTTTGAAAAAAAAAATCGGATTACTTTTTATATTTTCCTCATGTTCAAAAAATTTTCATTTTTTCAGTATTTTTGCAATAAAAAATGTATAAGCCATGGGATGAATATGCTTTATAAACTAAATTAAAGGTATTGGAACCCCTTTTCAACGAAGTGGTTAGTATTTGAAAATATATGGGGCATTCCATGTCAAATCGGACACTTTGAATTTTTTTTTTTTTAGATTTTCCTAATTTGTTAACAGTTTTTAGTACCCTTCGAAAACTCCTTCGTGGCAAATTTTCAGATTTTTTTGATGACCCGTTCAAAAGATATCGAATTTTTAAAAATTGGTAGTTTGCTCCTTTACTCAAATTTCTTTTAATCATAACTTCTTCAATAATGGTCCAAATTTCAAATTGTTTTTTTTCAATATTTTTATTTTTTTAGGTACTTTTAAAAAAAAAAAAATCCTAAAAAATTCTTAAAGCGCTCTAGTATGCGGTTTTTAAGTTTTAAAATTTAAATCTCATTTTTGAAAATGTTTGTACTCTTCGATTTTTTTTGGAATTTTTTTGTGTAAAACTTCTATCAATTCTACAAATTTTTTGCCCAGGAGGATCGTGGGATAACGATTATTACTATTTTTTAAAATTTTTTGAAAAAATTTTATTGTAATTTTCCAATCTTAAAATCATTTCTACTGCTCCAATGGTGCGTCATAGAGGGGTCCTTTATAAGACCGACCCCCATTAATTTTTACGTCTTAACATTTCTTCGGAACAAACTAATACCCTATCTGCAATTTCTAAACAGCTTCTACCGGTCCAATGGTGCGTCCGAGAGGGGTCATTAGTGAGACCGACCCCCATTTATTTTTACCCTACAACATTTTTTCAAAATATATCTACGCCCTATCTCAACTCCCTAAGTAGGCTCCCATACAAAATAACATTTTTATAAAATTTGCTCCAACTATTATTTGTATGGGAGCCTACTTAGCGAGTGGAGATAGGGCGTAGGTATGTTTTGAAAAAATGTTGTGGGGTAAAAATAAATGGGGGTCGATCTCACTAATGACCCCTCTCGGACGCACCATTGGACCGGTAGAAGCAGATTATATAAAACAAATTTACAAAAAATAAAAAAAATTGTATGGGGACCGACTTAACAGTTAAATATAGAGGGTAGGTGTGTTCAGAGAAAAAAATTTCAAAAAATTTGTAGAATTAATAGAAGTTTTACACAAAAAAATTAAAAAAAAAATCGAAGAGTACAAGCATTTTCAAAAATGAGATTTATATTTTAAAACTTAAAAATCGCATACTAGAGCGCTTTTAAGAATTTTTTGGGATTTTTTTTTTTAAAGTACGTAAAAAAACAAAAATTTTGAAAAAAAAATTTGAAATTTGGACCATTATTGAAGAAGTTATGATTAAAAGAAGTTTGAGTAAAGGAACAAACTACCAATTTTTCAAAATTCGATATCTTTTGAACGGGTCATCAAAAAAATTTGAAAATTTACCACGAAGGAGTTTTCGAAGGGTACTGAAAACTGTAATTGGGAAAATCTAAAAAAAAAATCAAGGTGTCCGATTTCACATGGAATCCCCCATATGTATTATTATTTTGGTTTTATAACCAGGCAAACATTCAAGAATTTTCACTTTTAAAAGCCTATATCTTTAAAAATAATGTACCAATTTCAATGAAATCTTTTTTAGATTAAAGCTTATATTTTGCTTAGGCATAATTGGTACACAAATTTTTTTTAAAAAAATATTTTATTTTTTGCTTGAATTTTACCTTATGGTTTTTGGAATTTTAAAATTATTTTTTAGTCTGTTAAAAAAAAAAAAAAGTTGTAACATTGTAAATTCGATAAAAAGAGTTAAACAATTTTGCAGAAATACTTTACTTACCAATTATGGTCAAAAAATGTTAAGCTTTAACCAAAAAAAAAAATTCATTGAAATTGGTACATTATTTAAAATGATATACGTACTTAAAAGTGAACATTTTTAAGTTTTCATCTGTTTAAAAAAAAAAAAACAAAATAACAATAAATTAACAAATGCTATTAATTTCATTTATAACGGGTTCAAATACCTATAATTTTGTTCTTATAGCTTATTCATCCCCTACCTATTACATTTTTTAGAGCAAAAATTCTAAAAAAATAATGTTTTCTGAATTTTAAAAAAAATATTCAAATAAAACAAAAACGATTTTTAGAAATCCACCATGAAAGACCGATGAGGAATTTTATATGCTAAATTTTAAAAAAAGAAAAACTAAAATCAGTTAAGAATTGCGACCTGTAGGCAAAATCGGATAAAAAAAAATCCATTTTTTCCCACTGTGCGACGCACCGGTCGGCTAAAGAACTCTTGGAGCAGAACACTTATCCAAGAACTTAAAATATTAAATAAAACTTTTGATAAAATCAAAATTGTATGTAACGATAGATTAAGTTGGAATAATCTTGTAGAAGCCCTATGTTCCCAAGTGGAATGAATAAAGGGGGGAAAAAAATATCGTCCATTCCACCAGACATTTGGTAATTTAAGGCATTTTTTGACCGAGGGTCTTCCGATTTTTGTTATTTTTTTCATACAGATACTCTATGGAGCAAATTTAAAATTTCATCCATCAGATCGAAAATATTCGAAAAACTCGCGATTTTATTCACGATTTTCGTTTTAAAAAAAAAATCAAAAAAATGCAAAATCTGTGTAACTTTGAGCAGTTGTATTTTCTAAACTACTTATCGCATTTGAACAATCTATAGTGCATACGAATGGTATGTAAGTCTATTTTAATTTTTAATAAACTTAAAAAATATTGATGGTTTAAAAGTGCATTTTATATGCAAATGCAGTTTTGATGTGCATTTTGCGAAACTTTTACCCCTTTTATTTTTTTTTAATTAGCATATTTGGGAAATTTAGAATTTTTGCTACAAAAAAATGTTTTCACTACAATGGACCGAGAATGTATGCTATTTTTAATATTTTTTTTAAAAAAATACTCCCTTTAGTTTCCCTTATAAAAATTTTTATTTTTTAAATTATACCAAAATCATATAAAAAGACATGTTTTTAAACCGTTATATTTTCAAAAGTACTAATCGTATCTTTTTGTTTTTATGCACATTAGAAAGGTATTCTTGTCCCTTTTTTGTATTTAATGACCACAAAAATGTTGGTGTTTCAAAAATGCATTTTAAATGCAAATGCAGTTTTGAAGTGCAGTTTTCAAAACTTTTACCCCTTTGATTTTTTTTTAATTATCATATTCGAAACGTTTTCAATTTTTACTACAAAATAATGTCCTCCTAATAATGGACCCACTGTGTGTGCTATTTTTAAAGAAATTTTATAAATTTCCTTAAAACAAATTTTAATATTTTAAATTAAACCAAAAAAATCTGAAAGACATTATTTTGTAGTAAAAATTATAAACTTTTCGAATATGATAATTAAAAAAAAATGCAAAAGGGTAAAAGTTTTGAAAAATGCACTTCAAAACTGCATTTGCATTTAAAATGCATTTTTTAAGCACCAACATTTTTGCGGTCATTATATTCGAAAAATAGACAAAAATACCGTTCTAATGTGCATAAAAACAATAAGATACGATTACTACTTTTGAAAATATAACGGTTTATGTACATGTCTTTTTACATGATTTTGGTATATTTTAAAAAATAAAAATTTTTATAAGGAAGTATTTAAAAAAAAAAAATATTAAAAATAGCATACATTCTCGGTCCATTCTAATGAAAACATTTTTTTGTAGCAAAAATTCTAAATTTTTCAAATATGCCAATTAAAAAAAAATTAAAAGGGTAAAAGTTTCGCAAAATGCACTTCAAAACTGCACTTGCATATAAAATGCACTTTTAAACCACCAATATTTTTACAGTTTATTAGAAATTAAAATAGACTTACATACCATTCGTATGCGCTATAGATTGTTAAAATGCGATAAGTTGTCTAGAAAATACAGCTGCTGAAAGTTACACAGATTTTGCATTTTTTTGACTTTTTTAAAAACGAAAATCGTGAATAAAATCGCGAGTTTTTCGAATATTTTCGATCTGATGGATGAATTTTTAAATTGGCTCCATATAGTATATGTACGAAAAATATAACAAAATCGGAAGACCTTCGGTCAGATTTTTTAAAATGTCTCATGGAATGGACGATATATATAAAATAAAATAAATCAGAGTCAACAAAACATATTGATCAGCAAAGTCCTTTAAAGAATTCTGCGTGTTTATAAAAAGCCGATATTGGATAACATTTCATTAATTTTTCTTCATTTTACTTTTTCCCAAAAAATGTGATAATTTGTTAAGAAGTTACTCATCTAAACTAACAATAAAGGCGCTTTATTAAAAAAAAAAAACTTTAAAGTAACACAAAAGCTTTATTTAAATTACTTTCACGAAAAATCTAAAAAACCCCCCAGTATAACACATATAAACACAATAAAAGAAAATCTCATTTTCGTAAAACATGTGAAAAATAATTGTCCTTGAGACTTTCTAATATAGGTTTAAACTCATCAAGTTTAATAAATTAGTAGAATTTTTTACAAAATTCTATAACAATAGCTTTCCTTCATAAAATTCATAGTTAATTAGTGAATTCATGTTAAGGCAAAAAGTAATGAACATTCATTATTTACTACTAAAAAAAATACCTTACAAAAGTTTCTAAGATTGCGTATAATTTTATTCTATTTACTAAAAAATGTTCATGACAGCATTTTCAAAAAAAAAAAAAAAATCATTTCAGCTGGTGTGGGAAAATCTTCTTGTCGCACATAGATGTCATGTCTTAAAAAAAAACATATTTTCTATATTTTATTTAAAAACGATGGTTAAAATATAGATGAATAAAAAAATTTTAAATTTTAGCATCATCATTTTTTCTGCCATTTAATGCATATGAGGTATTCAACATTCAATGAAATTTGTTTATAATAAACTAAATTGCAAGCTATTTTTTTATTGCGAATTTTAAAAAGTTTTTTTTTTTATTATGGAAATTTAAACGCGATTTTTACCAAAAGTGCTTGATCGAGGAATTTGAATTTTATTTGTAAATTTAGGCATTCAAAATTTATATTCAAAAACAAAAAATATGATAGTAAAATATATATGACCTTGAGCTAGAATATTACAAAATAATAGAATAGAAATTTGTAATGTGTAAATTTAAACAAACGTAAGAAACAACTAAACCAACGAAAATCTGAGAGACATACAGTGTCGTACGTACTAACTTATTCTAGTTTTCCCTAGTGTGTAATTTTATATGAAATCCCTCATATAAATGTTTTTTTTTTCTCAAAATGTTTTTTTTTTTTAAATGACGCTGCAGTTAGACAAAAAAAAAGAAATGTTTTATATAAAATTACATGGTGTAAATTAAATTTGTTTTCAAAAGAATTTCTTTTTTATTTTCTTTATTGGAATTTTTTTGTATAGAATTCAATTATGCTGCTGATATTTACCTTGAACCAAAATGAAAATAATAATACAAAAAACCTTGAACTACTACTTGGATGTTGGCATTTAAGATGGAAATTAAATAAAATGTGCAAGCAAATATGGCTTCCAGGCTAGAAAATACTTTTGAGTTTCTTAGCTTTTCTTAGTTTTTGTTTTTGTCAGTTAGTCTGATATGGTAAAATTTTTAGAAAGTTTTAGGTTTTGAAGGGTCTTGAATGCTTTAGATAATTGACACTGCGGGACAAAAGAACAATTTTAGTCAAATTTAATGGTCTAAGAAAAGAATTAGCATAAAATTAAATATTAAACATCATAATTAGTATATTTACACGTATTTTTATACCCTCCACTCTGGTGATAGAGGGTATATATAAGTTTGTCATTCCGTATGTAACACATTGAAATATTGGTTTAGGACCCCATAAAGTATATGTATTCATGATCCTTGATCGATTTAAAGTCGATCTAGCGATGTCCGTCTGTCCGTCCGTCTGTCTGTTGAAATCACGTTTTTGGCAATAATCCGGAACCGATTTAAACGCTTGGGGTACCAAAAATTTCGGAATTTTCCTAGGAAAAAACTGATGTATTTTTTTTTACATCGGTTAAGTATTTTTTTTTTTTAAATCGGTTAAGTATTTAAAAGTTATTTCTGAAAAAACTCTTAGATGTTTTTAACATAACCCTAAATTAACTCATATTTTGTGTAGATACATAACAAAGAAAACGGAAATGAAAAAAAAAAAAAAATGAGAAAAAGGAAAAAAAAGGAAAAAAATCTTTACAAAAAAACTTAAAAATATGTAAAACAAAATCTAAATTTAATTAAAAAAAAGTTCGTTAAGTAATAATAAAAACATTGATAGTTATTTTTATGTGCATAGTATGTGTGTGTGTGTGTACATTTTTTTGCTTCGTCATATTAACGGTGTTGCCAGACTTTTTTTGGCTTTGTCGCCAAATTGGATGTAAAATATCGCCAAAATTCAATTTTTTTCAGATTTCTTAAAAAAAATATTTTCATTTCAAAAAAATAAATTTTGTTAAATAATAAAGACAGAAATAAACTTTATGGCAAAAATCGCCCAAATCCTGAAATTTTTTAAAAGTCCCAAAAATATAATTTGTTTAATTTGTATTCCCTCTACTCTAGTGATAGAGGGTGTATATAAATTTGTCATTCCGTATGTAACACATCAAAATATTGGTCTAGGGCCCCTTAAAGTATATATATTTATGATCATCGATCGATTTTAAGTCGATCTAGCCATGTCTGAATTAAATTGATATGTAATTTTATTGGTACAATTGATGCAACCAATGGTAATGAAAAGAATTTCATTACCATTGACATCAATTAAATGGTAATTAAACCATCAATTAATTGGTACCTTTAATTAATTAGTCCCATCTATGAAAAAAAAATCTATATATATAAAAGAGTAATGTGACTGACTGACTGACTGACTTATTGACTGATTCATCATCGCCCAGCCCAAACCGCTGAAGCTAGAGACTTGAAATTTGGACTGTAGGTTCACCTCCCGAAATATAGATCCACTAAGGCTGGATTTTTGCCAGTGTTGATTCTAAGGGGGTAAAAAGGGTAAAAAACTGTACTTTTGGTACTTTTTATATCTCCTGAAATAATGGTCATAGAGACTTGAAATTTGGACTGTATGTTCACCTCCCGGAACATAGATACACTAAGACCGGATTTTTTCCAGTGTTGATTCTAAGGGGGTAAAAAGGGTAAAAAACTGTACTTTTGGTACTTTTTATATCTCCTGAAATAATGGTCATAGAGACCTAACATTTTGTTTGTATGTTCACATCCTGGAATGTAGATCCAGTAAGGCTGGATTTTTGCCAGTGTTGATTCTAAGGGGGTAAAAAGGGTAAAAAAATGTACTTTTGGTACCTTTTATATATATTTAAAAAATGGTCACAAAAACTTAAAATTTTGACTATATGTTCCCCTCCCGGAATATAGAACCATTAGGGCTTGATTTTTGCCAATGATGATTCTAATGGGGTAAAAAGGGTAAAAAACTGTACTTTTTGTACCTTTTATATTTCCTTAAATAATAGTTCTAGAAACTTGAAATTTGCAATCTAGGTTCACCTCCCGGAAAAAAGATTCACTAAGTCTGGGTTTTTGCTAATGTTGATTCAACGGGGCAAAATGGGCAAAAAAGTGTACTTTTGGTACTTTTTTTTATATACTGAAATAATGGTCATTCAAACTTCAAATTTGAAATGTAGGATCCTTTAGTGAAATAAAGCATTCTGGAACAAGTACTTTCTGAAAATTCTGTACCGTTTATAAAAAGTACCTTTTATAAAAAGTACTTTTTATAAAAAGTACCTTTTATAAAAAGTACCTTTTATAAAAAGTACCTTTTATAAAAAGTACCTTTTATAAAAAGTACCTTTTACAAAAAGTACCTTTTATAAAAAGTACCTTTTATAAAAAGTACCTTTTATAAAAAGTACCTTTTATAAAAAGTACCTTTTATAAAAAGTACCTTTAATAAAAAGTACCTTTTATAAAAAGTACCTTTTATAAAAAGTACCTTTTATAAAAAGGACCTTTTATAAAAAGTACCTTTTATAAAAAGTACCTTTTATAAAAGTACCTTTTATAAAAAATACCTTTTATAAAAAGTACCATATATAAAAAGTACCTTTTATAAAAAGTACCTTTTATAAAAAGTACCTTTTATAAAAAGTACCTTTTATAAAAAGTACCTTTTATAAAAAGTACCTTTTATAAAAAGTACCTTTTATAAAAAGTACCTTTTATAAAAAGTACCTTTTATAAAAAGTACCTTTTATAAAAAGTACCTTTTATAAAAAGTACTTTTTATAAAAAGTACCTTTTACAAAAAGTACCTTTTAAAATAGTACCTTTTATAAAAAGTACCTTTTTAAAAAGTACCTTTTATAAAAAGTACCTTTTATAAAAAGGACCTTTTATAAAAAGTACCTTTTTTTATAAAAAGTACCTTTTAGAAAAAGTACCTTTTATAAAAAGTACCTTTCATTAAATGTACCCTTTATAAAAAGTACATTTCATTAAAAGTACCGGAAGTACACTTTTTGATACTTTTTGATTTCCTAAAATTATATTTATAAAAACTTTTTATATTTCCTAGAATCTTAAAATTTGTAATGTAGGCAAATTCGGTAAAAAAGCATTCTGTGAAAAATACGTTTTCCGGTTCTTAGTGGGGTAAAAAGCTAAAAAAGTGTATTTATGGTACCTTTGATATTTTTTGACGTAATGGTTCTAGAAACTTAAAATTAGGAATGTAAAATCCTCTTTGTACTTTAAATATTAGCTAAAATAGTGAGCCTAGAAAATTGAAATATGGAAAAGAGGATCCTTCCATTCTGTAAGAGGTTCTTTTTGGAAATTCCGTTTATAACGGGGGTAAGAAAGTGTACTTTTGGTACTTTTTTTTTTGTTCTTATAATAATGAAAAAGGGTAAATTTTGATTATTCTTATATTTCTTGAAATATTAGTTCGGAAACTTGATATTTTAAATTTTTAAATAAAAGATCACCTAGCACAAAAAAAACAGTTTTTGAAAAATTTTATTTTAAGGGGAAAAGGGGGCAATTGGTTATTTTTACCTATCTAACTATTAAACTCAAACCCCCCGAAATAACACCCAAGAGAAGGACATATTTAAAATTTTAAACTTTTAGCACGGGGAACGAAATGGAATAGAGCAGGGAACAATATGGAATGATACTTTTTCCTCAAATTTTTCGTATTTTACTTTTTTAACTCCGTAACTCATTTTTATTCAATTTCTATATTCACTGAAATATTTATTCACTCCAAATCCAAAATCCCGATGTTAGGACTCGAAAAATATTTAAATTTTATTGTTTAAATTTTTCATTGAAATATCATTTTATGGAAGACTTAAACGTGCACAAGTAAATAAAACAAAGACTACGTAGGAGAATTTTCTTGATATCGGAAGAGCAATTCTGATCCTTCTATTATCCGGTATTCAATGCAACCGGTAACGAAGTACCGGGATGGTAAGCTAGTAGGTATTATTAGAACAAAATTTTTTGTTTTTTAAATCATTGCATTGTTGGAGGGTATTTAAAGATTCGGCACAGCCGAATATAGCTTTCTTACTTGTTTTGTTTGACTTACTTAACAATACTTAGACAAAAATAATGAAAAAACTGCATAGCTGCTCTAAGCCATCTGTGACCCAAAAGTGCGATCACCATAAGAAAATTTAAGCAACAAAAATCAAAATCAACCTTTTGCAAAAATCGCGTTTAAATTGAAAAAATATTTCTATGTTTGAATTTTCTTAAAAACTGTTAGAGATATAAAAAGAACAATTACATCCAAAATTATTTCTCGGAAAAATTCTTTAATATAAGTTTCTTAAAAATTTCATTGCAATATTAAAACTGCCTACAAAATAAAAAAAATAAATATATTTTGTGTGGTACGAAATTGGATCCCTTTTTAAGAGACAACAACAAATAAGCTACAGCATAAGATGATGGATTTGGATGCAGCAGGTTCATTTCATATAAAATCCACATCAAGGTCGTTTTTAAATCATAAGTTAAGGTTTTTTATTGTTTACCTATTAATTATTTGAATTTTTTTTTGTCGGTACATTTCCAAATTCGGAAAAATTTATTCCTATATAAAATGTTTGTTTCCGTTCCTGGGATGTTACATTTTATAATCTGGTTTTATGTCCATGAAGATGAAATGCAAAATCCTATAGGTAAGCACAGCTGAGGTGCTACGGGACGCCTCCACAGGTTGCGGATAGTGGAAATACCCATTATACAGCTTAATGGGAAACTGCGAATCAAATAAGCAGTGGCGGACAAGTCAACGGATTAGAGAAGAGGGTCTCAGAAGTACACGTGTGGCATCGTGTAACTTTAAATGTCTGAGTGCCAATGAGGCTCTAATCGTCGTGGCGAAAATTGGCGCCATTACATAACCAATGCCTTACCTTTTGGTAAACAAATCAGCCCGACTGGAGGCTATAAACTGGCAGCCCCAGTACCAGTCTAGGACGCTTTGGACCAATCATCCACTCGTCTGAATTTTAACGTATTAATGAAACCAGAAGAAGAAATCAAACACAGAATCAGTTGACGACTATTGGCTTTAAAGAAAGGACACGATTTGGCTCATGGAATGTTCGGACGCTATTAGATCTATCCAAACTTGAACAAGTGGAAAGAGAATTAAACAGATACAACCTACTTTTTCTTGGCCTGTGCGAAACGAGATGGTGCGACTGCGGCGAACATCAAACAACAAATGGCTCTACTCTAATCTACTCTGGAAAACCATCTAACCAACCCAGCGCTAGTGGAGTCGGCTTTTTGCTCTCAAAGAAAGCAAAAGAAGCACTAATTGAATGGAAACCTCATGGAGACCGTATAATAGTCGCAAGATTTAGATCAAAAGCTAGAAATATAACGTGTATACAATGCTATGCGCCCACCGAGGACTCAGATGATGATAAAAAACAAAATTTTTACAACAAACTTGCGAACGTGCTTAACCAAATAAATCATGGTGACATCAAAATACTCATGGGAGATTTTAATGCACAAGTTGGAAACGACAACACAGGTAGAGAGGCTATTATGGGCAAACACGGTATTGGAAGATTAACAGAAAATGGAGAACTCCTTCTAGAGACATGCGCAAATTACAATCTTGTATTAGGAGGTACGCTATTTCCCCACAAAAACATCCATAAAGTTACATGGAATCACCCAAATCAAAGTTCTCACAATCAAATTGACCATATAGCGATTAGTAAACTTTGGCGTCACTCTTTGCTCGACGTTCGTAATAAAAGAGGTGCAGATGTTGCTAGTGATCACCACCTTGTAATCGGAGACCTTAAACTCAAACTAAAAAGTGTTTTTCACAACAATAGGATGAAACGTACGAGATTTGACTTACCTAAACTAATCAGTAATGAAGTTAAACAAAATTTTTGTCAGGAAGTTCAAATTAATGATGCAATCGAAAAGAGAAGAAACCTGCATTGAGGAATACTGGAAAAACGTACAAAATGCGTTTACAAAATCAGCAGAAAAATGTATTGGCTATGAAAGAAAGATCAACAAACCATGGCTATCTGACGAAACTTGGAAGCTTATCGATGAAAGAAAAACCTTGAAAAACGACATTAACAACGCTACAACAATAACGCAAAAACAAGACCTTCAAATTTCTTACAACCTAGCAAATAAAAAAGTCAAACGAAGTGCCAGAGCAGACAAAAGACAATGGGTCGAGAATTTGGCTCATGATGCTCAAGCTGCCAGTGATACAAACCGTTCGAGAGATATGTATAAAATCACCAGGCTTATGGCTGGAAAAAACCATTCTAACAACAAACCGCTGAAGGACGTAAATGGTGATATAAAGTACGCTAAGCAACATCAAGTCGTAATATGGGAAAACTACTATAGAAATTTATTATCCCAAAACCACAACTACAATCAATCAATATGCAGTTGTATTAACCACGAACTTCTTCCAATAAATACACTTACTCCCGATACCGTAGAAATAACCGAAGCTATCAATTTTTTAAAAAATCGTAAATCAAGCGGCTCTGACAACCTACCCCCAGAACTTTTTAAAATCAATAGCCAAATGACTGCATCACTTATTATGCCCATAATCACACATTTTTGGAACGTAGAAAACCTTCCAGATGATGTAAAAATTGGACTAATAATTAAAATCGCCAAAAAAGGTAACCTAATGGAACGCTCGAATTGGAGAGGAATTACTCTTCTAAACATTATCAACAAAATTATTGCACAAATTCTGCATCATCGAATCTTCAAAATACTGGATTTGAATCTACGTCCTGAACAAGCTGGATTTCGTCTTAATAGATCTTGTGTGGATCATATAAACAGCCTGCGTATAATATTGGAGCAATCCGGTGAACTTAGAGCACCATTATACCTTATTTTCGTAGACTTTCAAAGAGCCTTTGACTCCATCCACCAGACTGCTATATGGGAAGCTCTTAAATGTAAGGGTATACCCCTGAAAATTATCCGTCTAATTAAGGCACTTTATGATGACGCTCGATGTATCGTTCTTCACGAAGGCTTAAAGAGCGAATTTATTGATGTAAACACTGGTGTTAGACAAGGATGTGTCCTATCTCCATTGCTCTTTAATGTAGTGCTCGACATGGTAATGAGAAATTCCATCACATCAGAAGGTGGAATTAACCTAGGTCTCTCGACAGGACTCAATGATCTTGACTATGCTGACGACATCTGTTTAATCTCTCAAAACTTTACCGAAATGCAACAAAAGCTAGACAAAATTTGCTCAAATGCAAACAAAGTGGGACTTCAGCTAAATTTGTCTAAAACAAAATCGATGCGCATCAACACTGATATTCCCCATCCATTTAAACTACGTAATCAAGACCTCGAAGACGTTGGTGAATACCTTTATCTTGGATCCATCGTAGACAAGCTAGGAGGTAGTGCAGCTGACATCCAACACCGTATCAACAAAGCAGGTCAAACGTTTGGAATGCTAAACAAAGTATGGAAATCTCCAAACATATCCCGCCGCACAAAAATAAAAATATTTAACTCCAACGTGAAATCAACACTTCTATACGGCTGTGAAACCTGGAACATTTCCACATACAATGCTAAAAAACTTCAAGCGTTTACAAACAGGTGTCTAAGACGCATTCTAAAAATATTTTGGCCAAACACTATCAGTAACGATGAGCTTTGGTTCCGAACACAACAACCGCAAATTACGGAATCAATAAAAATCCGCAAATACAGATGGCTTGGGCACACTCTTCGCAAACCTCCTGATAATATCACAAGAAAAGCGCTTGAATTTAATCCCCAAGGTAGTCGAAGAAGGGGTCGTCCATGTAACACCTGGAGACGTAACACTATCACAAGAAAAGCGCTTGAATTTAATCCCCAAGGTAGTCGAAGAAGGGGTCGTCCATGTAACACCTGGAGACGTAACACTATCAAAGAAATTCAAGACGCAGGATACAGCTGGAGTCAAATCAAACGAATAGCCCAAAACAGAGATGAGTGGAAGAATCTTCTTGTGGCCCTATGTTCTTCCTAGGAATTTAAAGGATTATATATAAAAGGTTTAAGAACTTAAGAAAATGTTTGATGTTTGGAACAATGTTTCCTCAAAAAATTTCCAGGTCATAAAGCATTTTTCTGATAGCAAAATACCCAGATTGTGAAACATTTTTCCAACAGAAAATATACCAGGTTTCAGACATGTTTACAATTTTTCTGATTTTGAAATTTTGATCATTTAATCAAAGAGAACATTTTTAATTATGACACACTAATCCAATAAAAAAAATTCTGAGGTCTGCGGCAATATGCTACATAAAAGCTTTTAGAATTTTTAAAATTCTGGCTATAGAAAAATTTTTAGATTCTGATACATTTTCATATAGAAAATTCTCAGATACATAGGTAACTTTCTCACCAAAAAATTCCTATATTTAGAAAAATTACACCGCTCTACAAATCTGAGGTTTGTCGCTGCGTTTTGGATGAAACCAAAAAAAGTTGATAGGGTTTGGTGCCCCGATTCCAAAACGGTCACTCAAATTTTTCTATCACTTCACAATTTTGAGAAAATCGCGGTTAAAGTGTCAAAAAATGCCCATTTTGACCATTTTTGAACGCCTATAAAATAAGATCCTGACATGCAAATGACTTGGTATCTAGCTCATTCGAAAGTGTGTAATTTTCTCTTTCAGACAAGACTAACTGTTCTTGGAATTTAATTTTCTTAAATGGTAAAAAAATCATTAGCCACAAGTGTTTTAAATCTAAAATTTACGTATGAATTTGTATGGAAATTTGTTAAAAAACACTGTGTAAATAAACTAAATATTGAAAAAATGGAGGTTTTTTGCTAATGATTTTTTTACCATTTTATAAAATTAAATTTTTAAAACATTTTATCTTATCTTTAAGAGTAAATTACAGGCTTTCGAATGAGCTTGATACCAAATCATTTGCATGTCAGGATATTTATAAGCTTTAAAAAAGGGTCAAAAATGCCCTTTTTCGTCACTTTAATCGCGAATTACTCAAAATCCTGACGTGATAGACAAATTTGGGCTCCGGATTTGGAATCAGCGCAACAGACACTATCTAAATCACTAACCAGAATCCAATACGCATTTTCTTGTTGAGCTGTGTTATTTAACCCTTTCAGACATTATTTAGAACTAGTTGAGAAAAACATTTGAAAATTTGATTGTTAGTTAATTCGAGGATGCTGATTAAGAATCTGAAGTCAGATTACATGTAAGTTCTTCCATCTGGCCGCAAGATGCCTTCCAATATTTTGGACAAAATTCCCGGTGGGCACGTTTCGCACATTTAAATTTTAAGAATCTTAGTGTAATTAAAGTAGACAATATATATAATTAAATGAGACAAAAATAATAAAAGAATATTTTTTTGTGATAGCTAAAAAAAACAATTGCTTCTGCGTTGTACCCAAAAATAAACATAACAATTTTTTGAAATAATAAAAAAAAATTTAATACCACTTAATTTAACAAAAACTAATGGAAAATTTCCAGTGTAAATCACATGTATATAAAGTTAAGTAAATTGTCTTTCGAAAACGGTACTATATGTCTTCATTTGTGCTAAAATGCTTCATTTGTGCCAAATCAACAAGACTTCAAACAGAGAAACCAAATGTCCATTATATTGGACAAAATATCTGAAAGGGTTAATTCTAAACCATTATTTCTACACTGATAGAAATTTGTACATGACAATAATGAAAATCTACATTAATGTTATGAGAAATGATGTTAAAAAGGAACCTATGTAGGGTTTCATTGAATTAATGAAATGGGTATCATAAAATGTAATTGCAAGAACAAGTTTCAATAAATTAATGAAAATTGTTCATACAAAATATAAATTGTATTTTATGAAAATGTTTCATTACATTAATGAAAAAAGTAGTTAATTCTTATGAAATACTTTCATTGAATAAATCCTACTTTTTATTTTTTAAATATATATATATATTCCCGTCGTTCCTATAAGGAGCATAGGGCCTCAACAAATGTTCTCCATTCGGATCTATCCATCGCAATAGTTTTTACTTCAGTCCACGTTCTTTGCATTTTTCTGGCTTCGTTTTGGATTTGCCTCCGCCATGTGTGAGCTGGTCGACCCTGTCTGCGGCTTCCCTGCGGGTTCCATTCAATAGCATTTCTAGCGATATTTGATGGTTCTTTGCGGATGGTGTGTCCAATCCAATTCCACTTTCTTCTCCGAATTTCTGTAGATATTGGTGTTTGGTGTGTTTCGTTCCACAGGTTTTGATTTGAAATGGTCTGTGGCCAAAAAATTCTTAGAATTCTGCGAAGACACCTATTTACGAACACTTGAAGTGATTGGATGTCCTTAACACTTGCATTCCAGGACTCACAGCCATACAGCAGTGTAGATTTAACGTTGGAATTGAAAATATTTATTTTAACACGGCGGGAAATCGCAGACGATTTCCATACTCTGCTGAGCTGTCCAAATGATTGGGTAGCTTTTTTTATTCGGCTAGAGATGTCTGCACTGGAGCCGCCGGTATTGGTTAAGTAGGCGCCAAGATAGCAGAATGAATCTACCTCCTCCAGAACTTCATTATTTATCAGAAAGGGATTTGTGTTTTCAGAACGAATTCTCATAACCTTTGTTTTATTGATGTTAATTTTTAGTCCGGCTTTCGCTGATATTTCTGATAACTTTTGTAACTTAATAGACATGTCGGTGTAACTGTGGGATAGAAGGCATATGTCATCTGAAATACTTTTATTGAATAAATGAAATGAAATACTTTTATTGAATAAATGTTACTTTTAAAAGTTTGAAGTTTGTTCAATCAGCTAATTGGGCCTATATTTGTTAATGTAAAAAAATGACTTTCTTTACATATTTCTCCCAACGTTTCGTAAATTATTTTTTGACATCCTCAAGGGTTTTGTCTATTTTAATTAAAAAAAAAATTTTTTGATACATTTTAACAACTTAATAACTACTTTTTATTTTTAAAATGAAATATATGTATGAAATTCTAAAGATCTTTTTATAGAACTAAAAATAATAAAAACTTGTTTTCACTTAGTTTTCACGCACAAAATTTTACTCCAACCTTAAATTGTAATACATAATTAAAACCACGAACTAATATAAAACATCACAAAAATTAGTTAATTAGCAATTTAGTTTTTATTTAAAATTTCGTAAAAAATTTGAAAAAATCACAAAATAACCAAGTTAAAAAAACACTTTCACATATTTTTTATTTTATCTATAGATTTCATTCAGTTTTCGCACACAAAATTTTACTATAACGTTTACTTCTAATACATAAGTAAAACCCCGAAATAATTTTAAACAACGTGAGTTTAATAAATACTTATAATTAATCAACAATATTTCATTTTAAATTTCGTAAAAAAATTATTAGAAAAAATCACGCTCTGATCAGCTGTTTTTTGAGCGCGTAAACTAACAGACTAAACAGACGCGACACGACAAGTGTCAAAAAACAGAAAATTTTGTAAAAAAAACTTAATGAAATTTTTTAAAGAAACTACGAAATCTAACGAATGGAAGTTAATGAATATTTTGCACAATATGTATGAAATTTCATTCAGCATATGAAAAATTTCATTGTTGCAATGAAACAACGTTAATGAATTCCATTCATTAGTGATATGAAGCGTTTTTCTATCAGTGTACAAAAACATTTTTAGGGTTTGAAAAACTATTCTATGGAAAGTACTTGAGATTAAAAAAATTAAGGACCTTAATGCCTTTTAAATCTTTTTGAGGCAATTTTTTAAATTTTGAGAAATTTTTTTATAAAAAAAGTACAGTTTTATGAGACCCTTTTTATACCCTACACCACTCTGTGGTACAGGGTATAATGAGTTTGTGCTGATGTTTGTAACTACCCGAAATATTGGTCCTATACCTACCTTTAAGTATACCGATCGACTCAGAATTACTTTTTGAGTCGATTTAGCGATGTCCGTCCGTCCGTCTGTCTGTCCGTCCGTCTGTCCATCTATCGGTTTAAGCACGATACAGGTCGCAATTTTCAATCAATTAACTTGAAATTTGGAACTTAAGCATCTTTTGGCCCAAGGACAAACCCTATTGAAATTGGAGAAAATCGGTCCATGTTAAGACCTAGCCCCCATACAAACGTGTACTTTAGTAACCTAATCAAATCGGAATATAATTGGGCCATTTTTGGATTTAGTCCCCCATATAAAAATTTCGACCGATATTCAGTTAAATCGGTCAATTGACAAAAAAATAAACCAATTCCACTAAAATTTGATCCGTGTGTGTTTTTTACACTAAATAAAGATCTAACAAAAGGCAGAACCAATCGGTCAATGTTTGGACTTGGGACCCTTTTTCTAGAAAGCACTGGTGTAGGGTATCATATGGTCGGTCTTGACCGACTATAGCTTTCTTACTTGTTTTTCTTTAAGAAAGTGTAAGATTCAGCGACATTTTCCTAAAGAAAACGTTTAGATTTTTCAAATAGAAAAAAATTTGTGATTTTAAAACATTTCCTCAGATTCTGAGAAATTTTTTCTAAAAGTCTCAGGCTCTTAAACATTATAAATAAAAGTTCGCAAATTCTGAGATTTTTCTTAAGGATTCTAAGACTTTTTCCTACATTCAAAATAATTACTCTGTTAAATACTCTGTAAAATGACTGTAATCTCAACTCGACAGATATTTGACAAAGTTATCTGTTGAAGTACAGATTTTATTTTCTTCTGACCGAAAAAAAAAAATTCTGTTATTTTACTTTTTACTTTGTAATCTCTATTTTACAGACAATAAACAGAGTCTTTTTGTTAAAATACAGATTTAAGAAAAATACTTGTTTTTTTTTGTAACCAAAATACAAAATTTCATTTGTAATTTTACTTATTCCTCTGTACTAAAGTCAATTAAAAATCACTTAAAAAAACTTTCAAATATGACCGATAAGCCCCTCTTTAAAAAGTGTCTTAAATTACAACAAAAACTGGCGAAATTTTACTAGGATTTCACAAAAATAAAAGAATAAATTTACAATTTGGAAGCATTACAGCGGGCAAATTTAACAAAATTTTATTTAATTTAGGGGCCGATTCACAAAAAATAGTCATAACTCAATCATAACTCAATTTTTTCCATGTGATTGTTGTAAACAATCATAAAAAAAATCAAATTTTGTTTGAAAATTAAAAAAAAAAAATAAAGACCTGCTACCCAGATAGTCCAAAAATTGAAAAATAATTTTAAATTTTGAGACTTTTTATGTTTTTTACAAAAAACACTGGGAATATAAAGTTTGAAAATAATACAATTAGTCATAACTGTGAAAAGGCCTGTTAATTTTTTTAATTTAATTTAATTAATTGAATTAATGTTTTTGATGCAGTGAAGTTTTACTCAAAAAATGGATTTAACTAAAACTTTGTAAATTTACAGAGCTTTTTTTGTAAAATTTTGAACTCATAAAGGCATTTATCTTAAACTTAGTAAATGTACAGAGTTTTTTTGGTAAAATTCTATTCGGTTTTATCAACATTTTACAGATAATTCTGTAAATTTACAGTTTTTTTATTGAAATCATTTTACAGAGTTTTGTTCGTAAAATAACAAAAAATCTTGCTGGTTTAAAATCTATTGTATTTTCTGCTGGCTCAGCAGAGTATCTCAATAATTTAACAGAGTGATTATTTTGAGTGTATATTGGGCATTCCATGTTAAATCGGACATTTTGAATTTTTTTTTTTTTTAGATTTTCCCAATTTGTTTACAGTTTTTAGTACCCTTTAGTAACAAAAACTCCTTCGTGGTAAATTTTCAGATTTTTTTGATGACCCGTTCAAAAGATATCGAATTTTTAAAAATTGGTAGTTTGTTCCTTTACTCAAACTTCTTTTACTCATAACTTCTTTAAAAATGGTCCAAATTGCAAATTTTTTTTTTTCAAAATTTTTGTTTTTTTTACGTACTTTAGAAAAAAAAATCCCAAAAAATTCTTAAAAGCGCTCTAGTATGCGATTTTTAAGTTTTAAAATTTAAATCTCATTTATAAAAATGTTTGTACTCTTCGATTTTTTTTTAAATTTTTTTGTGTAAAACTTCTATTGAGTCTACAAATTTTTTGCCGAGTGGGATCATGGGATCACAATTATTACTATTTTTTAAAATTTTTTGAAAAAAATTAATTGTAATTTTCCAATCTTAAAATCAACTATACTGCTCCAATGGAGCGTCATAGAGGGGCCATTTATAAGACCGACCCCCATTAATTTATACGGCTTAACATTTCTTTGGAACAAACTCATACTCTATCTCCAATTTCTAAGGGGGCTCCCACACAAAACGACATTTTTTAAAATTTGCTCCAACCGCTCTAACTGCCCGAATAGTGTCCTTAGAGCAACAAAATGTATGGCAGACCCACAATATTTTTTATTCCAAACATTTTATCTGAACACACTTACCCTCTATCTCTAAGTGTTAAGGCGGTCCCTATGCAATTTTTTTTTATTTTTTGTAAATTTGTTTTATTTAATCAGCTTCTACCGGTCCAATGGTGCGTCCGAGAGGGGTCATTGGTGAGACCGACTTCCATTTATTTTTACCCTCCAACATTTTTGTAAAACATACCTACGCCCTATCTCCACTCCCTAAGTAGGCTCCCATACAAATAACAGTTGGAGCAAATTTTATAAAAATGTAATTTTGAATGGAAGCCTACTTAGGGAGTGGAGATAGGGCGTAGGTATGTTTCAAAAAAATGTTTTAGGGTAAAAATAAATGGGGGTCTGTCTCACTAATGACTCTTGTGCCAACTCACCATTGCGTATTAAAGTTACAAAATTAAGCATTCGCCACTTATACATTTTTTAAGCAATGATTATTATAATTAAATTTCACCAAGTTCAAATGCGTGTAATAAAAAATCTTGCTTAGAACTAAATTACTTTTATTTGGTTTTTGAATTCATCCGATTTTGGTTATTGCAGTGTGCAATTGGAACTTGAAATTTATTCGATTTATAGCTGCAAACTTTTCTCATTTTATTAAAGTGCGAATCAAAAAATATAATTTATTTGCTTTGCACTTTAAAAGTTTCTCCTAATTTAAAAATGACTCAAATAATGTTAAAACATTCATATGTATATCAGTCTTATTCATAACAAAGAGTCAGTCATCAGATGTGAATTAAAAATGTACATACATATTTAAATTTCCATCATTCTTGTAATTCTTTTAGAATTGAAATTAAAAAAAAATAAAGAAAAAACAGCATGACTTTCAACTTACCGTTACATTTGCGGATGTTATTTTGCATATAACATTTTTTTTGTTTTCAATTTACCATCAACTTGTTGTCGGGTAACGAAACGTAACATTTTGATGGATGCTTTTTAATAAATTTTAAATCTAAACATTTATGCTTAGATACACATGCTTTGTCATTATATTAACGCTATTCAAACAACCCAAACCTGAATCCACAAAAAACATAAATAAAATAAAAAATGAATAAAAATCCTAAGTCACAATATTTAAAAAAAAGTTAAAATATGGCCTTACCAAGAGAACTCAAAATTTGAACATGCAGAAAAATTAAATAGTAAACAATTGCGGGAGATATTTTTATTTAAGTAAACCAACTTTTTTAAAAAGTTGAAAATTTAAAAAGTTAACAATATCTTGAAAACTGTTATACTTTTGAAAATTTAAACTTTATTTCGGATTTAGCGCAATATTTTACATGGAAAACTATTGCAAAATTTCGTTGATCAAAATCTCTATACATATATATTCTCAAAATTTTCCATCACGTGTAGACCTTTAGTTTTATTATAATTGAGTTGAGTTGAGTTGAGTTGAGTTGAGTTGAGGGTGGGTTGTACAAGCCTTGAAAGAAAGCTAGGCGAGTCCATGGCGCTCAGACTTAAAATAGTCCATTGTACCATACCCTAGAAGGAAAGATTAGTAAAGAATGAGAGAAAGTTTAAAGAGAGTGAAAGGTGCTTGCTCAGAACTTCTCAGTTGCATTCACAAACCTGAGAAAGTCAGACAAGGGAAGTCCATGGACCATGTCCATCGACAAAATATCAGAGCCCATTATCCGCAGTCTTGATCTTGAGAAAGCTGGGCAATAACAGACGTAGTGTTCTGTTGTGTCCTCATCCTCAAGACAAGCTGCACAAAGAGGGTCTGATAAGACACCCAATATCGTCATATGACGAGCACAGGCATTGTGTCCCGTAATTAGGCCAGTAAGTTTGCGACAGTCTTTTCTACTCAGACTGAGTAAATAGTTTGCCACTTTCTTGTCTGGCCTTATCACAAAACATTTAGTATTCCTACATCTCAACTCATTGGACCATCTTTCCATGAAAATTGATTTCATGTGAGAGTCTATCCAACGCATCATCCACGTCAAGCCTATACCAATCTGAGGCTCCGGATTGTGAGGAACTGTATCGGAGCCAATGTTTGCCAAAGAATCGGCAATCTCATTTCCCCGTATTCCCCTATAACCCGGAACCCACAAGAGGCAGACCCTGTTCTCACATGAGACCTCATTGAGTCTGCTTGGACAATTTTAGACGTTGTGATTGGAGAATCCAGTGCCTTGAGTGCAGCTTGACTGTCACTACAGATACCAATTTTCCTATCCCTCCATCTATTTTCAATTATCCAAGTCGCCACGTCCAAGATAGCAAACACTTCAGTCTGAAAAACTGTTGCCATTTTGCCCATGGCATGAGAGTATTTGGTTTCGTCATCCAAATACCAACCAGATCCAGAACCAACTAATGTACTAGAACCGTCCGTATAGAAGGTACACTCAAAATAATCACTCTGTTAAATTACAGAGATACTCTGCTGAGCCAGCAGAAAATACCATAGATTTCCAACCAGCAAGATTTTTTGTTATTTTACGAAGAAAACTCTGTAAAATGATTTCGATAAAAAAAAACTGTAAATTTACAGAATTATCTGTAAAATACTGATAAAACCAAGAAGAATTTTACCAAAAAACTCTGTAAATTAACAAAGTTTTAGTTAAATGCATTTATGAGTTCAAAATTTTACAAAAAAAAAAACTGTAAATTTACAAAGTTTTAGTTAAATCCATTTTATGAGTAAAACTTCTCTGCTTCAAAAACATTAATTAAAATTAAATTAATTAAAATGAAAATTTTGTTAAATTTTCCCGCTTTAATGCTTCCAAATTGTAAATTTACTTTTTTATTTTTGTGAAAATTACAAGTTTTCAGCGAGTAACTCCAATTTTACAAAATTTTGTTTTTCGGTCACAAGAAAATACGAAGTATTTTGTTTAAAATCTGTATTTCGACAGATAACTTTGTCAAATATCTGTCAAATTGAGATTACAGTCATTTTACAGAGTATTTAACAGAGTAATTATTTTGAGTGTATCAGAGTAATTTCTGAGAAGTTTATCTGGATTTATTATAATTAAAAATGCAAAAAATTTTGAAAAATTGTGAGAAATTGCGATTTTTCACTTTTTAATAGCCTACGAATGGCGAATGGCTGCTGTATTCGATGGAATTAAAATCTAGTACAGATTTCGAATCAGGGAGTCAAAATATTTAAATTTTTTCTATGAGACTTTAAACCGGAGACAAAAATCTTCAATTTGTTGAGCAGTGTTACCTTTAAACAAAAAAAATTAATTCCACCTAAGTATTTGGAACTAAAATGATCATATTTGAATAAAAATAATTTTTTAAAAAAGTTGAAAGTTTCAATAGTAAGCCATATCGCAAAAACTGTTCTACTTTTGAACTTTTTAAATTAATTTTCGGATTCTGCGCAAGATTTTACATGCAAAATAATGCAAAATGTCGTGGATCGTAAACTAGTGTAATCAATTAATCGCACATACCAAGTTACATTTAACTGGTTAGTCTCTAAAACATTTGAGAAAAAAATCATCTCTATAAACACTTTGTTATTTCATTTAAAAATCGCCTATTTAGAAACAAATCATTTAAACTCGCAACCTTCATCACAAAAAAAAAAATTATTCTCTTAGTTTTTTATAAAATTAAAAAGAGAATTAATTAATAAACACTTACGTTTTTGTTTGCCTTTGTTACATTCGTCACTGCATAAACTTTTTTAACGACACTCTCCTAAACACTCATTAACTAAAAAGCAACAAATACACAAACTTTACTCAATTTCTTACACGAATAACAACAACCACGAGTGAGTTTTGCAGTTTTTTTTTTCAATGAATTGCACTTATTTAAAAAAAAAAATATAATAATTTTTTCACTTATTAAATTTAATATTCCCGGAAATACTTTTATTTATTATTGAAGTAGACCAATTAAACTTTATTTTAATATAGAATTTTTAACAAAAATCTATTTTTTTCCTTGAGAAATATTAAAAAAAAAAAATTCCACTATTTCTTTAACACGTGTTGCTGTTTTTAATATAAACCACGAACTAATTGAAAGACTGAGGTGTAAAAAGAATGCGTGATGAAATAAGCAAAGAAAAAAATAAAACTTATAAAGAAACTTACTACAACAACAGGCACACACAAATAAAACAGCAACAACAACAAATACACTACTAGTGGGGCTTGTATAATATTCCATTGGTTTTTGGCAATGAATTGTATTATTTTTTTTTTACAATTTTAACACAATATAAATAATTTTTTCGTACAAAAATTTTATATTTTCAGATAAAACTGTTTTTAAGCTTTGTGTTGTTGTAAATTTTATTATCAAAAACTAACTAATAAAAGTCTCGGAATCTGAGAGTCTGAAACTTTTCTATAGAAACCAGGTCTCATAATTAAGACTTTTCTAAAGGAAAAAGGTCTCAGAATCTGACACTTTTTTTTAGGAAAAAGTGACAGAATCTTAGACTTTTTCTATATAAGAAAAAGGACTCAGAATCTGAGACTTTCTTCTTCTTTTGTTATAGGAAAAATATCTCAGAATCTGAAATTTTTTCTATAAGACAAATGTCTCAGAATTTGATACTTTTCTATAGAAAAAATGTCTCGGAATCTGAGACTTTTTCTATAGGAAAAATGTCTCCGAATGTGAGACCTTTTCTACAGGAAAAATGTTTCAGAATCTGAGACTTTTTCTATAGGAAAAATTTCTCCGTATCTGAGACTTTTTCTACACACAAAAAAATATTTTACCAATAAGTTGGGAGGATATGCGTTTTTAAAGTTTTTTACATTAATTATGAAAAATTTTGTCACATTTTACCAAGTTTTTGCATAATTTTGGTTAAGGTTTGTAAAATTACATAAGGTTAAATACTCTTATGAATATTTTCTAAACTTTCATCAAAAACAAGCAAAAACTTGGTAAAATAATGCTATTTTTTGCATAATATATGCAAAAAACTTTAAAAACGCATATCCTCCCAAGTACTTGGCAAACATTTTTTTGTGTATACATGAACAATTTCTCAGAATCTGAGCAGAAGTCTGAGATTCCGAGGCATTTTTCCTCTAGGAAAAATGTTTCAGAATCTAAAACTTTTTTTATAGGAAAAATATCTCAGAATCTGAGACTTTTTCTATAGGAAAACTCTCTCAGAATCTGAGACTTTTCTATAGGAAAAATGCCTCGGAATCTTTGACTTTTTATTTAGGATAAAAGCCGCAGAATCTGAGACTTTCTATACGAAAAACGTCTCAGAATTTGAGACTTTTTCTATTGAAAAATTTCTCAGAATCTAAAACTTTTTCTATGCGAAACAAATCTAAGAATCTGAGAACTTTTTTATAGGAAAGATATCTCAAAAATCCATTAGAGTGTGATACTTTTTCTTTAGTAAAAGGTTTACGAATCTGAGACTTTTTCTGTAGGAAAAAGTTCTTAGAATCCGAAATTTTTTCTATAAGAAAAAATTCTCACATTCCGAGATATTTTTCATATAGAAAACGCATTTCTTTACAAAAATGAGTCTGATATTTTCTATAGGAAGAATTTTTTATATTAAAAAATTCTCAGATTTGGACTTTTTCATATGACAAATGTGTTACAATATGAGACTTTAGTCTACATAAAAAATGTAAAATTTCTCTTAAAACACTTAAAAAAAATTGAACGGAAATATTATCATGAAAAACAAACCTCTTTTGAGGAGGGCTCTGATTTTTTAATTTCAAAATCGGTTGCAGTGTTTTTTTGCAAAAAAAATATATCACTGTTTTTACTTGTCCGACCGACAACGGTGAATTGATAATTTTTTTTTATTTGAAGTAAAAATTCCCCCCCCCCAAACTCAAAAGCCATAAAATTTTCACCGCAAATCGCGAAAAATTTATTCTGTGTACATTACAGTGTAGACCTTTGTAGTATCTTTCAGAAGAATGCCAGAGAAATAAAAACTAAGCTGTGTAAACCAACTTACCTCTAGTATAACTAACCTGACCAACCATCCCGCTTTTGGCGGGATTATCCCGCTTTTTGATGTCTCATCCCGCCTTGAATTTCTATCCCGCTTTTTAAACAAAAGTCCCGCTTCATCCCGCTTTATCCCGCTTTTTGACTTTTAAATAATATTTTTAATTTTTTAAATAATATTTTGAGTATTATTGCTATGAAGTAATTTTAAGCGATTTTTTCGATTTTTGATCATATAAATATGGTAACAATTAGAATTTCTTACCGTATTTAAAAAATGTAAAAGAAATTACTCCTAAAATTGTGTTGGAACTCCAATAACTTTTTAAACGTTTATTTAAAAAAAAAAACAAAATGATTTTAATTTTTGAAAATTAAAAAAATAAAAGAATTTATAATTCAGAAATGAATTTTTATGTTTGTTTGAATTTTAATTAGTTTTTTAATTTAAAAAAAATCTATTTTTTTTTCGAGACTTGTTTAATAGGGTGGTCTATATTAGAGATGGGCGCGTGAGTGATTTTTGACTCACACTCACTCACGCTCACGACAGGAATTTTTAAATCACGCACACTTACTCACGAGCATATTTTTTCTACTCACAATCACGTGAGTAAATTTGATACAACTCACACTCACGTGCACTCACGCAAGCTTCACTCACACTCACGTTGACTCACACTCACGAAACTCTTATTTATATAAAAAAAAATTAAAAAAATAAAATTTCAAAAATCATTAAACATTTTTAGCAAAATTTAAAGATCAGCAAGATTTTATTATTTTTTTTGCTTTTATCGGGACGAAATCTTAAGTTAAACCATATTTTAAAATTTTTTTGTGGCTTTTTTTGCTATGAAAGGAAATATGAAGAGAAAATAAATCACGCAAACTCACGCAAGAAAATCGACTCACGCACACTCACTCACGCAAAAATCTTACTCACGCACACTCACTCACGCAATTTTTTTCTCCACTCACACTCACTCACAATCACGTGAGTAAAATTGAATTCAGTCACACTCACGCGTTATCACACGTGAATCACGCTCTAATCTGCTCATGTGCCTTTCTCTAGTCTACATATTGAAAATTTTTTAATGACCTGAAATAAGTACTTGGTAAAATTTTGCGCAAAATATGTTAACTCTTTCACCCCGCGAAAATCAGTCAAAGTTTCGAGTTTTGGTCTAAATTTAAAAACTAATTTTATGAATATGCTCAAAACAAAATCATTTTTGTTTAACGTTGCCCAAACGTACTCAGATAAGAAATATATAATTTTCGAGATATCGGTAACCCATATAAATTTGGTACAAAATATAATTTTTGAATTTGACAGCTCGTTTAACATATCCAGTGTTGAGGAGCAGCAAAAATCCAAAATTTTCTAAAAAAAATCACCCTGTTTGAAGACTTTGACTAGGAATACATTATTTTTAAGAAAAAAATTTTGTACATATTTTTTATTGAGTGTAAATTTTTTTGAATGTACAATTTTTTTGAAGTGACAAAAGTATTTTGAAACTATTTTTGTGGCTTACCAATGTCTTTCATCATGTGAATTGGAGGCGAAACCCATCCAAAATTCACGGTTTTGCTCATAAATTCTGAACCACTGGACCGATTTCGCTGAAATTCAATATCACCCTGAACCGAAAAATTACAAACTACTTTCTTTCGAAAGTAAATGTGTTTTCAACAGACATACAGACGGCCAGAAAGAAAGACGGACGGACGGACATCACTACGTCAATTTAAAATCTATTGAAAATTATGAATTTTTATACTTTTTTGAACTGTTACAAACTTACTATCACTAAGTTGAGGATATAAAAAAGTCCCGCTTTTTAGACCAAAATCCCGCTTTTTCAACCTCTCCATCCCGCTTTTCAGACAAAAACAGTTGGTCAGGTTAAGTATAACCCACAATAGCGTCTTGCATTATCCATCATTATCTGCAGAAGTTGCAATCTATTACTTAAGTGGATTTTCAATTTTTTTTTTTAAACACGGACTTTAACTCAATATAACTTTTGTTTGGGTTACATTTTTGTTATAAACGAAACAGAATAATTAAATAACGTATCTTGAGAACATTTTGCAAAAAATTTGGGCAATTATACAAGATGAATTTTTAAAAACTTTTCAAAAAATTTCCTTAACAAAAAAAAATAAATTAAAAAAATCTGAAAAACTCTACACTTTGGAGTTGTGCCCCAGCCAAACTAATAGTGACAGTGACGTAACGGAAGCTGATTTCTATTCTCCAGATAAATTGAAAAAAAAAAATACCTACGGAAACATTAAAAATAATGATTTCGTAGGTTATTTTTACAATTTTTCTATTGAATTTTATTTTAAAAAACTTTAATAAGATTTTTGGGGAATCGATCCCGCAATCAACTACATTCTGGCCAGACACTCTACCCATCGTGCCAAAGTCACTTGATACAAACATGTTTTATATTTCTATAAATAATTTTTTGAATTTTTTGTCTACAAAAAAAATAACCAACACAAGTAGGTAAAAACTAATGACTTCTATTTTAAAAATGCCAACAATTTAAAAAAATTACGTACACAAATCATTAAAAATTAATGAAGAATCACTTTTTTTACTTACCGAACAAAAATAAATGATTTTAAAAATAAATGATTTTAAAAATTGAATTCTAATGAAAGTCTTAATTTTAAATCAAAAAACAGTAAAACTGAACATTGAACAAATTTTTTTCTTCTAAAAACAACGAAACGTAAAACTTTTTAAATAAACTACAAACAGGTACAGTGGGCGACAATACATTGGAAACTTTTTTATAGTAGATGAAATTTGTTAAAAACAAAGTTAACAAAACTAAAGTAATATAAAAAAACGATATGTAGGTAATTTATCAAGCTTTAATTTAAGCTTAATTGCGTCCAGATTGGGAAAATAATGAATGTGTTACGAGGGTCGATGTGGAAATTGAAAAAATTTATAGACATTTTTCAGAACATTTTTAAAAAATATTTGCGAGTCGATTTTTTCCAAGTTAAAACATTAGAAATTTAAAAAAAGTCCAATAGTTTTTATTCAGTGATCAAGTAATTTTTCCAACAACCCAAACAGACAGTGGAATTTTTTAAGTACAGTAGCAAAAATCCACATTTTTTGACCTCCAATTCTTTTGACCACCAATTTTTTATAAACAAAGAAAAGATGTTATTGTTTATTAATTTTAGCACACTTAAGTATATGCTAAGGATATATTAAGATAATTTTAATTTCTCTTTGTTAACAAAAAATTGGTGGTCAAAAGAATTGGAGGTCAAAAAATGTGGATTTTTGCAACTGTACTTAAAAAATTCCACTGTTTGTTTGGGTTGTTGGAAAAATTACTTGATCACTGAATAAAAACTATTGGACTTTTTTTTAAATTTCTAATGTTTTAACTTGGAAAAAATCGACTCACAAATATTTTTTAAAAATGTTCTGAAAAATGTCTATAAATTTTTTCATTTTCTACATCGACCCTCGTAACACATTCATTATTTTCCCAATCTGGACGCTATTAAGCTTAAATGAAAGCTTGATAAATTACCTACATAACTTTTATTTATAATACTTGTTTGATAATTATAATGTTTAGTATTGTTAACTTTGTCTTTAACAAATTTCATCTACTATAAAAAAGTTTCCAATGTATTGTCGCCCACTGTATGTTAAAAAATTCCTATAAACGAGCAAAAATTCCTATTTACGGAACAAACCACCATTTAAAATTCTACTATTGATAATAATAAAATGAGAATACTGTAGTTTTTAAAAGCGATATCAAAATACCAGAAATGTTTATAATTTTTAGATATTGAATTTTTTTCTACATTAAAAAAATAATAATTATTTATATTATAATAATTATTTTTAAAATTTCTTTTCTTGGCTAGGCCGTTTTTTATTTAAATCCCTAAGATTTAAAACCAAAAAAAGTAAGTAAATCAATTTTTGTTGGATACAAATTTTTTTGTTACTACCATAAAATTCTAAACATCAAAAGGTGTTACTTACCTACACTCAAAAAAAAACGTGGGTATTCAATACTAAAAATTTAGCTACGAGTACTAATGTTTTAGTCCAAAAGGACCTAGTGCAGGAATTGGTAATCAATACTAAAATTTGTTACTAATATGTAGTACATGAAAAATACTAAAAAAACAGTAAATATTACTGCAATTTACTACAAATTTAGTAAATATAATTACTAAAAAAATCATAAATATTTCAAATTTTTGCCCTATTTAGTAAAAAAAATTACTAATTTTAGTAAATAAAATTGCTAATTTTAGTTAATAAAACTACTACCTATATCAATTTTAGTAAATAAAAATCAGAAAAAAATTATATATAAATGATTTTTTATTTCACTTCGGTTATAAGATATACTTAATTACATGTCTTCTTAAGCTGTTTAAAAAAATGTAGCGTTGATTGTACCACGTAAACGATTGCTAAAAATATAAAAAAGAAATAATATTTTCTCAATACATGTTCAAATGTATGTACAAACATTTTACTACAGAGGGTGTTTTTTTTATACATACATTTTTTTTGTATACGTGTGTGTATCCATAATATTCTTCTTCAGCTTGAATTTTTTTCTTACACAATCATTGAAATAAAAAACGATTTAACAAAAAACTGATGTAGTTTTATTATTAATTGCATTTTATTTAATGTGCTTATTTAAATAAATAAAGAACATTTATATTTAATTACTTTAACACAATTTAATTAAATAAATTTAACATATATTTTTTTTACAAACACTCCGTGACTGGGTATCGCGTTGTTACTTTTTCTAATTCTTTTTCGCACTAAACAAACAGAAAAAACAGTTGGTAGCACTGCAGTTAATGCGAGCAAACGTAGTGTTCGCACACACTGCAGCAGCAAGCAGCAGACGGCAAAAAATATAAAGTACCTGTTTAATTATAAATTATGAATTTATAAAAGCTGTACTTATTGTATTTGCAACTTGATGTGTGATTTTGCAATATTAAGAAATAAACAAGTGAGAGTGTTAAATTCGGCTGTGCCGAATCTTTTATACCCTCCAAAATGTAAAAAAAAAAAAAATTGACAGAGGCGTTTCTTTTTTTTTGGGGGGGGGGGGAGTTGATAGGGTCAGTGGGGCACGTTGAGAGCACCTTCCCATCGCGATAAATATACCAAATGTTTCATTTATTAACAAAAATACAAAAAAAACATGTAAAAACGTGTATTTTTTCGAGGTTGGTTTAGTTCTTCAAGGGGGAACTTTTTTCCCCCTGGTCCGATTTGGCCAATTTCCGAACTTAACCTGCCCAGGAACATAAGACATATTTGTGCCAAGCTTGAGGTTCCTAGCTCTTTTATTTTGGACTGCATCGTGTTAACTACAGACGGACGGACGGACGGACGGACGGACGGACGGACAGACGGACGGACATCGCTAGAATGTCTTAGAATCGATCACTGATCAATAATATATATACTTTATGGGGTCCCCGACCGATATTTCGATGCGTTACACACGGAATGACAAAGTGAGTATACCCCCATACTGTAGTTGGAGGGTATAAAAATACCGCATTTTAGTGAAATTATAATTAAATAGTGTACTCTTAATTTTTGCTGTCTGCTGCTTGCTGCTGAATTGTGAAGGAGCATTTTTTCGCTATAAAAAACAGTGTTGCCATTATCAATATGAAAAAAAACGCAAAAATCGTAGGAAAAGGGTAAAAATTTACCAAACAAAAATCAGCGCCAAGAAAAAAGAGAAAATTAAAAAAAAAAATGGAAAATGTGCTTTTTAAGGTAAAAAGGATAAAAAGCAAAAAAAAAAATAAAAATATTTGTTTTTATTATAAATTAAATAAATTAGCTGATACAATCAAAAGTAAAAATAATATTACATTCATATTACTCAAATAATATTAAGATAATGGTTAACATTAAATTTAAAACAAACTTTTTTTATTACATTCAATTATCAAGCCACAGAACTGTTTTAATGAAATGTTTGGGTATTTTATCAGTTTAATTTTTATGCATTTTACTTTATTTTGACAGTAAACAAAATTGTTTAAAAAAACAACAGTCATTAAATATTTAAAAAAATACGTAGTTGTAAAAAAATTTAAAAAATATGTACCAAAAAGTTTTTACACAAATACAAGTAGGAAAGTCCAAACATGGACCGGTTCATGCATTATTTTGAGTCTTATTCCAAAAAATCATTAATCCTGTATAGAGTAAGGCCACGTTCACACTACATGAACTTATACCTAATTCACACCTAAGATGAAATCACATTCGATCACAACGCATAGCGTTGTTCAAAATTCTGTGTAAATTGGTTTTGTAAAAACAATAAATTGTATTGAAATTTTTACGAAAATAAACCCCAATTTTCTTTATTTAACTCTATCAAAAATACATATTTAGATTGCGTCATTACAAAAATACAACTCCATAACCAAGAATTTAAATTAGCCGACGATTGAGAGCAAACGCCGCCGTCGGCAAGCAAATGGGGCGAGTCGCCACAACCGAAAGTTCCTCGTCGGCACAATTTAAATCAATTGTAAGAGTCACTTAATTCAAATTTAAAGGGGTTGTTTGTATGAGGCCAAGGTCCAAACATGGATCAAATTTTCCCAATTTCATTAGGTCTTGGGCTTAACTTTCAAATTTCAGCAAAATCTATTGATAATATAAAAATCACAAATTAAAAAAAAATTGAAAAAACACCGTAAATACCTTATCTTTAAAAACGCGTATTTAAAAAACGGCAAAACCAAAAAAGCACCAGCAAATATCCGATATGTAACATAATGGCAACACTGAATTAAAATTTAACGATTTTGCAGCAAAAACAGTTGGTAGCTCTGCTTGTAAACAAGCGCCCCCTTACGGAATTATTACTAACAAAAATAAATTAAAAACCTAATAAATTACTGTATATTAGTACTTTTATGAACTAAAAATAGTAAACAAATTAGTAAAACCAACTACCAACAAAAATTACTCATAAACAGTAAGAAATTCTAATTTTAGCACTTTGAAGATACTAAAAAAACTACTGTAATACTGGTAATTGGTAACTTATTAGTAGATTTGGGTTACCAACGCACTTACTAATTTTTTTACTGTAGAATTATTTTGAGTGTACCTACCAACCATCAACTACAACAAATAGTTTACTAAATATGGCGGTTACAACAATGTGACAGTGATAAACATCTTTTTATTTAAATTTTAACGATTATCGATAAATAAAAGTATATAAACTTTGTATGGAAATTGAAAACAAAATAAAAAATCCTTTAGTCCATACATAGCACACAAAAGAAAGAAAAAAAAAGAGAAAAATTGCAAGTATTTAAAGTATACTTAAAAAGGATAATGAATAGCATGATTTAGCATGCATAAATACATACATAAATATATGTTGCTGTCTTTGTGTGCGTGTATACGTCTGTTTAATAAAAAAAAAAGAAAATGAAAAACTAGAGCGGAAGTAAATAATGTTAAAGGTAACTTATGGGTAAAAGCAAAAAGGTTTATAATTTTTTTTTCTATAATAAAAAGTGATCCTTTTGATGGCAAACACGTTTTTTATATAAAGTTGAATGTTAATGATATAAAGGATGTATGGCTTTCTACAATAGTTAAATTGTTTGATTTAGTTTTTTATGCATATATTTACGTATTTCTATTAAACATTGCTTTTATTTATAGTTTTATGCAGTTGTTATAAGTTTATCCTTTGATTTTTAATAGAATTAACCTTAGGGCAGATTTTATACACTTGTATCTTGAAAAATATATTTTTATGTAGTTCAAGAAAAAAATAAATATGAAAACAAGTAAAAAAGTTAAATTCGGATTTGCCGAATGTATTGATATCCCCCACAATGTAATAAAAGATTATTTGCAAAAAAAAAAAAAATAAAAAAAAAATAATTACGCGAAAAAAAAATTTAAGTGAAAAAAAAATTCCGCGAGTTTAAAATTTGTCAAGGGTTAAGCTTAAACATTTATTTTTAAGATATATAACTCATTTGAAAAGTCGATTTAACCCCAGGCACAGCAATTGTCTTTTAATAAAATATTTTCCCACAAAAACGATTTTTTCGATAAGACATCATTGAAAGACAATTGGTGCCCTAATAGTTAATGGGACAGACCAATTAAGTAGTGTATCTTATAGAGTAATGTTAAAGCTTTACCCTTGACTTGTTTTTAAGTCGCTAGCACATAGGGTTCATCCGCTATGAGTTGCCAAATATGCCCAAAACGGCGATTTTTTTTAACTTTGACCATAATTTTCTCAAAATTCTGATGTGATGGAAAAGCTTGGAGACCTGATTTTTGATCAGTAGAACTATTGTAATCAAGTCTATAAGGTTGCGTCCCAGTAGCATTTTTAATGTTCAGTAGTGTTTTTAATAAAAATTATATTCGTGAAAAAATCATCATACTTTTTTGGTGGCTTATTAAACTCTATAAAAAAAAAACTTAAAAATTTTATGATCCTCAGTCAGATTTAAAAACATAAATCTCTGGTTGATTTGATGATATATTTTTTTTTTTTGTATACTAACATGTTTAATGTTAGAAAATGTTGTTTATGTATTTTACCCTCCTGACATTAACATCATCACATATCAAAATAACCAAATCTAAACAAAAACAGTAAATAATTATTTGGTTATAAGATAGCCACATAAATCTTTACCATATTACCTCGATATACGGCTTTTTTGGTTTCTTAAAATTAGACCGTAATATGAATTTCCTTAGAAATAAATTACTTAAAATTTTACGACAATACAACACAAGAAACTATCAAATTGAACATATTCTTCGATATCAAAGGATCTTATAAAGTCTGTAAAACTGAAATATTTCGACCGCAAAATTAACTATTGTCCCATAAAACAGTTTAACAGTTGAACACGAAGTGGATAATATACGTTTGAAACTAGAGACTTAATGTTGTAAAACTCTATTTATAGTTTTTCATTTCGTGATCCTGTTTCCTTTTAAAAGGACTTCAGAATTTTAGAGGATTAAATTTAATAAAATATTTTTTTAATATTTGTAATTATCCTACACTGATAGAAATTTGTATATGATAATAATGAACCTATGTAGGGTTTCAGTGAATTAATGAAATAGGAATCATAAAATGTTATTTTAAAAACAAGTTTCATTAAATTAATGGAAATTGTTCATACAAAATATAAATTGTATTTTATGAAAATTTGTCATTACTTTAATGAAAGAAATATTTAATTCTTATGAAATACTTTCATTGAATGAATCCTACTTTTTATTTTTGAAATGAAATACTTTCAGTGAACAAATGCTACTTTTATTTAAAAAAAAATTTGTATAAAGTTATAGAAATCTTTTTAGAGATTTCAGAATAATAAAAAATGGGTTTCGTTTAGTTTTCTCGCACAATATTTAACTTCAACCTTAAATTGTAATACATTATTAAAACCACAAACCAATATAAAACAGCACTAATTTAGTAAATATAAAATTAATATTTTACTTTTTATATGTTAAAAGCAATAAATTTTCAAGCTCGAGGTCTTAGTTGTTTAAATGTTTTTTATTTATTTAAAAAATCTTCCGATATTTTGCAATTCTTTGCATTCCTCAGGGACAGTCTAATGTATGACAAAAAATACAAAAAATTAAAATTACAAAAAATAGTAACAATAAGAAACACAATATGAGCACAAAAAAAAAAAAAAAACAATATAAATCAAAACATCAATACCACACAATGATTATAAAAAACTCAAACATTAATAACAATAACAACCAACTTACTCAAATTTATTTATAAACACATAAAAATTCTTATAAGTAACGAAGTTTTGACTACCATCGTCATTATTGCACTAAGAGCTTAAAAATGAATATTGTTTTGCCTTATTAACTAAATATCTATAATGCCTAGCACAGCCACTCTCCACATCGCTCTTAAAATTCATTGTTGTTGGTATATTTATAATGTTTAACATCTCCAACATATAGCGTCGTTTGTAATTTGTTTCTTGTTGTAATATGTGTACATTATCGAAGTTTGGCGAATGATTTGTATTGGCACAATGGGCTGATAATGCAGTTTTTTGTGATGAAATATTTATTGTTCGTTGGTCAGATTTATGTCCAGAAATTCTTGTTTTTAGCCTGTTTTTCGTCGTACCCACATACACTTTGTTGCAATCTTGATTATTTTTCCCGTTGCATGGAATTTTATAGATCACATTGGCTTTGACTAATTTGTCGACTTTATCTTTAGTGTTACTAAATAACTTTCCAAGATTGTGAGTTGATTTGTGAGCCATTTTATATTTTTCCGTGTTATATAAGCGGGATTTTTCCACTCTTTCTGAAATTTCTGGAACATAGGTCAATGATTTGTATATGGTAGGTGATTCTCTGTCGTCTAATTTCCTTGTCTTTGGTTTTTTATAATCCTTTATTAGTTTTCTTGCAATTTTTGGCGGAAAATTATTATTGTGTAACATGACTTCTATCTTTTTAATATTCTCCTTGTGAAATTCATTGTCACTTATGTCTAAAACTCTCCTTATTAAATTCGAAGCTGTGTTAATTTTTATCCTTTTTGGATGTTTTGAATAGAAATTGATAATCAAAACATCCAAAAAGGATAAAAATTAACACAGCTTCGAATTTAATAAGGGGAGTTTTAGACATAAGTGACAATGAATTTCACAAGGAGAATATTAAAAAGATAGAAGTCATGTTACACAATAATAATTTTCCGCCAAAAATTGCAAGAAAACTAATAAAGGATTATAAAAAACCAAAGACAAGGAAATTAGATGACAGAGAATCACCTACCATATACAAATCATTGACCTATGTTCCAGAAATTTCAGAAAGAGTGGAAAAATCCCGCTTATATAACACGGAAAAATATAAAATGGCTCACAAATCAACTCACAATCTTGGAAAGTTATTTAGTAACACTAAAGATAAAGTCGACAAATTAGACAAAGCCAATGTGATCTATAAAATTCCATGCAACGGGAAAAATAATGAAGATTGCAACAAAGTGTATGTGGGTACGACGAAAAACAGGCTAAAAACAAGAAATTCTGGACATAAATCTGACCAACGAACAATAAATATTTCATCACAAAAAACTGCATTATCAGCCCATTGTGCCAATACAAATCATTCGCCAAACTTCGATAATGTACACATATTACAGCAAGAAACAAATTACAAACGACGCTATATGTTGGAGATGTTAAACATTATAAATATACCAACAACAATGAATTTTAAGAGCGATGTGGAGAGTGGCTGTGCTGGGCATTATAGATATTTAGTTAATAAGGCAAAACGATATTGAAACCAGTGCAATTTTTATTTTTAAGCTCTTATTGTTAGTGCAATAATGACGATGGTAGTGAAAACTTCGTTACTTATAAGAATTTTTATGTGTTTATAAATAAATTTGAGTAAGTTGGTTGTTATTGTTATTAATGTTTGAGTTTTTTATAATCATTGTGTGGTATTGATGTTTTGATTTATATTGTTTTTTTTTTTTTTTTTTTTTTTTGTGCTCATATTGTGTTTCTTATTGTTACTATTTTTTGTAATTTTAATTTTTTGTATTTTTTGTCATACATTAGACTGTCCCTGAGGATGCAATTCAAAGAATTTCAAAATATCGGAAGATTTTTTAAATAAATAAAAAACATTTAAACAACTAAGACCTCGAGCTTGAAAATTTATTTCTTTTAACATATATTAAAAGAAGGTCGAATAAAAACAACATTTATTTTACTTTTTATTTAAAATTTCATAAAAAATTCTGAAAAAATCACAAAATAACCAAGTTAAAAAACGTTTTCACATATTTTTTTATTTTATATATAGATTTTAATCAGTTTTCTCATGTAGAATTTTACTATAACATTTACTTTTAACACATAAGTTTTTCTATCAGTGTACGATGCCACTAGTGATAGCAAATTAAAGAGGAGAATCTCCCCTAATTTTCCTATTTTTGTATTTTTACATATTAGGAAATAGTATGTAAGTTAAGTCCTTTCAAAACTAAAAAATGTATTCTTTAAAACTTTGAAATCCTTTTAAAAGGAAACAGGATCACTAATGAAAAACTGCAAATGCAATTTTACTCCATTTTATCTCTACTTTCAGACGTAAATCATCCGGTTCATATTTAATATTGGCTGTCGGACGGTGTAATCAGGGCTATATAACGACATTTTGGTATATATACACTCAAAAAATTACATCATTAACTGTTTGTAGTTTATTTAAAAATGTGTTATGTTTTGACGTTTTTATTTTTTATTCATTGTTCCAAAAATAGCAACATAAAAAATAAAGACTTTCAGTAGCATTAAATTTTTAAAGTCATTTATTTTTGTTCTGTAAGTAAAAATAAGTAATTTATCTTTAATTTTTAATGATTTGTGTACGTTAACTTTTTTTTTTTTAATTGTTGGCATTTTTGTAAGAAAAGTCATTGGTTTTTACCTACTTGTGTTGGTTATTTTTTGTAGACAAAAAATTTAAAAAATTATTTATAGAAATATAAAAACATGTTTGTATCAAGTGACTTTAACATGATGGGTAGAGTGTCTGGCCAGAATGTAGTTGATTTTGGGATCGATTCCCCAAAAATTTTATTAAATTTTTTTTAAAATGAAATTCAATAGGAGAATTGTAAAAATAACCTACGAAATCATTAACTTTTAATGTTTTCGTAGGTATTTTTTTTTTTAATTTATTGGTAAAAATAACACAAATATCATAAATTTTTAAGGTTATTTTTTTCGAATTTGTTGGTAAAAAAAACTTAAAGTGAAGTTATTTTTTAATGTTCAATGTTATTTATTTTAGAATATTTTATTAACAATAAAAAATAAATTTTAATGTTTGTAAAAAATAAATAATTACTAGGATGGTTTTAAAAATTTTTGTTTTAAATTTGATTTTCATTTGTTTTTGACTACAAAATATTTTGAGTGTACATATAAAACTAAAAAAAAACACAAAATATACTTAAAACCCATAACAACACATCATATTTTGCCAGTATGTAATAATAATGATGTCATTATTTTGATGAATATAATATTGTTGATTTTGCATCAGAAAATATAAACTGGGACCCACACACAGTTGTGTACGACATATTGTGAAAATGTCACTTGATCAACATAACCAAATAAATGAATACCAAAATAACAACAATAACAAACAAGTACGAGGCTATATTCGGCTGTGTCTAACCTTTAAATACCCTACACTACAGTGGTTAAAAAAAATATTTTTTTTGTGTTTTGAACACCTTTATGCGTTTTTAACACAATCAGGCAAAATGCTTTGGCTGCTTTTTTCAGATTATTCAAAAAATGTTTAGAGCAGTAACGAGCATGATTTTTCATCCGTAGTGCATATAATAAAAGTAATAACATTTTGTTACTTTGCTTTTTCCGATTTTCACACTTATTTCGCTAAAATTTATGATTTGACTCATAAAATTTTAGTTACTTTACCGATTTCGGTAAAATTTAAAATTCTAATGGCGGGGAATACAATAAAAGTGTTTGCCTTTTAGTTGGGCTCCACGGACTCTTAGTTTCTGTCTGAGATGCGGTCATCGCAAAATTTGTCTCAAAATCAAAGATCGTGAACATTTTATAATTTATGTCAGTCGCAGAATATTAGTTCGATGTGTTACATACGAAATGAAAAACGTATAAAAAACTAATAATAATTGGAGGATATAGAAACACCATACAATTACAATAACTAGTATATTCATGGGTGAGAATGTTTGTATGTTAGTAACATGCTGTTAATAATAGTTTTTTTTTTAAGACCATTAAAGTTAACCAAATACATACATACACATATATTTAGTTACATTACATGTATATATGTCGAACACATGTGTGCTTTTACATGTGTATGTGTATTTGTGTAACAGCATGTTAAAACATCATGTTGATAATGGGACATACAAAAAACAAAGAGTAAAAAAAAACACAAAAACACAGTAGAAAGACCACATTATAGTTAAGAACATGGCGTAAAATAATATGCTTTTTATTATGTTGATAATGTTATAAATGTGGTGCAACTAATACACTTTCAACATTTACATAGTATTATACAACAACTACAAACTTTCACTTTATACATGAGGCATTACACTCCAAATGTCCCGAAACAGAAAAACATGGGTCCCATGAATTTTTGAATAGGTGTATTGATAGCCTTATATGGAAAAAAGTAAATTGAGTTTATCTATTTCAATTTTTCAAAAACTGGGCTTATTAGGAGTGACTTAATATTGAAAAAATTTTAAAATTTGTTTCGAGTTACCTTGATGAAATATTTATTGCCTTGATGAAATTTTTACCATAATTTTAAAAATTTGCATTTTTGTATATATTTTTGTATCGGATAAAGATTAAAATTTTTTATTTTAAAAAATTTTCAGAACCCGTTCTGAAATTTCCCATTTAAAGAAAAATCAATTTATTCAAAATCCGACCACTTTTTTTCTTTTTTAGTTTATTTAACTAAAGTGTTTCTCTATCCACACAAAAAAAATTATATACGCGTTTTTAATTTTTTCGAAAAAAAAATCCATCTGAATATTGAATTTCATAACAATTTTGTAATTTTATTGTATTTTCTTGTTTCAACATAGCGTATGAGTACCATTTTTGCACATGTTTGTTACTCATCCGCTATGTTGAATCAAGAAAATACTAGCAAATTACAACATTGCACACTGGGCTGAGATGATAGGTTTTTTGGTCAAAAGTCTCTAAAAGGGCGTAAATGTTAATAGATTTTTTTGAAATTCAGAACATAAGCCTATATTAGGGTAAAAAATAAGTGCATTGAATCTTTTTTGAATCAGACCTACAAGAAAACTGTTTCAGGGTGGACACTTCATTTTTTAAAAAAAAATACAGATGTTATAGATGAAACAAATGAAGAGACACTTGTCTTTTGTTTATGTGTTTGAATTGGAGATGGTCTCTGGTCCCGTGATTTGCGTGACCCAAAAAACCAACGTGATTCACGCGTGAGTGTGAGTGATTTTCATTTAAATCACATGATTATAGAGTTCATTTAAATCACGTGACTATATTAGGGTAATAAATAAGTGCCTTGAAACTTTTTGATATCGGACCTATAAGGAATCTATTTCAGGGTGGACACTTAATTTGTAATAAAATTTAAAGATGTTATAGATGAAACAAATGAAGAGACACTTGTCTTTTGTTTATGTATTTCAATCGGAGATGGTCTCTGGTCCCGTGATTTGCGTGACTCAAAAATCAACGTGATTTTCATTTAAATCACGTGATTAAAAAGCTTTCAAAAATTGAATTGAAAAAAGAGTTTTAAAACAACGTGATTCACGCGTGAGTGCTTTTCATTTAAATCACGTGGAACTTTTGATAACGATGAGTATAAAAAGGGGGTTTAAAAAAAATACATAATTTTTTCCAATTTTTTATAAACTATTTTTTTCAATTCAATTTTTGAAAACGGTATCGACCTCTGTGATGGCACGGAGGATAAAGCTGATGCCACGATGGGTGACATTCAGGACGAGGTCCATGCAGTGAGGAATTCGGAGAGTTCTGTTGCCTCCGATTCAGAACAGATGGGACACACATCTGGCTTATTCGAAACCGAATCTGGGGACGAATGCGACCTCTATGATAACACGGAGGATGAAGCCAATAACACGGTGGTGGAAAGGATGGTGGAAAAAAAAAAGATGTTGCGGTTTCTACAAATAAACCTCCATCACTGTAAGGCAGCCTCAGTTGCACTATTGCTGCGCCTGACGACAGGAGCAGTTGACTTGGTTTTTATCCAAGAGCCCTGGGTGCGGGGTGGCAGGGTTTGCGGATTGAAGACCCCTGGGTTTAAGTTGATGGTTGCCAAAGGTGAGAGCTCACCAAGAGCCTGCATCTTGGCGAAAAATGGCTTAAATATATTCTTTTTATCAACTTTTAGTGATATGGATGTTACAGCGGCTAGCTTTGAGCTTCATGGGAAATCTATTTGGCTCGCCTCTGCGTACTTTCCTAATCCGGGGCCAATACTTCCGGAGAAGGTTGGCGGTCTGATTCGGGAGTCTGAATCTAGGGGACACCAGTTACTAGTGTGCTGTGATGCTAATGCACATCATTCGATATGGGGAAGTACAGACACAAATGATAGAGGCGAACCACTTTTGGAGTTTTTGTTGAGCACTAACCTGTATATCGTCCATTCCATGATACATTTTAAAAAATCTGACCGAGGGTCTTCCGATTTTTGTAACATTTTTCATACATATACTCTATGGAGCCAATTTCAAATTTCATCCATCAGATCGAAAATATTCGAAAAACTCGCGATTTTATTCACGATTTTCGTTTTTAAAAAAGTCAAAAAAATGCAAAATCTGTGTAACTTTGAGCAGCTGTAATTTCTAAACTACTTATCGCATTTTAATAATCTATAGCTCATACGAATGGTATGTAAGTCAATTTTAATTCCTAATAAACTGAAAAAATATTTGTGGTTTAAAAGTGCATTTTATATGCAAATGCAGTTTTGAAGTGCATTTTGCGAAACTTTTACCCCTTTTAATTTTTTTTTAATTAGCATATTTGGAAAATTTATAATTTTCGCTACAAAAAAATGTTTTCATTACAATGGACCGAGAATGTATTCTATTTTTAATATTTTTTTTTAAAAAATACCTCCTTAAGTTTCCCTTATAAAAATTTGTATTTCCTAAATTATACCAAAATCATGTAAAAAGACATGTTTATAAACCGTTATATTTTCAAAAGTATTAATCGTATCTTATTGGTTTTATGCACATTAGAAAGGTGTTTTTGTCTATTTTTTGCATATAATGACCTCAAAAATTTTGGTGTTTCGAAAATGCATTTTAAATGCAAATGCAGTTTTGAAGTGCATTTTTCAAAACTTTTACCCCTTTGAATTTTTTTTTAATTATCATATTTGAAAAGTTTATAATTTTTACTACAAAATAATGTCCTCCTTATAATGGACCCATAGTATGTGCTATTTTTAAGAATTTTTTAAAAAATTATGTAATTTCAGATTTTTTTTGATTTAATTTAAAATATTAAAATTTTTTTCAAGGAAATTTTTAAAATTTCTTTAAAAATAGCACACACAGTGGGTCCATTATTAGCAGGACATTATTTTGAAGTAAAAATTGTAAACATTTCGAATATGATAATTAAAAAAAAAATCAAAGTGGTAAAAGTTTTGAAAAATGCACTTCAAAACTGCATTTGCATTTAAAATGCATTTTTGAAACACCAACATTTTTTCGATCATTAAATGCAAAAAATGGACATAAATACCTTTCTAATGTGCATAAAAACAATAAGATACGATTAGTACTTTCGAAAATATAACGTTTTAAAAACATGTCTTTTTACATGATTTTGGTATAATTTAAAATATAAAATTTTTTATAAGGGAAACTTAAGGAAATATTTTTTTAAAAAAAATATTAAAAATAGCATACATTCTCGGTCCATTGTAATGAAAACATTTTTTTGTAGCAAAAATTCTAAATTTTCCAAATATGCTAATTAAAAAAAAATTAAAAGGGGTAAAAGTTTCGCAAAATGCACTTCAAAAGTGCATTTGCATATAAAATGCACTTTTAAACCACCGATGTTTTTTTAGTTTATTAGATATTAAAATAGACTTACATACCATTCGTATGCGCTATAGATTGTTAAAATGCGATAAGTAGTTTAGAAAATACAGCTGCTCAAAGTTACACAGATTTTGTATTTTTTTGACTTTTTTAAAAACGAAAATCGTGAATAAAATCGCGAGTTTTTCGAATATTTTCGATCTGATGGATGAAATTTGAAATTGGCTCCATAGAGTATCTGTATGAAAATAATAACAAAAATCCGAAGACCCTCGGTCAAAAAATGCCTAAAATCACCAAATGTCTGGTGGAATGGACGATATATGTAACAAGGGTACTAAACCAACTTTCGTTACAAGTACGCGGCTAGAGGTTCTTGACGTAACACTTGTATAGATACATTGTCTGATAGAATTGATGACTGGAGAGTTTTGGAAGACCATTCTTTCTCAGATCATCGCTACATTGAGTTTTTACTCTAGAAATCTGAGGAGAACAAACTGGGTGAAATATAGGGAGACTTTTTCTTTGCTTTTGGGTGAAGTTCCCTTATCTGAACCGCATAGTTTGGCGGAAATTGGCTATCTGGTTGACCATATAACAAATGCTTGTAATAGGTGCCTGGATGCGTCTTGCCCTTCTGCAAAGCCTAGAGGGAAAAAAAGCCACCTTGGTGCTCAAATGAGTTGCAGACGAGCAGAGATTCCTGCAGAAAGCTTTTTAATAAGGCTAAATTTTCAAGAGCGGACGAGGACTGGTCTGCATACAGGCTGCAACTTAAGAGTTATAAGAAGATGATCAGAAATGCAAAATGTGATTCTTGGAAAAACTTCTGTGGAAACATAGAAGACGTTTCTGAGGCATCCAGGCTGCGCAAGGTTCTGGCTTCTTCACCTTGCACCCTAGGATACCTGAAAGATCCTAATGGGGTGTGGTCTTCCTCCAGTGGAGAGTCGCTGGATCTCCTTTTAAACACGCATTTTCCGGGCAATTCCATGACGCCGTTTCAAGCTTTGGAACGTTCTGACGCCCAAGCATCTGAAATTGCTTCGGAAATAATAAATATGCCAACATTAATCTGGGCGATAAAAAGCTTCAGGCCCTATAAATCCCCGGGACCTGATGGTATAATCCCGGCTGAGTTGCAGCAAGTGTCGGACTATATAGCCCCGTTGCTGTATAATCTACTATATACACAGCATGCATCAACTGGTCGTATATTCCTTTAAAATGGAGGGATACCAGAGTCGTCTTTATCCCGAATGCTGGGAAAAGTTCCCACACAGCTCCGAAGGATTTCAGACCAATTAGTCTGTCTTCTTTTTTGTTAAAGACAATGGAGGTTGCTTTCGACAAAGCAACATGCATACAGCAAGGGTAGATCAGCGGAAACAGCTCTGCATGAGCTCGTTGGTACCATCGAGAGATCGCTTTCGGTAAAGGAGTAAACTATGGTGGCCTTTCTTGACATAGAGGGGGCTTTTAATAATGTCATCCCAGACTCGATAATTTTGGCATTGTCTGGTCTGGGAGTAAAGCGTGGGATCGTTTTAATGGTGGAAAACCTACTTGCCAATAGACGTATAACGTCTGAATTGGGAGCGTCCGTCATATCTCGATTTGTCAATAGGGGCACACCACAAGGAGGTGTTCTTTCGCCGCTTCTTTGGAACCTGGCACTGAATTCAATGCTACTATCTCTAGAAGCAAGTGGTTGTCATGTTGTCGCATATGCTGACGATGTCGCGATAGCGGTAAAGGGGAAGCATTTGCCAACATTGCGGGACATTCTTCATGGTTCTCTGAAAGATCTGTCTAAATGGGCAAGAGACTGTGGGCTAGGAGTTAATCCAAGTAAAACAGAGCTTGTTTTGTTTACAAGGAAAAATAAGATTCCTGCTTTTGATCCTATTTCTCTGGACGGCACTGAAATCACCTTCTCAGATGGAGCCAAGTATCTTGGAGTATTTCTAGTTGAATTTCAGGCGTAATATTGAGGAACGGGTGAGAAAAGCAACGATTGCTTTATATTCCTGTAAAAGGGCCATTGGAAAACGATGGGGGTTTAGCCCTCAAGTCGTTCATTGGATCTATACAGCAGTGGTGCGTCCAATTTTTGCTGTATGGAATCATTGTCTGGTGGCCTGCTTTAGAAACAAAAGCGAACTGTGTCTTTATCACGAAGGTTCAGAGAATGGCGTCGATGTGCATCACTGGTGCTCTTCGTACTACACCTACGGCTGCATTAGAAATCCTCCTTCACCTGATACCATTGCACATATTGGGTAGGCAGCATGCGGATGCGTCGGCAATTCGACTTAATAGCACGCTGCAATGGAGGAGCAGCAATTGTGGAAGATAACAATACCACAAAATTTGGACTGTGCTCCCTCTTTGAGCCTCTTTGAGCGCCACTTTACCACTATGATACCATCCAGGGGGTCTTGGATGGGGGACATTCCGGGTAGTGGAGCCACCATAAATTTTTACACAGATGGATCGAGGCTGCACGAACAAGTGGGCTTTGGAGTCTATTCGGAAGAGCTTGTATTGAGCCTGGCTCGAAGATTGTCAGATCATTGCAGTGTTTACCAGGCAGAGAAGGAAGTGGCTGGCTGGTTGAGCTGCAATGTCTTGTCTACAACCGCAGTCAACATCTATACTGACAGTCAAGACGCGGTGAAGTCCCTGGATTCAAGGTTTCTGAAAACAAGATCTGCCCTTAAATGAGATGGCCAAGCAGTTTAACATACGACTCATATGGGTCCCAGGGCACAGAGACATTCCAGGGAATTGCAAAGCCGATGAGCTTGCAAGACTGGGAACTACCTTACAGGTTCCAACAGAATTGGAATGTGTTGGTATGCCTCTAGAAACTTGCAAGCAAAACCTACGGCTTTGTTCTGCGGCGGAGACCAATCAAAGATGGACAAATGGATGGACGTGTGAGACAACACGACTGATTAGGCCTTCTCTTAATCAGGGGCGCACAAGTGAGCTGATATCGCTTCCAAGAAGAGAGATTTCGACGGTGGTTTCTATAATTACCGGACACTGTCTTATAGGGAAGCACGCAGAACGGTTAAATGTGCCGTCGAATGACTTTTGCCGAAGTTGCATGGATGAAGAGGAGTTGGAAACTATCGAACACTTTATTTGCCATTGCCCGGCACTTTCTGGTCAGAGACTTGCTTCACTGGGATATAGGGAGCTGTACGATCTTTCTGATTTGTCGGATGTCAAAATTCAACATCTAAGGAGTTTCATAAGAAGCTCAAACTGGTTTAACGACAGGGACTAGTAGGGAAACCTATTACGGTCCCGTGGTATCACAATGGACCTCAGAGTCTACGTATGTTGACGTAAAACGTCAGCAGCCACTTACAACCTAACCTAACCATCCCCACTTTCCACTTGCCCGCTTGTGCCCGTTTTCAAAAATTGAATTGAATTAATAGTTTATAAAAAATTTGAAAAAATTGTTTTTTTTTTTTGAAACCCCCCTTTTTATACTCATCGTTGTCAAAAGTTATCCCTTTTATTCACACTTTCCAAAAAAAGTTACTCAATTGTGCCGGTTTTCAAAAATTGAATTGAAGAGTTTATAAAAAAATTGGAAAAAATTTGTTTTTTTTTTCTGAAAACCCCTTTTTAAACTTATCGTCATTAAAAGTTCCACGACTATTCAAAAAACTTTCTGGGTCAGAATTATCCTTTTTAACCCCACTTTACAAAGAACTTACCCGCTTGAGCCCGTTTACACAAATGGAATTAAAATACCGAAAATTAAAAAAAAAAAAAAAAAATTGTGAAAACCCCTTTTTTAAAACTCATTGTGACTAAAAGTTCCACGCCCTTTCAAAAAACTGTCTTGGCCAGAACTATTTTTTTTATTCGCACTTTCCAAAAAATTTGCCCGCTTGTGCCCGTTTTCAAAAATTTAATTGAAATAAGAGTTTATAAAAAATTGATTTTTTTTTTTTGTAAACCCCGTTTTTAAACTCATCGTTATTAAAAGTTTCACGCCTTGTCAAAAAACTTTCTTGGCCAAAACTATCCTTTTTATCCCTATTTTCCAAAAAAGTTACCCAATTGTGCCCGTTTACGCAAATAGAATTAAAATATTAAAAATTTGAAAAAAAAAAAAAAAAAAATTTTTGTGGAAACCCCCTTTTTTAACTCATTGCTATCAAAAGTTCCACGCCCTTTCAACAAACTGACTGGGCCAGAGTTATACTTTTAAACTACACTTTCCAAAAAAGTTGAACACTTGTGCCCGTTTTAATAAATTGAACTGAAAAAAAGAGTTTATAAAAATAGATTTTTTTTTTGAAAACCCCCTTTTAAATCTCATCGTTATCAAAACTTACACGCCCTTTCAAAAAACTGTCTGGACTAGAATTATCCTTCCTATCCACACTTTCCATAAAAGTTGCCCGCTTGTGCTCATTTTCAATAATGAAATTGAAATAAAATTTTACAAAAAAATTAGAAAAACATTTTTTTGTGAAAACCCCCTTTTAAAAAATAATCGTTATAGAAATTTCACGCCCTTTCAAAAAACTGTCTGAGCCAGAATTATGTTTTTATGCCTACTTTACAAAAAACTTGCTCGCTTGTGCCCACATGGAATTGAAATACCAAAAATTAAAAAAAAATTGTTGTGAAAACCCTTGTTTTTTATTTTAACTCATTGTTATCAAAAGTTCTACACTCTTTCAAAAAACTATCTGGACCGCCTAGCCGGTTACTTCTTTTTTTTTCAATGTATTGAAAACAAATATTTATCGTTACCGGTTTTTTTGTGTATTCGGGTTTTTGTGTAACCGGGTTTCATTTTATCTCGTATTAATATAAAAAAAATTATTTTTTTTTTTTTTAATGGTTAATATTTGAGAATTTTGTGTAACTGAATCGCGCAATTACCTACTACACTGAAAAAAAAAATAAAAAAAATATTTGAGTAAATTTTTAATACTATTGAGTAAAAAATTACTCAATTTTGCACCAGTAAACGATTTAATAGTATTGAGTAAATTTTTAATAAAAATTTATTAAATGTTTGCCGAAAAATTTGAGTAAATTTTTAATTGTCACAATTAAAATTTTACTCAAAACTTATAAATTTTTTTTTTAAAAGTTTAAAAAAGTTTTAACTTTTTTTACAAAAAAAAAAACAAAAAACTTGTTTTTTAAAACTTTGCCAAACATATTTATGTCTCAAAGACATAGGAAAATTTTATAAAGACGATTACAAACTTTCACGATTACATATACAAAAAACTATAAACTAAACGAGAATTCGAAAAACTATGAGAGTTTAAAAAAAAATAAAAAAAATATTAAATTTTTATTAAATAATTTACTTAAATTGTTTTTAAAATGTTTGAGTAAATTTTTAATTGCGTCAATTAAAAAATTACTCAATTTTTCTTTTTAAATTTGAGCAAGTGATTACTCAAATTTGTTTCCTCCATACTTTTTTCTGTGTACTTAAAAAAGTTTTTTAGCGAAGCCATAGGTGGATTGCATGGAGTTTGTAATCTCTAAGCCTGGTCTAAGGCCGGCTATTCAGAAAAACTTTTAAGGCAACAAGAAAAATAAATAGCGCAAAGGCTGAATATAAAAATTTCGATCTTGTCAGATCTTGCAAGGCTATTTAGAAAAATATAAAAGCCTTAAAACGCTATAATCATTAAGAGATAGTTAGTTAAAATATATTTTCAAAAAAAGAAGCAGATTCTAAAACTTTGTTTATGAGACGGGTTTTCTCTAGTAGCAGTCTCAGATTTTTCCATTTTTATACCCCCCAACTACAATATGGGTATACTCACTTTGTCATTCCGCGTGTAACGCATCAAAATATCGGTCTAGGACCCCATAAAGTATATATATTTGTGATCAGTGATCGATTCTAACAATAAGACATTCTAGCGATGTCCGTTCGTCCGTCCGTTCTCCGTCTGTAGTTAACACGATGCAGTCCAAAATAAAAGAGCTAGACTCCCAAAATTTTTGACGCAGGTTAAGTTCGTAAATGAGGAAAATCGGACCAGGGGGAAACAAGTTCCCTCTTGAAGAACTAACCAACCTCGGAAAAATACCATTTTTTACATGATTTTTTTGTGTTTTTGTTTAACAAATGCAACATTTTTATGCTACAAGAAGTTCAAAGTCCTGCATTTGGACCCAGAACATTAGAAAATATCGTTTTTCCTGTCCGTTCCCCTTTTGTAGGCGTGGATTAAAAAAAAAAATAAATAATGATAAACTTGTATTTCTTTAGTGCAAAAAGCATAAGAATGAATTTTGATACATGTATTTGGAGAGGAAATTTGCACCCCCCCCAAAAAAATAATAAAAAGCACAAAAACGCAATTTTCCTACAAGGGAAGTCTCCCTTATGGAATTGGTTTTATTTTGTAGAGCAGGAAAAATAAAGTGACATGAATTTTTTGTTGGCGGCCCAAATTAATATTTGGTTGCAAATAAGGGTGGAAGAAATGGACATTTTCCAGATTTCTTTGGTTTGTCTTCTACATTATTCAAAGAAACCTAGTCGTATTTCATACCAAATGAAAGGCCTTTGGAAAAATCTATCTAAAACGTGCCCAAACTTGCACAACTTTTCGTCATATTGAGTAAAATACCAAAATTTTAGGACATTTTTGTTAACAAGTTAAAAAATGTTAACTTTTTTATCAAGTTGTTAACACCAACAGATAGGTTTTTTAAATACCTTAAATCTGATACCAAATTTGTCTATATTAATTTTGACTAACTGGTCGCAAATCATAAAAATCTGAAAAAGGTCAACTTCCCCTAGTACAAGTCCCCCCACCTAAAAATGAGTTTGGGCCGCTAAAAAAATACGTGTCGAACTAATTTTCCTTCTGAACAACATATCTAAATTTCATGAAGATCGGAGGGTGACACCAGGGAGATTTTCCTTGTTAGTTCCACATAGGGCCGTCAAACCACCTATTCAGAAATTCGTGGGACACATGATTTTTTCGTTAGACATTTGGTGTTAAATGCCTGATAAGTGTTTTTACTAAAAAATATGAAAAGTACCAATACACTGACACTATATTCATCTACTGCATACACAGAGAGTTACTAGTAGTTGTTTAAATAAGTTTTTTTTTCCTGTAATGATGAAGAACAAAAAGCAAGTTGGTGTTGTTGGTGATAGTTAGAACAAAAAAAAAAAAAACTCTATAGCTGTAATGTGGAAAAATCTTATATTAAAAACATTATAACAGTGTAATATATAATCATATATAAACAATGTTTAGCTTAACGAAAAAAAAATTAAAGAGATGAGTTAAGTAGAGCAGAGTACAAAATCCTGTGTTTGAGTTTTCAATTTCTATGAAAAACTATATAAAATGTTTACAAAAAGCTTATGTAAGCAAAAAAAAATTTCAAATATTTAACATTATTAAGCTTACTGATGATATGTATGTTTGCGAAAAGTGTTTATTAGCATAATATTCATGTAAACGTACTATACATTAATAATTACTTTAAATAACAAAAAAATATTTTTTTGTTTTTACCCTATTTCTACTGGTCATTTTTGAAAGACTTCCAGTCTTTTCAATGCAAATCTGTCAAAGTGTTTATACCCTCCACTCGAGTGATAGAGGGTATATATAAGTTTGTCATTCCGTTTGTAACACCTAGAAATATTGGTCTAGGACGCCATAAAGTATATATATTCATGATCCTCGATCGATTTTAAGACGATCTAGCGATGTCCGTCCTTCTGTCCGTCCGTCTGTCCATCCGTTTGTCTGCCCGTCCGTCTGTCTGTCTGTCTGTTGAAAACACGCTAACTTTTGAAAGACTTGTTAGAAGCTTCTGAGGTTTGGCATATATATTGGGCATTTACCTGGTCAGGTTGGTATTGCAATCCAGCAAAATCGGTCGCGTGGTTCAAAAGTTATGCGCAAAAGACTGAATTTCGGCAAGGTTTTTTCATGAATTTACGAGATAAACAAGTAAGAAAATTATAGTCGGTCAAGACCGACCATATAATACCCTACACCAGAGTTTCCCGGAAAATGGGTCCCAAGTTCAAACATGGACTGATTTGATCTATATTTTGTTAAACCTTTACTAAGTGTAAAAAACACCCCAAAATCAAATTTGAGTGAAATAGGCTAATTTTTGTTGACAATAAACCCCATTAACTGAATATGGGCCGAAATTTTCACATGGGGCCTAAGTCTAAAAATGGTCCGATGATAATCAGATTTGATAAGGTTATTAAAGTACGCGTTTAACATACAAAAATAGAATTTTAATTAAATATTTTCTATTTCCATAAAATTTTAAAGATTTATGTGAAAATGGGGAAGGTGGTTAGTATGGGGGCTACAAGAAGAACTGGTCCGATTTTTTGTAAAATTCGGAATGGTGATTTGTGTAGATCAAACATGATTACCCGCCAAATTTCGAAAAGATACCTATTAAAATCCGGCTATTACAGTCATTTGAGATAAAACTAAAGAGGACCTTTGTATGGGGGCTAGGTCTAAATATGGACCGATTTTTCCAATTTAAATAGGCTTCGTCCTTTGGCCAAAAGAGGCTTAAGTTTCAAATTTCAAGTAAATTGATTAAAAATTGCGACCTGTATCGTGCTTACAACGTTTACATGGACAGACAGACGGACGGACGGACATCGCTAAATCGACTCAAAAAGTGATTCTGAGTCGATCGGTATACTTAAAAGTGGGTCTAGAACCAATATTTCCGGTAGTTACAAACATCAGCACAAACTCATTATACCCTGTACCACAGTGTGGTGTAGGGTATAAAAACACGCTAACTTTCGGAAGGCAATTCTGCGGATGCTGAAGCTTGACGCATGTATTTTTCGTTCACCTGGCCTGGTTCGTGTTAAATTTCAGCCAAATCGGTCCAGTGGTTCAAAAGTTATTAGCAAAACCGTGAATTTCAGATTAGTTGACCTTAAATTCACGTGTTGAAAACCCGTTAAACATGTTTTAAATACATTGGTAAGTCACAAAAATATTTAACAACGTATTTTTGTCACTCAAAAATATTTCTGCACTAAAAAAGAATAAAAATACACTCGAAAAAAAATTTACACTCAAAAAAAATTTTGTAAATAATTTCTTTTTGTTCAAAAATTACAAAAAAAAGATTTTACACAAAATAAAATATTTCTAATCAAAAATGTTATTTTTTCACGTTATAAAATTTATTATCACTTAAAAGGGGCATTGTAGAGGGTATTCATAGATTCGGTCAAATCGAATTTAACTTTTCTACTTGTTTTTTAATCAAATCGTCTTTTTGAGCTAGTGGTATTAATTATTTTTCGCGGCCCAATGAAATGTCTGTAAAAATAATTCATAGTTTTTTTTAACAAAAATTCTATATAAAATTAAAACTAAAAAATTACATCCTAAAATATTTGTAGTTTGATTAATAAATTTTTCTTGTTTAGAAAATATCAAAAATATTTCAGATTCTGAGACATTTTTCCTATACAAAATTATCAGATTCTAAGATAAGACATTTTTCCTACAGAAAAATTCGCAGATTCTGAGATATTTTTCTATACAAAAATTATCGGGTTCAGAAGAAGTTTTCCAATAAAGAAATTTTAGATTATGAGAAATTTTTTCTAAAGAAAAAGACACATCTGATAACTTAGAATCTGATAATTTTTCTATAGGAAAAATGTCTCAGAATCAGAGAATTTTTCAATAGGAAAAATGTCTCAGAATCTGATTTTTTTTTTATGAAAAATGTTTCATAATCTAAGATTTTTTCTATATAGGAATAATGTCTCAGAATCTGAGAATTTTTCTATAGGAAAAATATGCCAGAATCTGAGACTTTTTCTATAGAAAAAATGTCTCAGAGCCTGAAACTTTTTCTATTAAAAACATGTCTCAGAATCTGAGACATTTTTTATAGGAAAATTGTCTTAGAAACTGAGACGTTTTCTATAATTAAAATGTCTCAGAATCTGATACTTTTCTAAAGGAAAAATGTTTTAAATTTTGGAATTTTTTTAGAGTAAAAATTTCTCATAATCTGAAAATTTTTCTTAAAGAAAAATATATCAGAATCTGAGACTTTTTCTTAAGAAAAAATATTGCAGACTCCGAGAATTTTTCTATAGAAAAAATGTCTCAGAATCTGAGACTTTTTCTATAGTAAAAAATGCTTATAATCTGCGTCTTTTTCTTTAAAAAAAATTTCTCAGAATCTGAGATTTTTTATTGGAAAAATTCTTCAGAACCCGATAATTTTTATATAGAAAAATATATCAGAATCTGCGAATTTTTCTGTAGGAAAAATGTCTTAGAATCTGATAATTTTTTTAAAAGGAAAAATGTCTTAGAATCTGAGAATTTTTCTATAGGAAAAATGTCTCAGAATCTGTGAATTTTTCGATCGGAAAAATGTCTCCGAATCTGAGAATTTTTCTATAGGAAATATATGACAGAATGAATATGAATAGGAAATATATGACAAAATCTCAGATTATGAGAAAAAATGTCTTAGAATCTGAGACTTTTCCTATAGGAAAAATGTCTCAGAGTCAGAGACTTTTTCTATAAAAAAAATTCATTTGAATCTGAAAATTTTTCTTACGCAAAAATGACTCAGAGACTCTGAGACTTTTTCTTGTGGAAAAATTTCCTAAATCTGAGATTTCTATTAGAAAAATATCTAAGAATTTGAGAACTTTCTATAGAAAATATGTCTTAGAATCTGAAACTTTTTTTAGGAAAAATATATCAGAATCTTACATTTTTTCTATAAAGGAAAAATGTCTCCGAATCTTATAGGAAAAATTACTTTTCTATATAAAAATTTCTTAGAATGTGAGACTTTCTATATAAAAATTTCTCAGAATGTGAGACTTTCTATTGGAAAAATATCTCAGAATCTTAGACTTGTTCTTAAGGAAAAATGTCTCAGAATCTGAGACGTTTTCGTCCTGTAGAAAAAATTTCCTAAATCTGAGATTTTTTCTATAAGAAAAATATTTAAAGATCTGATAATTTTTCTATAGAAAATATGTCTTAGAATCTGAGACTTTTTCTGTTGGAAAATTTTTTCAGAATCCGAAACTTTTTCTAAAGGAAAAATGTCTCAGAATGTGAGACTTTTTCTTTAGAAACAATGTCTCAGAATCTGAGACCATTTCTATAAGAAAAATTACTTTTTCTATATAAAAATTTTTCAGAATGTTAGACTTTCTATAGGAAAAATATCTCAGAATCTTAGACTTGTTCTATAGGAAAAATGTCTCAGAATCTTAGACGTTTTCTATAGAAATACTGTCTTAGAATCTGAAACTTTTTCTGCAGGAAATTTTTTTCAGAATCTAAAACTTTTTCTAAAGGAAAAACAATGTCTGAGAATCTGAGACTTTCTATAGGATAGAGACGTTTTCTATAGGAATAATGTCTTTGAATCTGAGACTTTCTATAGGAAAAATGTCTCAGAATCTAAGACTTTTTCTATAGTAAAAATGTCTAAGAATCTGAAACTTTTTCTATACGAAAATGTCTAGAATCTGAGACTTTTCCTATATGAAAAATTTCTAAGAATCTGAGAATTTTTCTATAGGAAAAATGTTTCAGAATCTGAAAAATTTTCTATAGGAAAAATATCTCAGAAGCTGTAAATGTCTCAAAATCTGAGACTTTTTCTATAGGAAAAATGTCTCAGAATCTAAGAATTTTCCTATAAAAAAAAATTCTTAGAATCTGAGCCTTTTTCTATAGTAAAAATGTTTCAGAATCTGAGAAATTTTAGATTTATGAGTTTAAAAATTTTCCTAGTTTAAAACGTAAGCAAGAGAATTTATCTGTCTTACCTCCAACCATCTTTGATTTACACTACATTAGTTGTTCCGAAAATTCTTTATGCCATTTTTTTCTATAATATTTTCACATTACAACTACTTAACTATAAATATCCTATAAGTCACTATCATTATCATAAAAAAAATCGTAAATATTGTAGTTAATAAAATCCAAAACATTAAATATGATCACAGAACATTATCAAAAAATATAAATATTTTTATTTTTTTTATTTTTACTTCCACAGCAACCAAATAAGTCAACACATCCATATTCTGACAGGAAATAGGAAATGGTTAAATACATACAACACCACACACATGCACTACCTAACAGAAATCAACACAAAACTTAACCACAGAGTCCTTAAAAATAGAAACAAATATTTTACGGGTTTTCTGCACCACATAAAACTGACTAATAAAAAGTGTTTTATTGGCCTTTAATTTTTAGTCAACGACTGTATAAAAAAATCTACCTTTAACTCTCTATTAACAAGGCAGTGAAAATAATAAGTAAATCTCTAAGAAAAAAAAAAAAAAAATATATAAAAAAAACTTACAAAATAAGGAAACATGACTTGAATTATGCTACTAAATGGTCATAAATTTAACACCTTTTTTTTTGTTTTGGGAGAAAAACAAAAATAGAATAGACTGCAGTTAGAGGAAAAACAATGAAGAACATTTTAAAAGTTTTTAATCCTTACAAGCTCAACATTTTTAAAGGTTTTCTGCTTTTAATAGAATTTGGATATGTTATCTAAACAGAAGCTAAAACTCTACCTTAAATTTGGCATTTTCGAATGTATTGATACCCTCCATAAAGTAAAAAATATTATATGCAAAAAAATTTTTAGAAAAAAAATATTTTAATGTTATATGGAATTACCAAAAATTTTTAAGGTTCTTTACATTATCGTTCATAACTTCTGATCCGCTTATCCAATGTCGCTTAGATGCAATACGGGACTGCAGAGGGCAATAGCAAGCAAATATGTTAAGTTTCAGTAATATCTGTGTATCATTTTAGCCGTGATCGCCATTTCGATAGACAGACGAATACACAGTGCAACAGCACAATTAGGGCGTCAACCAAACCAAGACAGTTTGAAAGTCCTTATGTATATTAGTAAAAATCCCAATGGGTTTATCTCTGTAACGTCTCAAATTTTTTTTATATCCCACTGAATTTTTCAGTTTTTTTTTTCAAAGGCGTTGGAAAAAAGTCGAAAAAACTAATGTTAATTATTTTTTGAACTTAAAAAAGTGTTTGGATGTCTTCAATAGAATTTTATGGGGAATATTTTTTTAGAGTACGCTAAAACTATAAAGAAAGTTCGACCGGTATACGAAAAATGCATAAAAAATATTAATTGTAAAGTATTATTAACTTTTTATATTTTTTCCTAAATTTGTTAGTTACAATTGTATACAATTTCTGGCAAAAATATAATAAAATTAATGATACTTTACAATTTATCTTTTTTCTGCATTTTCTTAATACCAGTCGAACTTTCTGCCTCCAGTAACCCCTAGTAAAATTTGATGCAGAACGTATTTGTAGAACATTTTAACCCTTTAAACGCAAGTCTTAGTAGACTTTTGAGCCATTTCTTAAGAAAATCACTTAAATGACCAATAAATACGGCAGATAGAGGGTTAATATATTCTAGAAAAAAATTCCCCATCAAATTCTATTGAAGGCATCCTAACACTATTTTAAGCTCAAGAGAACAGTTACATTATTTTGTTCGACTTTTTTCAAACGCCTTTAAAAAAAATGAAAAATTCAGTGGGCTATAAAAAAAAATTGAGACGTTACAGAGCAAAACCCATTGGGAGTTTTACTACAACACACAAGTACTTTCAAACTATCTTGGTTTGGTTGAGGCCCTAAGAAATAACCCTTCAATTGTGTCACAGTGATATCTTTAGAATGTCTTAGAATCAATCACTGATCAATAATATACATTAGACTGCCCAGAAAAAAACCAAGTTGTTATTTTCTTGGGGGATACCTGCGAATTTTGTTCCTTTTAGTGCAAAAAAATTTCGGTTTTTTTTTGGGATTTTTAAAATAATATCTAGAGGTCGCGATCTCGCGTTTTATAACGATTTATTTTTTTTGAGTTTTTTATTATTTTAAATTGTTAAATATGATTAATATGATAAAATATTAATAATTTCAGACAAAAAAAAAATTAAATTAAAAATTAAATATCGCTCATTCCATGAGATGTCTCCCAGCATCTAATCAAATGTTCTTTAATTTATTTGAAATTTCGCACACAGGTACACTATGGAGCAATTAAAATAAATTCGTTTTTAGTTTCGCGAAAATCCACGAATTCGCGAACGCGAATATATTCGCGAATTCACGGATTTTCTCGGAACTAACAACTGATTTATTTTAATGGCTTAATAGTGTTCATGTGTGCAAAATTTCAAATAAATTAAGGAACATTTGATTAGATGCTGGGAGACATCTCATGGAATGAGCGATATTTAATTTTTAATTTAATTTTTTTTTTGTCTGAAATTATTAATATTTTATCATATTAATCATATTCAACAATTTAAAATAATAAAAAACTCAAAAAAAATAAATCGTTATAAAACGCGAGATCGCGACCTCTAGATATTATTTTAAAAATCCCAAAAAAAAACCGAAATTTTTTTGCACAAAAAGGAACAAAATTTGCAGGTATCCCCCAAGAAAATAAAAACTTCGCTTTTTTTCTGGGCAGTCTAATATACATATTATGCTGAAACGCAATTGACTTTTTTTCGGAATTTAATTGTGGTTCGTTTTGGTCTAAAAACTCTATGTTTAAATTTATAGCCAAATCGGACAAATTTAACCTGTGGGTGGTTAAAATTTTACCCTAAAAAATGATTTCCCTACACAAACAAACATTTTTTCTCGATTTTTATTTTTAATTATTAGTTTACTTGTTAACGACTTAAAATTAAATTTTGGTGGGACCAATTCTTCCGCTTCCAAATTGACTTCTTAAAAAAAATTTTGGGCCGTTTGGTCCTACTCTAAAAATTTTATTTTGTATACCCTCCAACCACAGTATTGGGGTATACTCACTTTGTAATTGCGTTTGTAACGCATCGAAATATCGGTCGGGGACCCCATAAAGTATATATATTATTGATTCATGATCGATTCTAAGACATTCTGTGAATGTCCGTCCGTCCGTCCGTCCGTCCGTCCGTCCGTCTGTCTGTAGATGGCATGATACAGTCCAAAATAAAAGAGCTAGCCTTTTGCAATTTGGCATGAATATGTCTTATGGTCCTAGGCAGGTTAAGTTCGTAAATGGGTAAAATTGGCTCAGGGGGAAAAAAGTTCCCCCTTGAAGAACTGAACCAACCTCTGAAAACATAAACTTTTTTATATGTTTTTTTGTAGTTTTGTTAAATAATTGACACATTTGTTATATTTATCGGAATGGGAAAGTGCTCTAAACGTCCCCCAATGACCCCCATCACCCCCCCCCCCCCCCCCAAAACAAACGCCCCTGACAATTTTTTTTTTTACACTTTGGAGGGTATTAAAGATTTGGCACAGCCGAATTTAACACTCTCACTTGTTATACCCTCCACTCTAGGGATAGAGGGTATATATAAATTTGTCATTCCGTTTGTAACACCTCGAAATATTGGTCTAGGACCCCATAAAGTATATATATTCATGATCCTCGATCGATTTTAAGATGATCTAGCGATGTCCATCCGTCCGTCCGTCCGTCTGTCCGTCTGTCTGTCTGTTGAAAACACGCTAACTTTTGAAAGACTTTACGGAGGCTCCTGAAGTTTGGCATATATGTTGGACATTTACCTGGTCAGGTTGGTTTTGCAATCCAGCGAAATCGAGTGAATTTCGGCAAGGGTTTTCTGGAATTTACGAGATAAAACACACGGTAACTTTCGAACGGCAATTCTGAGGGTACTGAAGTGTGGCATATATATTAACCGTTCCTCTGGTCCGGTTTTTTTTTAAATTTCAGCCAAATCGGTCCAGTGGTTCAAAAGTTATTAGCAAAACCGTAAATTTCAGATTAGTTTCACCTTAAATTCACGTGTTGAAAACCCGTTAAACATGTTTTAAAAACATTTGTAAGTCAGAAAAATATTTTAAAAGGTATTTTTGTCACACAAAAATATTTTTACACTAAAACAAAAAAAAAAATACACTCAAAAAAAGTTTACACTCCAAAAAAATTGGTAAATTATTATTTTTTTTTTTTTCAAAAATTGATAAAAAAAAAATTTTTTTACACTAAAACAAAAAAAAAAAATACACTCAAAAAAAATTTTACACTCAAAAAAAAAAAAATTAGTAAGTTTTTTTTTTTTTTTTTCAAAATTAATGAAAAAATGTTTTTTTACAGAAAATAAAATATGTCTAACCAAAAACGTTATTTTTTTCATGTTAGAAAATTCACTTAAAAAGGGCATTGTGGAGGGTATTCATAGATTCGGCCAAGTCGAATTTAACTTTTCTACTTGTTTTTTCTTAATTTTGACTTAAGAGGATTTTAGCAGAGATTTTCCTTTTTGTATTCACAAAAAAATAGTACTCCTATCTGTGACATCTTTAACGTGTGCTAAATTGTATCAAAAAAATGAGAAAATTTCGTTTTTTTACCATTTTTTAAAAAATTTATGTATTATCACAAAAAATTACTTTTAATGAATTTCGTCAATTGCAGGACAAATTACACCGGCCGACAGCCAATATTAAACATGAACCGAATGATATACGTCTAAAAGTAGAGATCAAATGGAGTAAAACTGCAATTACATATTTTTATTTCGTGATCCTGTTTCCTTTTAAAAGGATTTCAAAATTTTAAGGGATACAAATTGTAAAATATTTTTGAAATATTTTTAATTGTCCTAGGATGACACTGGTGACGGCAGATGAAAGAGGAGAATCTCCCCTAATTTTTTAATTTTTTTATTTTGCCATAACAGGATAAAAGAATGTGAATAATGTCATTTGAAAACTTTATTAAAATATTTTGTTGAAAATCTATATAAATAAAAATCAATTGTCGTTCGTTGGTAACCGCATCAGTTGAGAACGGCTGGACCGATTTGGACAATTTTTTTTTTTTAATTTTCGTCATAGTCCAACTTAGGTTTTTACGTAAAGAAAAATTTACCACGCCCACTTTTACGCCCACTTTTTTCGATTTATCTAAAATCGGAAAACGGTTGCACCGATTTGGGAAATTTTTTATTTAAATGTTAGTAGTAATCCAATTTAAGTTTTTACCGAAAGAAAAATCGACCACGCCCACTTTTTCAATTTATCTAAAATCTATGAATGGCTGGACCGATTTGACAAAATTTTTTAAATGAAAAAGAAATTGACCACGTCCGCTTTGGCTAATTTTTCCTGAAAATGTTCGTCATAGTTCAACTAAGGTTTTTACAGATAGTAAAATTTTCCACGCCCACTTTTTTCTATGTAAGGAAAGAACTATAAGCTCTAGACCGATTTGGGTTGAGTCCGAAAAGATTTTTAAGAAAAGAAAAATTGTCCACACCTACTTTAACGCTCACTTTTCCCGATATATATTAAATCATGGAATGGCTGAATCAGTTTGTCTATTTTTTTTAATGTGGATAATACTATTATCCAACCGAGTTGGATAATATTTTTTTAAATATTTTTTTTCTTAAATGATTGTCTTAGGGTTTTTCGTAAAACAAATTAATCACGCCCACTTTTACGCCTCCTTTTTTCGATATATCTAAAACGGAGAAGAGATTGTTCGGATAGAAAAATTGTCCTCGCCCACTTTTTTTCGATATCTCTAAAATTAATTTTTTCTCTAATTCGTTCTATTTAAAAAAATTTCTTAACAGATTCCGCTTAAACTTGGTTGGTACAAATGATTTTAAATCCTCGGGTATTGTTACCATATGTACAAGTTTAACTTACCACACAAATTTTACTCCCACTTTTGTCTAAATATGTCGACTACTAATGACCGGACCAATTTTTTTGACGTTAATTATAGTTCGAATTAGGTTTTTAAGGAAATGTAAATAAGAAAGTGTCCCGGAAAATGGAAAATTTGGGAAAACTTTAAAGGGTTGTTTAAACTCAAGGCACGATAAGAACGAAGGATATGCGTAATTTATTTTTGTGTTGTTCGTAATGATACTAAAGAAGTTTTAAATTTGTACAGTTCGCAAAGTCGAAGACATGGCAATTTTTTTAGTTCCTAAAATTAAATTTAAAGATAATTATCTGCCTAATCGGGTCTTTAAAACCACGCCCACAAATTTTTCTAAGCCAAGAAATTCATTAAATTTTTTGCAGGGCTAGACTTATATTTGAAGCGAGACGAAATGTGGCACTAATATTATATTTGGGCCAGCAACGCGGACCGGGCCAGCTAGTTTTTAATAATATTGAAGAACACATTTTTTAATGGACGTAACTTGCCTCCTTTTTCCTGATATGTAAAAAAAGTAAAAAAAATAAAATTAGGGGAGATACTTCTCTTTCATTTGCTATCAATAGTAGCATCCTAGCACAAGTACAAATATTAAAAAAATATTAAATTTAATCCTCTAAAATTTTGAAGTCCTTTTAAAAGGAAACAGGATCACGAAATGAAAAACTTTAAATAGAGTTTTACTACATTTAGCCTCTAGTTTCAAACGTATTATATCCAGTTCGGGTTGAACGACTTTTTTTCATTTTTGTCGGACGGTGTTGTAAGTTATTTTAGTCTGAAATCTCGATGTTAAAATTGTTTGTCAAATCGGACAATTTTAACTCGTGCTATTTGGGGGTTAAATTTTTTATTTTTTCTTGAGTTATTGATCTATTTGGAATAAGAACTTATATTATGCGAATTGCGATTGGAAAATTAGAATTACAATGGATTTTTTAAATTGCAATTGATCGTTTTCAAACAACAATTAATCTTTTTCGAATAAGAGGTGGGAGGGAATACAAAAGAAAAAGACAAGAAAATAATCTGAGATTTTTTTTTAATACCTAAGACTCACAAAATGTTTTTAAAAAAAAAAATTTCAGAAACTTCCACAGGAAAAAATTCTCAGAATCTTTGAATTTTCTTACAAAAAAATTTTAAGAATTTTTCTATAAAAAACTCTAAGCATCTGTCTGTAGGAAAAGTCGGGCAATTTGTATTTAAGAAAAAGAGTATATTTCTAAAGAAAAAAATCTGATTTTCTACAGAAAAAACTTTAAAATTTTCTTATAAAAACAATATATCGGAATCTGAGACTTGTTCTATAAAAACAAATACTTAGAATAAGAAAAATAATTCAGAAAAAATACCTTTTTAAAGAAAACAATTTTTCTACAGAAAACATTTGAAAATTTTCTCCAGGAAATATTAGAAAATTTTTCCAAAAAAAACTATCAGAATCTTAGGTTTTTTCTATAGAAAAAATTACTAGGAATTTATGAACTTTTCTATATGGAAAATGTCTCAGCCAAAGACACCTTTTCTATTGAAAAACTATTTTTCGAATCTAAAAATTTTTCTTATTAAAAACTGCCTGAGAATCTAAGACGTTTACGAAATTAAAAATGTCTTAGAATCTGTGATTTTTACTTTATGAAAAATTTTTCGGAATATAACAATTTTTCTATAAGAAAACTGTCTCAAGAAATGTCTTAATATCTGAGATTTTTTCTATAATAAAATATTTCAGAGCCTGAGAATATTTCTAGGAAAAAAATGTTTAAGTAACTTAGACTTATTATTACAAAAAAATGTCTCAGAAAATGATACTTTTTGCGGAAATGTCCCGTAAAATGTTAAAAAGCATTCAAGAAGAACATTTTGCTAATCTCAGGTAGATCTGTATAGAAAAGTGTTCCAGAATAGAGAGATCTCTATAAAAACTGACTATAGAGATCTCTTTTAGACTATTTCTGTAAAAAAAAAATATCTTATAGTGCGATGATTTTTGTAAGTAAAAGTTTTTAGATTGTGTGAATTTTTGAATAGAAAAAAGGCTGTAGGCAAAATCGCCCAAAGAAAAATGGCCCAAAAAAGAAAACGAAAATTCGCCCAAAAATTTTTCATACAAATTTGGGTCATATTTCATATGAAAAGTTACCCAACATTTTTAGGCAAATTTTCATAGTTTTTGGGCAAAATTTCGAAATTAAAAATTGTGTGATTTTTCATTACGAAAAATTACCCAAAAATTATATATGAAAAATTGCCCAATTTTATTTTGGTTTTATTTTTTGTCAAAATCGTAAATGTCAAAACTGAAATATGTATGTCACAATAAATCAGTATATTATTATTTTTAGAAACAGTAAACGAATATCGTGTTTTTTATAAGTGCCCGTTTACAGAAGGCGAACGATACACACGAACGAAAATTTTGCATGTGTTTTGTTATTGTAACAACAACAAAATACATGTAAAATTTTCGTTCGTGTGTAGCATTCGCCTTCTGTAAACTGGCTCTAAATTATATATTTAACTAACCAAGAATAAGCTGAAGCAAAAACGTTCCGTTTTTGCTAACATCAAAAGGATCTGGTAGGAATCGAACCCAAAAACCCTGCTCTTACATGCAGATTACCACGCTATATATTAATACATCGCAGCGCAGTAGAAAATCAAAAGTAACAGCATGCAACTCCGATAAAAGCTCCGCAGGCAAAAAATTTTACCAACAAATTTTAACAAAAAATCGCGCAATTTTTTGTTAAAATTTGTTGGTAAAATTTTTTCCCTGCAGCGCTTTCATCGGTGCTAATTCATTTTTTTATTTCGTTAAAATTTAAATTTCACACTTAAAACTTTTACATCAATTACTTATGCATTTTCAGGGCTGTATTCTCAAAACAACGATCTATAAAAATAAATAACAACCACGTAACCTGTGGTCTTATCTTAAAAAGTTTTTGTCTTTGTCTTAAAGTTCTTCTGCGTAGCCGGCCTTCGGCGGGGCTTAAGGATTTCAAACTCCACGCCTTAGACCCACCCTCTCTCTAAAAGAAAGATTTTCTGTGTAGTATGTGTTTTGGAAAAAATGTGTTAGAAAAAATCTTTTTCATTTTATTTTGGGCCATTTTTCATTTCTTTTTTTGGGCGAAGATTCGTTTTTTCTTTTTGGGTCATTTTTTATATTTTTTGGGCGATTTTGCATTTGGGCGATTTTTCATAAAATTTTTTGGGCGATTTTGCCTACAGCCTAGGAAAAAAAATCGAACCTAAGAAATTTTGTATGCGAATAAAGACTCTAAATTTTAAAGTTTTTTAAAATGGCTCAGTATCATTTTTTTAAAATGGCTCTGGAAATCTACATCAAAAGTCTCAGATTCTAAGATTTTTTTTTGTAAAAAACAGAATTTTTTTCTGTAGAAAAAGTTGCATATATGAAATATTTTTTCTAAAGAAAAAGTCTTACAATTTGATTCGGGGATATATTTTATAAAAACTGTTTCTGATTCTAAACTTTTTTCCTATAGAAAAAGTTTCAGACTGAAAAATTTTTTCAATAGAAAATTATTCAAACTCTGAGGCATATTTTCTACAGAAAAATGTTCATACTCTGGGTCATATTTTTATTAGGGACTGTCTTACAAGGGAAGTATCTCAACCCTTATGAACCGATTTGCATGAAACGTAAAATATATATAAAAGAGACAATTCTAAGGTTGGTGTGTCTCGGCTTATCGGCCATATAGGGGATTTAGGGGTTCAAAACATGGGTCAAAAAATGGCGAAAAAATAGTTTTTTGGACTTTTCAGCCATTTCTTTCTAAGAAACTATATGATGTTTACATATGAGAAGAAAGGTTTTTTTAATGCCTACCCAATGGTGGCATAACCTTGTAGAATTTTGGCTTCGTTAAATACTTTTTTCAAGAAAATGTGTAAATTTTGGGGGGTATTTATATGAAGACATAGACCTACGATGTCCATATGAATACGAAATAATCTTTATTAAATTTAAGTCGACACGTATTTTTGCTCTAGAGGATATTCCTGTTAGTTCGGGAGTTATCGAAATTTTCCCGGAGGTCCATATGGTTTCATAAAGGGACAACGAAATTTTGAAACACTGATATGGCCGAAAAGCCGAGACACCCCAACCTTAAAATCGTCTCATTTATATATATTTTAAGTTTCAGGCAAATCGGTTCATAAGGGTTGAGATACTTCCCTTGTTAGAAACTGAACTCTGAAACATTTTTTTAAATAGAACATTTTTCAGACTCTAAGGCATATTTTCTAAAGGAAGAGTCTCAGACTCTGAAGCATATTTTCATAAGAAGCTGTCTCAGATTCTGAGACATTTATTTGACAGAAAAATTTTCAGATTCTGAAATATTTTTGCAATAGAAAAATGTTCATATTCTGAGGCATTTTTTGTATCTATAAATTTTAAATTTTTTTTAAGGTTCTGTTACTGAGAAGTTTTTTCCACATCAAGAGTCTCAGATTCTATGATTTTTTTTCTAAAAAAATTAATTGATTTTTCTGTACAAAAAGTCTCAGATTACGAAATATTCTTTCTAAAGAAAAAGTCTTTCAATTTGATTCTGGAATATATTTTATAAAAACTGTTTCAGATTCTGAGCATTTTTTTATATAGAAAAAGTTTCAGACTTTGAAATATTTTTTCAATAGAAAATTATTCAGACTCTGAGGCATATTTTCTACAGAAAAATTTTCAGACTCTGGGTCATATTTTTATTGGGAATTGCCTCAGAATCTGATAAATTTATTCAACTAAACTCTGAAACATTTTTAAAAATAGCAAATTTTTCAGAATCTGAGGGATATTTTCTAAAGGAAGAGGAGGCATATTTTCATAAGAAACTGTCTCAGATTCTGAGACAATTATTTTATAGAAAAATTTTCAGATTCTGAAATATTTCTGCAATAGAAAAATTTTCATATTCTGAGGCATTTTTTATATCTATAAAATTTAAATCTTTTTTTTTTCGTTGTTCCTTTTTCCTGAATATTTTAATTGCCCAGATCAATGTTGGATCATGAATATTTATATTTTTGGGGTCCTAGATCAATATTTCGATATGTGACATATGGAATGACAAATTTTGTATATATCACCTATTACTAGGAGTTGGTTTAAAAAAAAACACGCGACCATTTCGTATATAAACTCATATTATTGGACATTATTACGATGAAACGACGACTGTATTGTGTTTTTTTCTTAGAGAAACCATTTTTTTTTGTTGCTGTTTATTTAATGCAGTTTCAATTGTTTTTTAAGTTTTAAAAAACTATTTTCAGAAACATGTTCATAATAAAAAACAAAAAAGTTTTTTTCTTATATATTAAAAATATGGATATCATTGTACATTTGTATGCGTGTTTGGCACACATGGGTGTGTGTGTGAGTAAATGTGCTTTTTGTGTTTCTTTATAAACTTATAAAACAGTTAAATTTAAGTGGCTAATAAAAATAAATGTTATTGCCAAAAGCAACGACACAAACCCATTGCACACACACACACTTACTCTTTCACATCCTCATCAGCAGCAACAACATCCTCATCAGCAAAATATACCAAAAACTATTGTATACCACAAATATCAACGTCATTCGCATTCACGATCATGCATGAATGTAAGTGTGTGTGTGTGTGTGTGTGTGTGTGTGTTTGTTTTATTTATACAAAAGTACTGTATATGTGTTAGTGTTTTTTTACGATAAAGTTTTAAAAATCTTATGTTTGTATAACAATTTTTTCGTTTATTGTGTTTATTACCAAAGACTATTGAGTTGAAAACAAAAATGTTTTTTTAACATTTTTATCGTTTTCTTTTATTTTGTGGAGAAAAAATTTATATTTTTCAGCTGAATTGGTTTATAACGCAATCATTGCACGCACATTTTATAACAATTTTACACACAATCATCGTCATCATTACGGTCTTCATTTTTTAGTCATTTGATTAAATTGTTTGTACATACATAAATGAATGTATTTTTCACAAGTTTTTTTTTATGGTAAATTTAAATGCATTAGATTTTTAAGTATTTTTTTAAATTTTTATGCAATGTTTTTAAAGATTTTAAAGGCGATATTTTTTTAAGGGAAGTATTTTTTAAAAAATTCTCAGATTCTGAAACATTTTTCTATAGAAAAATTATCAGAGTGTGAAAAAATTTTTTCTATCGAAATATTCTCAGATTCTGAGACATTTTTCATTCAGATTCTAAGACATTTTTTCTATAGTAAAATTCTCAGATTCTGAGATTTTTTTTTTTTTTTTTAATACTCAGACTCTGAGACATTTTTCCTTTAGAAAAATTATCAGGTTCTGAGACATTTTTTCTATAGAAAAATTCTTATTTTTTCTATACAAAAATTCTCAGATTCTGAGACTTTTTTTCTATAGAAAAATTCTCAGATTCTGTGCTATTTTTTCTACAGAAAAATTCTCTGATTCTGAGATATTTTTTCCATAGAAAAATTCTCAGATTCTGAAACATTTTTTCTATAAATTTCTGAGACATTTTTTCTATAAATTTCTGAGACATTTTTTCTAAAGAAAAATTATCTGTTTCTAAGACATTTTTTCTATAAAAAATTCTCAGATTTTGAAACATTTTTTTTATGGAAAAATTCTCAGATTCTGAGACATTTTTTGCAAAGAAAAACTCCTTGATTCTGAAACATTTTTGCTATCAAAATTTTCTCACATTCTAAGAGATCCTTACTATAGAAAAATTCTCAGATTCTGAGACATTTGTATAAACAAATCTGAGACATTTTTTCTAAGAAATATTCTCAGATTCTGAAGCATTTGTTTTAGAGAAAAACTCTCAGATTCTGAGACATTTTTTTTATAGAAAAATTCACAGATCTTTTTTCTCAGATACTGAGAAAATTTTTTCCATAGAAAAATTCTAAGATTCTGAGAAATTGTTTTCGTAGAAAAAATCTCAAATTATGATACATTTATTCAATAGAAAAATTCTCAGATTCGTTTTTTAGAAATATTCTCAGATTCGTTCTACAGAAAAATTCTCAGATTCTGAGACGTTTTTTCTATAGAAAAATTCTCAGATTCTGAAACATTTTTTCTACAGAAAAATTCTGAGATTCTAAGGATTTTTTTCTATAGAAAAATTATCAGATTCTCAGACATTTTTTCTATAGAAAAATTCTCAGATTTTGAGACATTTTTTATAGAAAAATTCTTAGATTAGATTCTATAGAAAAATTCTCAGATTCTGAGGCATTTTTTCTATAGAAAAATTATCAGATTCTCAGACATTTTCTTTTGTAGAAAATGCTTAGATTTTGAGACATTTATTTTATAGAAAAATTCTTAGATACTAAAACATTTTTCTATAGAAAAAATTTCAGATTGTGAGACATTTTTTTTTGTTGTAAAATTCTCAGATTCTAAGACTTTTTGCTATAGAAAAATTCTTAGATTATGAGAATTTTTTTTGTAGAGAATTCTCAGATTCCGAGAAATTTTTTCTAGAGAACAATTCTCAGGTTCTGAGACAATTTTTCTATAGAAAAATTCTCAGAATCTGTGACATTTTTTCTTAAGAAAAAATTTTTCATAATCCAAGAATTTTTCTCAGAATCTGAGGCAAGTTTTCTAAAGAAAAATTCTCAGATTTTGAGAATTTTTTTCTATAGAGAAATTCTCAAATTCAGAGATATTTTTTTTTCATTAGAAAAATTCTCAGATTCTAAAACAGTTTTTCTACAGAAAAATTCTGAGATTCGGAAAACTTTTTTCTATAGAAATTTTCTCAGATTTAAGACTTTTTTTCCATAGAAAAATTCTTAGATGCTTAGATTGTAAGACAAATTTTCTATAGAAAAATTCTCAGATTCTGAGACATTTTTTCTATAGAAAAAACGTCTCAGATTCTGAGATATTTTTTCTATCGAAAAATTTTTTTCTATAGAAAATTGTTCAAATTCTGAAACATTTTTTCTATAGAAAAATTCTCAGATTCTGAGACACTTTTTTTTATAGAAAAATTCTTAGTCATTTTCTCAGACATTTTTTCTATAGAAAAGTTCTCAGATTCTGAGACATTTTTTCTACAGAAAAATTCTCAGATTCTGAGACATTTTTTCCATAGAAAAATTCTCAGATACTGCGACATTTTTTCTATAGAAAAATTCTTAGATTCTGAGACATGTTTTCTGAGATATATTTCTATAGAAAAATTCTCAGATCCTGAGACATTTTTTCTATAAAAACATTCTCAAATTCTAAGACATTTGTCTAATAGAAAAATTTTCAGATTCTGAGATATCAGATTCTAACGCATTTTTTTTTATAGAAAAATTCTCAGATTCTGAGACATTTTTTCTATCGAAAAATTTTCAGATTTTAAGACATTTTTTCTATAGAAAAACTCTCAGATTCGAAAACATTTTTTCTTCAAAAAAAAACTCTCAAATTCTGAGACATTTTTTCTAAAGAAACGTTCTCAAATTCCGAGACATTTTTTCTAACGAAAAGTTCTCAAATTCTGAGAATTTTTTCTATAGAAAAATTCTCAGATTCTGAGACTTTTTTTCTATAAAAATTCTCAGATTCTGAGACATTTTTCTTTAGAAAATTTCTCAGATTCTGAGACAATTTTTCTACAGAAAAACTCTCAGATTCTGAGACAATTTTTCTATAGAAAAACTCTCAGATTCTGAGACAATTTTTCTATAGAAAAACTCACAGATTCAGAGACAATTTTTCTATAGAAAAACTCTCAGATTCTGGGACAATTTTTTTATAGAAAAACTCTAAAATTCTGAGACATTTTTACTATAGAAAAATTCTCATGTTCTGAGACTCTTTATCTTTCGAAAAATTCTTAAATTCTGATTGTGAGACATTTATTCTTTAAAATGTATTTTTTTTTTAAATCGGATTTTACATGATTTTTGAACATCTAGTAAATCGGAGTGACTTACTTCCGTCCCATATTAACACGTAAGCACAGACCATATAGGCATGCAACACGAGTGCTTATTTTGGTACTTTCAATATGGACGCATACACAATACTACAAAATTTACTTCTCTGCCTAGAATACGTCTGCCTGTACGTGTGAGCTTTTGCATTTGTATTTTCGTTGTTTGTTTACGTTTTGTATGAAACTTCAAAAGTTACACGCGCGTGCCGTAACTAATACATAAACATTTGCGAAACTTATTCGTTTCACCCCTATGCACGTAATTCAAGGTTTTCCTACGAATAATTAGAAATTTTAAAGGGTAATCAAAAAAATTAAAAAAAAAAAAAAACGTTGAAGTGCGTATACGTAATATTATATTTAGCAATATGAAATTAATATTAATCATTCGCCCAGGCGTTTCGTACTTGGAATTTTTTTTTTTTCATAATTTCTATATCAACAATGCTTGGAAAAGAAAAAAAAATAATGCTGAATTAATTAACAAATGCTCCGTTTTAAAATAAACTCTCCATTAAAAAATTAAATTTTCAGTATAAATTTTGAAAAAGGTTACGTTTACTCGACAGTTAACAGCTAACTGGACATTGAGTTATCCGCCCCTAGAAATATTTAATATTTTTGGGTTTGCATTAAATTTCAATTTCTTTTTATAATATTATTTTAAAAATTCACTTTATTTCTATTTAAAAATCTATTTGCTGCTCCCCTCAACCATATAATTTGAGTGTAAGTAATACAAAAATAAAAAAAAGCGATTTAAAGAATACTTATTAAAATGCTAATAATGTAATTTGCACATAATTTTTTATTTGTAAATATACAAAAAAAAAAAAAAAAATGCATAATCATTATTACAGATTCATATCAAAATCTATTTGTTACAATGCAATTGTATGCATTTAAATTAAAAAATTATGTTAAATACTTACAAACACAAAATAAAGGGAGTTTATAGAAAGTTACAAAAACAAATGAAATTAATATAAACACTAGAACACTGGAATTTTTTTCTTTCCTTGGACTTTTTTGATATCATAACAGTTTTTAACCTGCCCAACCATCCCGCTTTTGGCTGAATTATCTCGCCCTTTGATGTCTCATCCCGCCATGAATTCCTATACCGCTTTTTGACTTGCAATTGCAAAGTACAATTTAAAACTGTTTATTTTTATATTTTGAGTATGATTGTTCTGAAATAATTTTAAGCGATTTATTTCGATTTTTCAGCATATAAATATGGTAACATTTAGAATTTCTTACCGCGCTTAAAAAATTACTCCTAAAATTGTGTTGAAACTCGACAAAATATCCAACAACTTTTTAAACGTTTATTTTTGAAAAAATATACACGGTGAGCCTCAGCGATGTTCAGGTTGAACTTTAGTGTCGACGAAAAGTGTAAATGCAGTTCGATTTCTACATGATTAGTTGTCACAAAACTGTTTTCAGCGAAATCGTAGCTGATCGCATTCGCGAGATATCGCGAAATTAGTGATTTTATACTTTAAAAAATTTTGATATTGAAGTTTTTTAAATATTTTCAAAAACTGAGTATACAGTTTTCATTGTACTTATTTTAAGGTCACAAAACAGTAAACATCGAAATCCTATCTTCTTTAGTTCGCGAGAAATCGCGAAATAAATTTTTTGTCAATATTTGTTTTTCAACTTTTTCTAGGTTTTTTTCAAATGTTGTGGAAAGCTGATATGCACTTTAATGTGTACGTGATCGAAGGTCATCAGGGTGTTGACATCAAAGTTGTAGGTGTACACTGTCGCAAGATTTCGCGGAATTATTTATATATTTTTTATTTTATTTTTATTTTTCAATTTTGCATGTTCTTTTGAAATGGTGTAAAAACGTGGTATGCATTTTTATTTGTACATGATAAAAAGACATTAAACTGCTAACACAAAAGTCCTATGTGGTCAATTCTTTAAGGAATCGCAAAGTTAATAAATGGTTATGAATTATTTGAAGAAAAAGAGAGTGCATAATAATATTACAATACAAAATAAATGAAAAAAAAAATTGAAAAATTTTTCGCGATTTTTCGCGAAAATTAGCGTCAATATATAGATTTCAGCAGTTTTACCACCTTCAGTTACGGGCAATTTAAACTGCATACCATATACTTGTCGTTACTTAATTTTTTTTTTTTGATACCAAAGAAAAAAAAGTAATTTATTATAAAAGCTCGTACAGTAATTTTGCGATTTCTCGGGAAATTGATCGTCTATAATTTTTATGCTTGCAGTTTTGTCACCTCTAATAACCTCGAATTCAAACTGCATACCACATTTTTGTCGTTAATTGAAGTATATGTTTTTACAGACCACAAATAACACAAATTAATGAATAAATAGTAGATAAGCGAGTTTTTTTGCGATATCTCGAAGAATTAAGCATCTAGAATTTAAATGTTAACAGCCTTATGACCTTTGATCAATAGCAAGTCAAACTGTATTTCGTGTTTTTCAACAATGTTAAAGAAACTTCTTTTATTAATCAAAACAAGAAATACCCCCAAAAAGCTGTTTTTCGCTATTTCTCGCGAAAGTGAGCAGCTATAATTTTTTTGGAGGCAGTTTTAATTTCTTCCAGCATGTTCAAATCAAACTGCTTACCACTTTTTTTATCATTTCTAAAGAAGCGGGTTTAAAATATAATAAAAAAAAAAATATATATAATTACGCGACATCTCGCGAAATTTAGCACCTAAAATTTTGATGTCAACAGCTGTGTGACCTTTGATCAACCACAAGTAAAACTGCATACCATGTTTTTATGAAATTTTAAAAAAATCATATATGAAGATAAAAACAAAAATAAAAACAGCAAAAAAGTAATTTCGCGATTTCTCGCGAAATTGAGAAGATATGATTTCGCTGTTAACTGTGTTGTGACATGTAAATAAATACAATTAAAACTGCATACCCAGTTTTTGAAGATAGTTAAAAAACTTCATTGTCAAAATTTTAGAAAATACAAAAACACTAATTTCGCGATATCTCGCGAATGCGATCAGCTACGATTTCGCTGTTAACAGTTTTGTGACATTTATTCATGTAGAAATCGATCTGCGCTTACACTTTTCGTCGACACTAAAGTTCAACCTGAACATCGCTGAGGCTCACCGTGTATAAATTGATTTTGATTTTATTTTAAATTATTTTTTTTAATTTTTCATAGTTCAGAAACAAATTTTTAAGTTTATTTTTATTTCAATTATTTTTTTTTTTTTAATTTATTTTTTTTCGAGACGTGTTCAATAGGGTGGTTCTTATTTTGAAAATTTTTAAATAGCCTGAAATAAGTACCTAGTGAAATTTTGAGCCGAATCGGTTAAATTTTTGACTCCGCGAAAATCAGTCAAAGTTTCAAGTTTTGGGCAAAAATTGGCTAAATTTAAGAAAAAAAGTTTGATTAAACATTTTGTGAATATGCTCAAAACAAAATAATAATTTTGTTTAACGTTGCCCAAACGTACTCAGATAAGAAATATAGAATTTTCGAAATATCGGTAACCCATATTAATTTGGTACAAAAAAATATTTCTGAATTTGAAACATTTTTCAAATCTGCAAAATATTTCTTTTTTTAATTTTCTCTTACAAAATTACCAGGTATTTCAGCTCGTTTAACAAATCGGGTTTAAGGAGCAGCAAAAATGAAAAATTAAAAAAAAAATTTACCCTGTTTGAAAACTTTGACTAGGAATATATTTTTTTTGAGTAAATGATTTTTTATGTAATTTTTGTTTGAGTGTACAATTTTTTTGAAGTGACAAAAATATTTTGAAAACAATTTTTGTGGTCTTTAGAAGAGTGTTCAACGTTTTATTTAACACGTGAATTGGAGGCGAACCCAATCCAAAATTCACGGTTTTGCACATAACTTCTGAACCACTGGACCGTTTTCACCAGGGTTGGCAACCGAAACGAATAACGGTATCGGTAATGGTATTGGTATTACATATTTTTTATATCGGTAACGGTAAAGGTAACGGTATTTTTGATTATTTAGGTAACGGTTAACCGTTACCGAAACAACGATACCGGTACGTACCGGTATTATGAATAAAATTTACCCAACATGTTAAAAAGTCACAAATTTTTTAAAAACACATAAAAACTGAAAAATGTTGTGCATTTCAACATATAATTATATAGAAGTACTTAGTACTTTAATTAATTAACACAGAATTAAATTAAAATATTCACGCAATATTGTAATTCAACAAATAAATCATTGATTTTTTACGTGTTTATAAGATTTCTCTGCCCAATCAGCAGTAATATCTGAACTTTGAGCCATTTAAGAAATCTTATGGTTTTAGCAGAGTCTGCAGAAAAATATGTCAAGACCACAGATAAATCTACGGCTTTAAGTTGAAAAATCTTCTGATTTCAAATAAACAGCCTGAACATCGAAATTATATTTTATTAAAGTAAAAAATACTTATTTTTGTTAAAAACTGTTAAAAAAAAGCGAAGTTTTTCATTTCAATAAACTTTTCAAATTTTTTTCATTTTTTTCAAGAAAATATTCTTACAAACAAGACAATTACTGTAAAATTATTAAAATAATCAGCTGATTCTTTCACATTTGATTAGTTTTTAGTTTCAATCGTTTAAATTAAACAAAAATTAAAAAAAATGCCAACAAATTTTTTGGTAAAATTACAATATAATCTGCTAAAATTTTAACAAAAATATTTTTTAAAATAAGCAAACAGAGTCAGTAAAAACACAGAAAAATGTCTGTTATTTGTTAAAACTTAATGACAGAGAATTAAGTTAAAAGTTTTCATTATAGCAGAAAAATCTGGTAAAAGCTTTCTAATTCAAACTGAAAGTTGTTTTACAGATTTTCCGACAGAGTCTTCAGACTGTACGACTCTCCATGCTTACCTGCGTGGATGAGAACGCCAGCAAAACTTGAGCGAATCAGGTTTGTCGTGGCACTCACTTTTCTCTTCAGAAATTTTTAGGTAAATAGCGAATGTGATCATTGGTTGGACCGATTTCCACATAATTTAGAAAATTGCGAATGTGATCATTGGTTGGACAGACTTTTTCATTGTTTTTGCCCAAATGACAATGCGGTTTACAATGAACAAAAATTTATTTATTTTACCAACATTAAAAATATTTTAATTTGATTTTTATCTGCAAAAAAAATAAAAAAAGTAATATTAAGACAACCGAAACAAAACCGATATAATACCGGTAAAAATCCGAATAAAGGTAATAGTTTTTAATCGGTAACGGTATTTAAAATTTTTTATTTCGGAATTGGTAATGGTAACGGTAGTCAATATTAAAGGGTTTTTAATCGGTAACGGTATTGAAAGGGTAACGGTAGCCAACACTGGTTTTCACTAAACATATTTAAAATTTTAGTAGAAAATAATAAAAAAAATTTAAAAAAAATAAAAAAGTGATGTTTTGATAAAAAAAACTAGTTTTTGACAAAAAAAAAATGCTAATAAAAAAATGTTTGATGTCAAAAGAAAATTCGATAAAAAAAAAATATTATGAAAAAATTTTCTCATTCCCTGGGTCTAAGTGCACCTTAACTTTCAACCTTTGACAACCCCTAGTAAAATTTGATGCAGAAAATGTTTGCAGAACATGTTAACCCCTTAAACCCACGCACACAGGGCCAGCATGATCCAATTCTGGCCAAAAGTCTTTATCGTTGTTGGATCCGTCTGAAAATGTGCTCCTATAGGAATTCGAGGTCGCTGAATTCAAAATTAAGATAAAAACCAAAAAAATCAAAATGGCGGATCAAATATGGCAGACATTTTTTTTTAAATTGTCCGATTAAACTCAAGTTTTGTTTTATTCCTTTTCTTTGTTGAAGCTAACTGAAAGTGTGGCCTAGAAAATTTCCGGGTCTGTTATCATAAAATCGAACTGATAAAATTCAATATGGCGGAAACAATATGGGGGTCAGCATTTTAAACTTTGTCTGATCTAATTAAAAATTAGTTTTAAGAGTACTAAGAGTTTCTGAAGTTAAATCTACGCACATATATATATATGGGGGTTGTCGTGTCAACTGACACAACTTTTGAAACCGATGTCTTCCGATCGTGATGAACCAAGGTTTGTATAGTAGTTTAGACACAATTTTTAAACGAGATCGGTCAAGAACTCTCTGAGTTAGAGGGGGTCGAAATTTGACATTTTAGCAAAAGAGGTGTATATTCTCATCCATGTAACTGCTTACCTATTGTTTTTAGCAAAATATGTGCCAAAGAGTTTAGATAGCTATTTCTTCTGTCTTTTAAAAAAAAATTATAAAAAAAATAAAAAAAAATTTTTGATTTTTTTTCCCGAGTAAAAATTTTGATATGATGCAATATATAATGATATGTAATACAATATATATTTATACGCAATTTGATCCGAATAATGGTGGATGTGTTTGCATTAAAAAAGATCAACTTGTATAAAATATGATTTGATTTCATCCGAGTTTTGACCAGACATTGCCATATATTGGTGGATCTAATTAGATCTAATTGCATAAAAACATATAAAATCCTGGTGTTTTTTGGTTTGGGTTGAGATACACCACAGGTCAACGATACATTCACCAAACATTTAAATGTTTGGGTACGCTTCGAACCAGATAGGTGATATACATAACCCTAACAAGAAATGTTTAGGAACATTTTAAAAAGTTTCTTATATTTTGCCTAAAAAACTTAGAAAAGTTTTGGTTAATTGGAAACATATATAGTTTTATATGGAACAGCATAAGCTATATATAATTTTATGTTAAATTATACTGAAAAACACATTTTGTATTGGCCCTAATATTATTTCATATATTTATATCAACCGTATACCTTTTAATCCGAATCATGATTAAATTATATATAACTACATATGACTGCATTTAAAAAATTTAGAAAAGATCTCACGCGATGTATAATCATATATGATTTATTATGTTTGTATCAAGTTATATATTGTTATATATGTTTATTTTTACTCGGGTTCTTAAAAATCAAAAACTTTTTTGACTTTTTCCTCAAATTGGGCCCTTTTTTTTTTTTTTTTTTGATTCAAAAGAAAGCTTAGGTGATTTTCTTTAAGAGCTATGGGGTCGCTTAGTGGGATGCGAGTGGGATATCTATGAAAATTTATTTTTTAACTTTGAAACACAAAATTTTTATAGGTTCGAAAAAGAAAGCACGAGCCAAAAAATGAGGGCGGTGGGATGGGGCCATATGGCCCCTCATCGGGGTCAAAGTTGGGCGTAAAGAGGTAAAAATCATCAAAAAGCCCCAAAACTCCCCTAGAAATGCCCCTGGAGGGGTGCAATGTGAAACCGACCTCCAATAATTTTCTGCCCCGACATTTTTCTTGAACATACCTTACCCCTTTCTAAGGGGGCTCCCATACAAAACATTTTTAAAAAATTTAATCCTACCATTCCAACTTACCCCAAAGGGCCCCTAGTTGGGCCAAATGTATGACCGACCTCCATTATTTTATTAATTCCAACATTTTTTGCAAACATACCTACAATGTATCTTTAACCCTTAAAGTGGTCCCCATACATTTCTTTTATTTTTTATAAATTTGTTTTATTAAACCAGCTCCACCGCCCCTACTGTGCCTCCTAGAGAGGTAAAAATGACGACCATTCCCCATTATTTTTTAGTTACCAACACTTTGTCCTAACATTATAACACCCTAGCTCCACTCCCTAGGGGTCTCCCATACATTATAAAAACATGTATTTTTAAAAACTAATAAAAAATAAAAAAAAATGTATGGGGACCCCCTTAAGAGTTGAAAATAAAGGATAGGTATATTCTGAGAATATTGGAGTTGAAAAAATATTGGGGGTCGGTCATACATTTTACTTCACTAGTGGCACCCTATGGACAGTTAGAGCGGTAGGAGCAAATTTTATAAAAATGTCATTTTGTATAGGAGCCCCCTTAGGAATTGGAAATAGAGGTTAGGTATATTCAATAAAAATATTGGGGGCAGAAAATTAATGGAGGTCGGTTTCACATTGCACCCCTCCATGGGCAGTTCTAGGGCAGTTGTGGGGCTCTTTAAGGATTTTAACCTCTTTACGCCCAATTTTGACCCCGATAAGGAGCCATATGGCCCCACCCCACCGCCCTTATTTTTTGGCTCATGCTTTCTTTTTCGAACCTATCAATATTAGAGGGTGTCCCGGATCGAAATCGAAAACTGGTGAGCTATCCCACGCCTAATAGTGCAAATTGAAGAACCGTTTTTTGTGTTCCAAATTTAAAAAAAAAATTTTCATAGATATCTCACTCGCATTCCACTAAGCGACCCCATAGCTCTTAAAGGAAATCACCTTAGCTTTCTTTTGAATCAAAAAAAAAAAAGGCCCAATTTGAGGAAAAAGTCAAAAAAGTTTTGAATTTTTAAGAAAAATAATCAAAATTTTTTTTTTTATTTTATTTATAATTTTTTTCGAAAGAATGAAGAAATTGCTATCTTAACTCTTTGGGACACATTTTGCTAAAAACAATAGGTAAGAAGTAACATGGATGAGAATAAACACCTCATTTGCCAAAATGTGAAATTTCGACCCCCTCTAACTCAGAGAGTCCTTGACCGATCTCGTTGAAAAATTGTGTCTGAACTACTATCCAATAGGACTGGTGCAAATTTCATCCCGATCGGAAGACATCGGTTATAAAAGTTGTGTCAGTTGACACGAAAACCTCCATACATATTTTTTTTTTTATTTTTGATATAAATATGGAAATGGTGTAAATGACTTACTTAGTTTCAGAAAAGCTTTTGGAAATGGTGACAACAAATTATTAATTTTTTTTGTTATTTTGGAAATTCAATAAAAATCTTTGAATTTAATTGGAAATGGTGTAACTGATATATTCCATAATTCTACAAAAAAAACTAGAAATGTAGATAATTTTGTTTGCACTCTCTGACGATAAAAAAACTAATCAACTCGTAAAACATTATTTTATTTAAAATTATTATTTTTTTAAATAAATCTCGGACCACTGCATATATAGCTGTAATTTCGCCATTTATCATTTCGAGCAAGTTTGGGCAACTTTTTTCGAAAGATATGGATCCATTCTATATAAGAAAGAATATGGACTGATTGTATCGAACTGAGGATCGCTGAGGATTTTTTCGGCGCGAAGTAAATAACTAAAAAATCATAGTTATTTTCACAAAAACACGAATTGCTGTCAGGAAAATGAGTTATATTTTTCCATATTATTTTCGTTACAAAGGCTAATATAAAGAATGGCCTGCTTATAATCTGGACGACTTATGTGCCTTATAAGTTTTGAATGAAAAGTCACATTTCTATAATTTATTTATCAAATTAAAGGAAATTTTTCCACCTTTTTATTGGTACCGGTTTCAAGTTTGTATGTTAAATATTTTTTCGTACAGACGCCATTAAGCAAAATTAAGATTAAGAAATTTTGCACACTTTCACGTTTTTTGAGAAATACAGCTGTTCAGAAATTGCTTAAACTTTTAAAATTCTTAAATTTGCAGTGCTTAGTGTTTTGAATCCTTACGTGGCTATAGCAGGCATAAATTTTATACCATAAACGCATAAAAAATATCGTTTTAGCCCAAGTTTGAAAAAAAAACATATCAAGTTGAAAAAAAAATAACTCCCTCGAATGAATCCTGTAGGATTAAAGTTCTACTGAGCGATAAATGACTAAACCCGCAAGAGAAAATCGAAGTTCGATGTCAAAACATGATTTCGCTTTTTAAACACCAATGTTTAAACGAAGTTTAAAGGTTGCCACATGAAACCTGCGCCAAATTTGATATTAGAAATCACCTGGAGTAAAAAATGAGTTTTGCCCACAATTTTAAACAATCGAAAAAAATTTGCCAAATGTAAAAAAAATAAATTGAAGGAGAGTATAAAGAAGCAAAAAATGTATAATACTGCTAAGTTTAATGTTAAGTTTGATGCAGAGGTAGCACCGAAGGATGTGCAAAATTTCTTCATATTTTTTTTTGGTTAATGACGTCTGTACTAAAGAATATTTAACCTACAAACTTGAAACCTATACCAAAAAAAAGTGGAAAAATTTCCTTTAATTTGATACATAAATTATAAAAATGTGACTTTTCATTCAAAAGTTATAAGGCACATTAGTCGTCCAGATTATAACAGGGCCATTCTTTATAAGGGTGAACCCTGCAAATCAAAAGTTCATTATTAGCAATAGAAATGTGTAAAAAAAACTAAAAATTTATATCCACCTACAAATTTATTTTTCAACTTTTTTAACTTTGAAGACCTGTCAAAGAAATGGTGTAGTTGGATCATAAAGAAAAGTTCAGGGAACCAGCTCCTATATATGTCCAACAAATTGGTATAGATTTTTTTGAGAAATTAAATATAAGGACTTTTGGCCGGAAATCGATCTGAAATGCTCTAAGAGGATATTTGAAAAAAAGGGCCAAAATGACCCCTAAAAATGGAAGAAAGAGGATTAAAATGTTCTAAAAAAAGAACCCCCATCAAATTTCGCTGCAGACATCTATTGTCGTTATTTATCTCAGAAGCAGATTGAAAACATTTTTTTGACTTATTTCACACGACTTTGATGAAAACCCATTTAATAGTATGTGATACAATTTTACTTTTTAAAGCATTTTGCACTTTTCGCAAGAATTTTTGATATTCAGCAACCCCCAGTGATGCATACAATTTCTATAGAACATTGTAACCCTTTAAACGCATGTTTAATTGGTTGTTCTATGAAGATATTTGAAAAAAGTGCCAAAATCATACCTTAAAATGTGAGATAGAGAACCACCATCAAATTCTACAGAAGGTATGTTTTAACATTATTTACCTCAGAGTTAGATTAAATACTTATTTTTTGACTTATTCAAAGCGTCTTTAAAAAAAATTAAAAAACTTCAGTGGGCCACAAAAAAGTAATCGAGCTTAGTTTTCAATACCCTTCGCTTTTGGTCTTCTATTGGTATACTTTCATTTATTTTTTTTTTGGTCCCGTTCAAGAAAAACTTGAACACCACAAATTTGTTGCACAGTGTAATAGGTATTATTTCAAAATTTGACAGGTAAACACATTTTGTACTTACAAATCACCACCTAAAATTTAAAGGCACCGGACCAGTTCTACTTGTAGTCCCCATACAAACCACCCTCCCAATATTCAAATAAATCTCTCAAATTTTATAAAATAAGGAAATATTTTTTTAGAATTTTGTGTGTATTTATGTGGTCTTCCTTGTCTAAATTTGTTTCTGAAATCTACAAAAATTTCCAAAATTTTACATTATTTTTTGTAGTTTTCCGGTTTTTTTTTTATAATTTACAAAAATTCATTATTATTAGTGCCTCGCTTAAGCCCAATTATATTTGGCATTGTGTCAATTTTAAATATTTATAATTTTAATCAATTCTTTTACAAAATCACATACATTGAATATGTATGAATGTGTATGTAAATCATTTTGCAATTCATTTAACATGTAAACACCAAAATACAGAACAACAAAATTACAATAAAGGATTAAATAAATCAATACACCAAATCCTTTTTTAAACATTTTGATAATTATAAAATTTTTTATAAATTAAAATAATGAAATAATTAAAAATTCTTAAGTCTTTTTACAATTTTTTTTACAAAATATCAAACGTCAATTTTGAAAATTGTCATTCTCAAACTTTTTAAAAATAAAAAAAAAAATGATTAAAGTATTATTCTAGTTGGAGGCCGAAAAAATGTATTTAAAATATTCTCAAAACAGACTTTTTATTTATTGCTTTAAAAAAGTTACTCATATCATAGTACATCTGTACCAATTTTGGACTTAAAAAATTTTCAAAAAATTTTGGCGGTGCTTGTATTTTTTTTTTTATACCCTCCAACCACAGTATGGGGGTATACTCACTTTGTGATTCCGTGTGTAACGCATCGAAATATCGGTCTAGGACCCCATAAAGTATATATATTATTGATCAGTGATCCATTCTAAGGCATTCAAGCGATGTCCGTCTGTCCGTCCGTCCGTCCGTCCGTCCGTCCGTCTGTGGAAGACACGATACAGTCCAAAGTAAAAGCGCTAGACTCCTGAAATTTGGCACGAAGATGTCTCATGGTATTGGGCTGGTTAAGTTCGAACATGGGCAAAATCGGTTCAGGGGGAAAAAAGTTCCCCTCTTAAGAACTAAAAAAAACTCTAAAAAAAGCAATTTTTTAAAGGTTTTTTGTACTTTTGCTTAGCAAACGAAACATTGTTTTGTCAAAAGAAGTTCATAGTCTTGCAGTTGGATCCAGGGAGGTTGTGTCCAACAAACCTTACCCCCCCCCCCCCAAAAAAAAAAAGACGCCCCTGTTTTTTTTTACGTGTTGGAGGGTATAAAAGATTCGGCACAGCCGAATTTAACACTCTCACTTGTTTTTTTTTTAATTTGTCAAATTATTTTTTTTTATCAAATAATTTTTAATTAAATTTTTTACTTCAAATAGTAAAAAAAATTGTTGGTGGGACTTAGAAAATGTATAAACGTCCTACTGCCTTTGGTCACTCGATAAGGAAGACATTTAAGTGAAATGTCCCGTTCATCAATAACGGGATAAGTGATTTCGGTACGACCGATACCACCTATTGCCTGCTGGTATATTTTTTTTTTTGTTTTATAAGCTTTTATTTTAAAACGTGAAGATACAAAAATATTTTCAAAAAATTTCCAAAAAATATTAACAGGAAATTATAAAAATAAATTTAATTTAAAAATCCAGGCCTCGAACTCAAATATTTTATTTTTATAATTAAAGTGGAAATAAAAAAATTTACGTTAAGCTTTTATTTCTACATCCTACCCCATTCAGCTTCATCAATTGAGGGACGGTTGTTAACAAATTGCTACATTAAAAATCATATAATATTCAGACTACTCAATTTAATACCATTCATTTATTCAACTGCTATGGAAAACAAAACCTAACAACCATGAACACATTTTGCATTAAAACGAATTAATCTTTTGAACACAGGGAAAAAAAAAATAAAATAAATAAATAAAAGTCATTAACACTTGTTATTGGTATCAAAGAGCGGCAATAAATAAATCTTGTGATTATTATATTGAACTTTAAATGCGTAATTAAAAAATATGCAAGTGAATGTCAACGTCATTAATTAGCCAGCATAACAGAAATTGCAGCAATAATATTAAACTTCCAAGCCGTTTTTTTTTTTTCATATATATAAACTTTTTTTATTTTTTTTTCACCCAACGTCAATGGTGGTCAATGGTATTGATCATAAATGAAATTCATCACGACACGCCAAACATAATTGGCTGGAAAGAATTTTATTTACAAAGCACAATTAGGGATTTATTTCTATATGAAATGTCTCAGAATCTGAGACATTTTTTTAGAAACGAAAAACATTTCAGAATCTTAGACTTTTTTTAAACGAATAATATTCCAGAATCTGAGACTTGTCTAGAATCTAAGATATTTTTGACACTTTTTCTAAACGAAAACTGTCTTAGAATCTGAGACCTTTTCTTAACGAAATATTTCTCAAAATCTGAGACTTTTTCGAAATAAAAAATTTCTCAGAGTCTAATACATTTTCGAAACGAAATTGTCTTAGAATCTGAGACTTTTTGAAACAAAACAATTTCATAATCAGAGAATTTTTCTAAACGAAAAATAATTTAGAAACTGAGACTATTTCTATACAAAAAAAGCCTCAGGATCTGAATTTTTTTCTATATGGAAAATATTTTAGAATTTGAAATGTTTGCTATACGAAAAATGTGTCAGAGTCTTTAACTTATTCTATACTTGCGTGCGAGGAGTATTTCGTTGCCTGTATTGCTAAATACTAGTGCCTACGGTCAGTACCGTAGAACCGGGAATACCGGCATTCCCAGTTCTTGGTATTACCGGGAAATGGTACCGGTTTCCTGGTTCTTGAGTTATTCCCGGTAATACCGGTATTCGCGGTAATACCGGTATTCCCGGTAATACAGATATTCCCGATAATACCGGTATTCCCGGTAATACAGATATTCCCGATAATACCGGTATTCCCGGTAACACCGGTATTCCCGGTTCCGATTCTGACGGTATTACCGATATTCCTGGGGCTACCGTTATGTATATTTTGTAAAATTTCATAAAATTAACATTTTTCTTCGCTTTCATTACAAAACATTGAAAAATACAATTTCCATTTTTTTTTTATGAATTTAAGAAAAAACAAGTAGAAAATATAAATTCGACTTTGCCGAATCTATGAATACCCTCCACAATGCATGTTTTAAAGGATAGTAAATTTTTTAACGTAAAAAAAAAATAACAATTTTGATTAGAAATATTTTATTTTGAGTAAAAAACTCTTTTTTTGTCATTAAAAAAAAAAAAAAAATAAAACTACTAATTTTTTTTTTGAGTGTAAAATTTTTTTCGAGTGTAATGTTGTTTTTTTTTCTGTAAAAATTTTTTCGAGTGTAATTTTTAGTTACTAATGCTTTTAGAACTAAAAAAGTTTAAAAATCATTGTTTTAAAACTAAACAAGTTTAAAAAGCATTGTTAAGTTACCACCAATGCTATTAAAACTTGTTCAACACGTGGCATTTAATATGAAACAAATCTGAAATTCAGTGTTTTGCTTATAACTTTTAAACCACTAGACCGATTGAGCTGAAATTCAAAACCAAACAGACTTGGGGAACGACAAAGATATATAACACGTTTCAGCACCCTTATAATTGTTTTTCGAAAGTTAGTGTGGTTTTAATCTCCTAAACTCGCAAAATACCCTTGCCGAAATTTACTCTTTTTCTCATGACTTTTGAACCACTGGACCGATTTCGCTGGATTGCAATACCAACCTGACCCGGTAAATGGCCAACATATATATCAAACTTCAGGAGCCTCCATAAAGTCTTTCAAAAGTTAGCGTGTTTTCAACGGACAGACAGACAGACGGACGGACATCGCTAGATAGACTTAAAATCGATCAAGGATCATGAATATATATACTTTATGGGGTCCTAGACCAATATTTCGATGTGTTACAAACGGAATGACAAACTTATAAATACCGTCTATCACTAGAGTGGAGGGTATAAAAAATAGTTACATGGTTTTTAAATAGTTATACAAACACAACTAAATATTTCTGAAATACTGATTAAAAATTTTGATATAAATATTTTATGGTATAACATTTGTTTTTTCTTTTTTGAGAACCGGTACCAGAATCAGAACCGGGAATACCGGTATTCCCGGGAATGTATCTTAAATCGGGAAACCGGTACCAGAACCGGGAATACCGGTATTCCCGGGAATACCGAGAACCAGGAAATTGGGGGCACTACTAAATAACAAAAAATTTTAATTTAATTATTAACGACCCTTTTTTGGAATTTTTCTATGGGATCCCTAAATATCTATGTCATAAACGCACAGTGGCCGAAATAGCCAATCTAGCGGCGCTTTGTTAATAACTTCAAAAACATTAAAAATTCTGAATGATTTTTATTTTTTTTCTTTAATTTATATAATTGTTAATATTACCAATTCATAAAATTTTGAAACTTGTTTGTTTTTTTAAGTATATGGGTAGATCCATATGTAACCAACCAATAAAAAAAACATGTTGGACCTGACTTTCTCAAACTTTACTAAACTCGATATAAAAGTGCATTCTACATGGTTAAGACAAATACAAACTTTGGGATTGCTGGACCAAATGATTCCAGATATATGAGGCATTCCACACCAAATGTCCAACGAAAAAAAAACACGTGTACAGTAAACTTCTGAATAGGTTGTATGGATAGACCTATATGGAACTTAGAAAATTGCGTTGTTGGTTTTTCAATTTTTCAAAAACTGGGCTTAGGAGGCGTGGTCAAATATTGGAAAAATGGTGAAATTTGTGGCGAGTTGCCTTGATTAAATATTTTTCACATTAAAACGGAATGCACCACAATCTCAAAAATTTACATTCTTATATAATTTTGTATGGGCTATCGATTATAATTTTTTGTTTTGGAAAATTTTCAGAATGAGAAATTGGCGAATGTGTAATATTTATGCAATTACCCAGCAAAAACATGGTAATGAGTTGTGAAAAGTAATCATTACCAAGTACATTATTTATAATGAGTACCCATTACCATTAACATTATTTTAAGCCCAAAAGTAACTACTTCTCAGTAATATGTTATAAAAGCACCTTTAAGTAATAATATCTTCTTGCACTTGCAGTTTTTAACCTCTACAATTCAATTAACTTAAAAAGTACTTAAAAACTTAATAAAAATAACGCAACTTTTAAGGTTTAGTTAAAACAAGTTAAATTTTAAATTAAATTAGTTTTAATTAACTAATTATTTTACTTCTTATTGGTAATGAGTTTTTACTGCTTATTTGTAATCCGAGGCAGTAACTACTTATTTATCTCCATACTCTTCACTAGTTATTTTTGTCTCACGCCCTTGTTAAAATAATTAGTGTTTCATTCAATAAGTAACTACTTATTAACATCTGTTTCGGATTACAAAACCCATTACTAGTAATGCCAATTTTTGCTGGGTAATAATACTCATTCAAAATACAAGCAAATTACAAAATTGTTATGAAATTTAAAGTTCAAATGCGATTTTCTCGAAAAATAAATAAATTGAAATTTTCTAAAAATGGAAAATTTCAGAAAGGGTTCTGAAAATTTTCAAAAAAAAAATTTTTAATCGATAGCCCATACAAAACTATATAAGAATGTAAATTTTTGAGATTGTGGTGCATTCCGTTTTAATGTGATAAATATTTAATCAAGGCAACTCGCCACAAATTTGACCATTTTCCAATATTTGACCACGCCTTCTAAGACCAGTTTTCGAAAATTAGAAAAACCAAAAACGCAATTTTCTTAGTTCCATAAAGGGCTATCCAAACAACCTATTCAGAAATTTACGGGACACATGTTTTTCTGTAGCGGGACATTTGGTGTGCAATGCCTCATGTTTTTGAATTTGATAGTATTGTTCTTTGCTATATTTCGAGCGATCAATGACATTTGAAAATATATGATTTTCAACCATTAAAAATTTTTTGTTGGCACTGGTTCACTATGCCATATTAAAAAAAGGGTGCGTTTAGATTCTGCCATTGCAACTAAAAAACGGAAAAAATCATAAGGTAGCAAATCGTAGCATCCTATATTTGAATTTTATATAGACAACAACCCATTTAAACTAACTATGCAAACAGTTAACCGAATCCGGTCGAATACACCCTACTTTTATTCCACACAAAATTGGATTTCATATCTAAAAACACTTTCACAAAGGACATTTACTTTTTCCACTGTTAAGCACTAAAACATACAATCACAGGTCATAAACATTTTTTTTTTTTTTTAATACATACCTTTTAATTAAAATAAAATCACAGATCTTATTAAAAAACTAATTAATTAATTTTTTGCTCTCAACAAAGTTGCACTTAAAAAAAGGTCAAAAATAGTTATTGCACTTGCTAAAACATGTGTTAAGTTTGAATGCTCACAGCTGTGCGAATATTAGGAACAAAACAAAAAAGAAAACAGAAAAAAATCCGTTGGGGTTTAGATTTTCAAAAAAAAAAAATAAAATTGGCCGAATTCGGAATTTTAAAATTTCGCTAAAGCGCCGCTAGATTGGCTATTTCGGCCACCGTGAAACGTTTTCAAAAACTCACATTACTAACATTAAAGTAATTAATGGTACTGCACAATTAAAATTATTTTTAGCCTAAAATAAAAATTAGTTATTATACCCTCCACTCTAGTGATAGAGGGTATATATAAGTTTGTCATTCCGTTTGTAACACCTCGAAATATTGGTCTGGGACCCCATAAAGTATATATATTCATGATCCTCGATCGATTTTAAGACGATCTAGCGATGTCCGTCCGTCCGTCCGTCCGTCTGTCTGTCTGTCTGTCTGTCTGTTGAAAACACGCTAACTTTTGAAAGACTTAACGGAGGCTCCTGAAGTTTGGCATATATATTGGGCATTTACCTGATCAGGTTGGTATTGAAATCCAGCGAAATCGGTCCAGTGGTTCAAAAGTTATGAGCAAAAGACTGAATTTCGGCAAGGGTTTTTCGTGAATTTTTGAGATAAAAAGCACTATAACTTTCGGACAGCAATTCTGAGGATGCTGAAGCTTGGCATATATATTTTGCGTTCCTCCAGCCTCGTTCGTGTTGAATTTCAGCCATATCGGTCTAGTGGTTCAAAAGTTATTAGCAAAACCGTGAATTTCAGAAAAGCTTCACCTAAAATTCATGTGTTAAAAACCCGTTAAACCTGTTTTAAAAACAGTGGTAAGTCACAAAAATATTTTACAACGTATTTTTGTCCCTCAAAAATATTTTTATACCAAAACAAAAAAAAAATACACTCAAAAAAATTTTACACTCAAAAAAAAAAATTAGTAAATTATTTTTTTTTTTTTTTCAAAAATTACAAAAAAAAAAAAAATTTTAAACAAAATATAATATTTCTAATCAAAACTGTTATTTTATTTCACGTTAGAAAATTTGTTATCACTTAAAATGGGCATTGTGGAGGGTATTCATAGATTCGGCCAAGTCGAATTTAACTTTTCTACTTGTTTTTATTTTGTATTTATCTTTTATTTATTTTTTTTTTATTTTTCTCGTCCCTGTATACGTAAGCATTTTTTTTTTTCCTGTAATCCTTTACATCAAGTTTGATTATCAAATTAAGTATTTAATAATCTTTGATTATTATTTTTTTAGTCAGTTTGCAGTGCATAAAATCTAATTTAAATAATAATTTAAAAATGTGTACTACAAATTGGAGGTACACCTCAGACTTCAGTTGCACTAATATTAATTAAAAAAAATAATTGCACGGAGGAACAAAATTTAAGAAATTTGATGATTATAGAATGCCGTACATGATTTCTAGTAGATTTTGGTATACTGATTCCGAATCTGTGCTCCAAATGTCAAAGTAAGCTTTAGTTTTTGAGATATTCGCAAATTAATTTTTTTGATAAATTCTGGTCATTTAATTTTTTTTTTGCAAATTAGCATTAAGTTGGAGACCGTTAGCATTTTTGTTAAATTGTGTTTAATCTACAGACTATACTCTATCATTGAGGCTTAATTTCAAAATGGTAAGTTCCACGATACTCATTTGACATGCATTGGAATGCAAAATTTGTTTTTTTTTTTAGAAATCGCAAAAATTTGCACTTCTAATAAGAGACTGTTGAAACTTTTGACGTGGACAAAAGTTATTTCAGGAGAAAAATTGGTTAGTTAATGTTTCCTCTTTTTTTTAATGCAAACGGAAGTTGAAAAATGTGGACAAAAATTGAAAATTTTGTGAAATGGATTTTCATCAAAATACACGTAGGAAAACAAAAATGTTTATGTCTTGCGACCCAAGTTTTCTAAGAGTTTTAAGGACGTAGATTACGAATAAGGACACCAAATTTATAAATTAGCCTTAGTTCTTGAGATAATTGCATTTCTTGTTTTTTAATCTGTTTTTTTTTTATATTTTGTTATGAATTCTTGTTAAGAACTGCTAATGTACCTATTTAGGGAATTGTAAACCTTTTTAACACAGAAAAAATATAGTAAAATCAAAAGTAACCAAAATAATTGTTAACAACTAAATACTAGTTCAACAACGTTTTTAATTGTATCAACAATGTATATTGTTAATGTGACAAAAAATTCATTTTTATTTTATTAATAACACAGACACTTTATAAACTCATTTAATCAAGCAAACATATATGTGAAGATAGCACGGTGGTAGAGTGCCAGACTCGAATCATGAAGGTTGCGGGTTCGCTGCCAGTTGGCGGAACACTTGTTTTTTCTTTAATTTGTGATTATTTTTTTGTTATTCTATTTTAAATTTTTTAAACATGTGTGAAGCGGTTTCATAATGTGGCTTCACTGAAGCCACATTATTATTTATTTTTAAATTATTATATGTAATAATGCCACATTTTTTATTATTGTAAAAACACCAAAGAGTACACACTTATTCTGCAGACACTTTATGTACACATTTAGGCAACTATAAATATATATGAGGAATAGCACGGTAGTAGTGTGCTAGACTTGTAGCACGAAAGTTGCAGGTTCGATGCCAGGTGCCGACGGGTAATTTTTTTTTTGTTTTTTATATATTTTTTTTTTTTTTTCTTATTTTAGATTTTTTTATCATTCTTTTTTTGATGTTTTTTTAAAAATATGCTGTTTAGTCAAGTATAAATATATATGAGGATAGCAAGGTGGTAGTGTACTAGACGCGTAGCATTAACGTTGCGGGTTCGATGCCAGTTGTCGGTAGATGCTTTTTTTTTATTATATTTATTTTTATTTTTAGTTTATTTATTTTTATTTTTAGATTATTCTATTTTTAGATTTGTTTTTTTTTAAAAAGTTACAAAAGTCATTGTTGTATTGACAATATCCAATGTAGGCTCAGTTTCAATTAAATGTTTAATTGTATTAACAATGAGATTAATTGAATTGACAACTTTTTTTTCTGTGTAACATACACTGAAATTTGTTTTTACTATTTTGAAAGCTTGTTGACCTTAATTTAAGTTAAGTCGGGTGTGCAAGGTTTTCAAAGAAAAAAAACAAAAAATAAAAAAAAAAAATAAAGAAAAAAAAAAACATTTGTTAAAAATTTTTTTCTGCAAAAATTTCGCACTTCCTATTCAGTATCACTTATTTATACAAACGGCCAATGAGTTTTCTACAAAAGACCGTTAAGGTTTTAAAAATCAGACGACTGGTTCCTTGGATATTAACAAAAATGCAAAAAAAGTGAAATTTTCCAAACAATTCGCAATATTTTTTTTTTTGCATTACACAAATTTCGTTACATGCTAATTATAATACCCAAGGTCCGTACTTAAAAATAATGTAAAGTGAGTGTAACATTTTAAAAGAGTTCGAACGTTATTAAAAAAAAAATGTTGAAAAAAGTGGAAAAGTGAAAAAATTAATTTGCAAATATCTCAAAAACTAAAGCTAACTTTGAAATTTGGAGTGCAGATTCGTAATCTACGCCCCAAAGAAAAGTTGGGTCGCAAGTCTGAGCATTTTTTGTGTTCCTCCGTGTTATTATTTAATTTTTTTATTTTTGTTTACTGATTTTTTGAAATACATATTTACAATACATTGATTTTTGAAAATTTCAACGAACATTGATTTTGAGGGATATAAGGAAGAGTTATAAAAACTTCTCAGAATTTAATGAATTTTATTATTCTCAAAACCTGTAGGCTTTTGCTATATTTTCCAAACTAAAACGATCAAAATCTTCAAATGAAATTGTTTGAAGTCATCTGATTTTCTGCAAAAAAACGGCAATAGTTTGTGGCAGTTGTTTTTGCTGAAATACTAATTGTCCTCAAGTTTGTTATTTTAACCGAAATTTGATGAGTGTTGAAAAAATATTAAGTGTTTTCCCAAACAAAAGAGTTTTAAGTGAGTAATTTCTAGAAAAAGAACTTGGTCGTACTGATTACAGTTTAAAAAAATACTTTCACTCTACATAAATACTTTCAATTATTTTAGTATTTTAAATTTCAGAATTTTTTTTTTTTTTTGTAATTTTACCGACCAAAATTTGTAAATTTTTATAAAAAAAATGGATAGGCATTAAAAAACCTTTCTTATCATACGGAAACATAATATGATTTTATTTTAAATGAAGAATCATTGAAATGGTTTTTAAATTAAATTTCATTTGTTTTAAGTGTATATTCACTGGAATTTACCTAAATAATTTTTTGAGTGTATTTAAAGCCTACAATAATTTTAAATTCATTTTTTCATAACTCTGTATATTAAAAATTCCTTCTATGTAATTCTTTTTTATTTTTTTTCATTTTAACAGCAATAAAAAAAAGTACTCTAAAAATATAATATTAACATAGTGTAAAAAAAGTTTCGCTTACCAAATCATATTTTTCTTTTACACTTCAATAGAGTTGAAAAGTTTTAAAGATACATACCTGCAACAGAAAGAAAAGTATTTTTTTTTTAAATATGCATAAAAATAAATGTAAAGGAAATATAATAGTTCATAAAAGTTACATTCGGCATGGTCGAATCTATAAATCCCTTTCACAATGTCAAACATATTTTAAGTAAAAATAATTTTGCATTTATGTAAAGAAAGCAAAATGATTTTCCCAATTTTTTTTTTTTGTGCTTCACTGTTATTTAAATTTTTTATTTTGTTTATTTTACCCACAAATTTCTTCAAGTACACTCAAAATAATTCTACAGTAAAAGGTTTAGTAAGTGATATTGTACCAAAATCTACTAATTCGTTACTAATTTTAGTATCTTCAAAGTACTAACATTAGTAATTTTTACTGGATTTGACTAAAATTAGTTAAAAATTTTAGTATTGGTTACCAATTTCTGCACTAGGTCCTTTTGGACTAAAATTAGTTAAATTTTTAGTATTGAATACCCACGTTTTTTTTGGGTGTATAATAAAGTTTAATTTAAATGTATGTTAGTATGTCTTAATAGTTTGGCATTTTTAATGTCTGTGTGTGTGCTGCTCACATGCATGCATGAATGTAGATTTTGAACTTATGCTTCAGTTTGCACGGCAGATAGTTTTCGAAAAAAAATTTAAATAATTACAAAAACGACTTTTCTGGCTCAATTGATTTGAGCTGAAATAAACCCTTTAATATGTAAAATTGTATTTGTTAAAATGACAATGTTAATCGAGGCACTGGTGCACATAAAAATGAGCATGCAAGAATGCTAAAGAAATACTATATATTCCATGCATACATATTGTGGTGATTGCATTTAAAACAATGTTGCAAAAATGCAAATAATGTTTAAATGACTGAAAAAAAAATGTAATGAAAGCCATTGTATTTCTTTTTATCTTTTGATTTTAACTGTATTAAAACATAATTGAAAGAAGATATGTATGTGTATTTATAAAATACTTATACCATTGAAATAAATACTATATTTTTGAGGAAAATTTATTAAATTATTAAAAACAAGTAGAAAAATTAAATTCGCCTTGGCGGAATCTATGAATACACACAAAAAATTATTGGCTAAAAAATTTCAATTAAATCTATTGAACAACAAAATTTAAATGAGTCAATTATTGTTTTGATCAACATTTTTGTTATTTTCTTAAACTATCAAATTACAAATTTTCAACATACCAGATTTTTGTTCGCTTCAATTTATTTGAATACATTAATTCAAAAATATACTTTTTACTAGGGTTTTACTATTTTTATTGTCGGCAACATATAGGAAAGCAAAAAAATATGAATTTCTTCATAATTTTTCCATAAGCTTAAAATTCATTTGTTAAATCAATCATTATTTTAATTGACTTTAAATAAAAAATTTATCAAATTTTTGATCAAAATCGAAAAAGTGATTAATTGAAAAAAAAAAATTAATTAACCACCTACAATTTGATGATTGATATAACCATTTTCTTTATCAGAGGAGTTTCAATTAAAAAATTAATTGAATCCGCGTTTGTGTTGATTGACTTTCGTTTTCAATTCTTTCTGTGTAGTATTCATTGAATACCCTCCACAATTCCCGTTTAAAGTGATAGTAAATTTTCTAACGTGAAAAAAATAACCTTTTTGATTAAAAATATTTTATTTTGTGTAAAAAAACTTTTTTTTTAAGTAATTTTTGAAAAATTGACTAAAATTTTTTTGAGTGTAAATTTTTTTTTCCGAGTGTAAAATTTTTTTCGGGTGTATTTTTTTTTAGTGTAAAAATATTTTTAAGTGACAAAAATTCGTTGTAAAATATTTTTGTGACTTACCAATGTTTTAAAAACATGTTTAACGGGTTTTCAACACGTGAATTTAATGTGAAACTAATCTGAAATTCACGGTTTTTCTAATAACTTTTGAACCACTAGACCGATTTGGCTGAAATTCAATACTAACCTGGCCAGGGAAACGGCAAAGAAATATGCCAAGCTTCAGGCATCCTAAGAACGGCTTTTCAAAAGTTAGTGTGTTTTTTTATTTCTTAAATTCACGAAAAACCCTTGCCGATATTTAGTCTTTTTCTCATAACTTTTGAATCGAGTGGATCGATTTCGCTGGATTGCAAAACCAACCTGAACAGGTAAATAACCAACATATATGAAAAAGTTCAGGAGCCTCCGTAAAGTCTTTCCAAGGTAAGCATGTTTTCAACAGACAGACGGACAGACGGACGGACGGACTAACATCGCTAAATCATTTCAAAATCGATCGAGGATCATGAATATATATGGGGCATGCCATGTCAAATCGGCCACTTTGAAAAATTTTTTTTTAGATTTTCCCATATAATTTACAGTTTTTAATACCCTTCGAAAACTCCTTCATGGTAAATTTTCAGATTTTTTTGATGACCCGTTTAAAAGATATCGAATTTTAAAAAATTGGTAGTTTGTTCCTTTACTCAAACCTCTTTTACTCATAACTTCTTCAATAATGGTCCAAATTTCAAATTTTTTTTTTTCAACTTTTTTGTTTTTTACGTACTTAAAAAAAAATCCAAAAAATTCTTAAAAGCGCTCTAGTATGCAATTTTTAAGTTTTAAAATTTAAATCTCATTTTTGTAAATGTTTGTACTCTTCGATTTTTTGAAATTTTTTTGTGTAAAATCGATTCTACAAATTTTTTGCCCATGGGGAACGTGGGATAACAATTATTACTATTTTTTTAAATTTTTTGAAAAAATTTTATTGTAATTTTCCAATTTTAAAATCATTTTTACTGCTCCAATGGTGCGTCATCGAGGGGTCATTTAAAAAACCGACTCCCATTAATTTTTACGTCTTAACATTTCTTTGGAACAAACTAATACCCTATCTTCAATTTCTAAGGGGGCTCCCACACAAAACGACATTTTTTAAAATTTACTCCAACCGCTCTAACTGCCCTGATAGTGCCCTTAGAGCAACAAAATGTATGATCGACCCACAATATTTTTTAGTCCAACCATTCCCCATACATTTTTTTTATATACATTTTTTTTATTTTTTGTAAATTTGTTTTATTTAATCAGCTTCTACCGGTCCAATGGTGTGACCGAGAGGGGTCATTAGTGAGACCGACCCGCATTTATTTTTACCATACAACATTTTTTTAAAACATACCTACGCCCTATCTCCACTCCCATACAAATAACAGTTGGAGAAAATTGTATAAAAATGTAATTTTGAATAGAAGCTTACTTAGGGAGAGGAGATATGTGGAAATGAGTGCACTAAGAAAATTATGTCATTAACTGTTTGTAGGTTATTTTAAAAAGTAATCAGTAAAGTCATTTTAAAAGAAAAATCACTTATTTTATAAAGGATTTAATTTTTTTACTGTTTCTGTAGTTTAAAAAAAATAATTTACTGTATTAAAAACGAATTTTCTGTTACATTTAATTTCGACAGTAAAAAATTTCTTCTAAAGTTTTACTGTTTTTCAATACAAAATAACTGAATATTCACTAGTTTTTTAATGTTTTGGTTAGTCATTAAATTAACATTTAAAATTGACTGTAACGTGTTTTTATTTTAAATGAAAAAACAGTGGAATGGTTTTTAAATAAAATTTCATTTGTTTTAAGTGAATATTCACTGGAATTTACCTACATAATTTTTTGAGTGTGGAAATGTTGTAGGGTAAAAATAAATGGGGGTCGGTCTCACTAATGATCCCTCTCGGTCGCTCCATTGGACCGGTACAAGCTGATTAAATAAAACAAATTTACAAAAAATAAAAATAAAATTGTATTGGGACCGCCTTAACAATTAGAGATAGAGGGTAGGTAAGTTCAGAGAAAATGTTTGGACTAAAAAAAATATTGTGGGTCAGTCATACATTTTGTTGCTCTAAGGGCACTATTAGGGCAGTTAGAGCGGTTAGAGAAAGTTTTAAAAAATGTCGTTTTGTGTGGGAGCCCCCTTTAGAAATAGGAGATAGGGTATTAGTTTATTCCAAAGAAATATTAAGACGTAAAAATTACTAGGGGTTGGTCTTATAACTGACCCCTCTATGGAAAATTAAAACAAAATTTTTTCAAAAAATTTTAAAAAATAGAAATAATCGTTATCCCACGATCCTCCTGAGCAAAAAATTTGTAGAATCGATAGAAGTTTTACACAAAAAAATTTCAAAAAAATCTATGAGTACAAACATTTTCAAAACTGAGATTTAAATTTTAAAACTTTAAAATCGCATAATCGCTTTTAAGAATTTTTTGGGATTTTTTTTTAAAGTACGTAAAAAAAAAAGTTATGAGTAAAACAAGTTTGAGAAAAGGAATAAACTACCAATTTTTAAAAATTCGATATCTTTTGAACGGGTCATCAAAAGAATCTGAAAATTTACCATGAAGGAGTTTTCGAAGTGTGCTAAAAACTGTAAACAAATTGGGAAAATCTAAAAAAAAAAATTTCAAAGTGTCCGATTTGACATGGAATGCCCCTTGTACTTTATGGGATCCTAGACCAATATTTTGAGGTGTTACAAACGGAATGACAAACTTATATATCGTCACCTAAAATGCAAAAGGCCATAACTAACAAAAAATACAAAATCAGTTTTTTAATTGGTTCTGAATTATTTTATCAACATACACGTCTCCACAAAAAATTAGGGTTGCATTATAAAAATTAGCGATTTTATAGCCAAAATTAAAAAACATGTGATTTGGGCAATCGCCAATGGACGTAACTAAACAAAAACTTTTTTAATATTTTTTGATTTATTTTGATCAATATTTATTAAAAGAACGTTTTCACAAAATTTTAGCCAATTTAAAAAAAAACAACAAAGTTATTAACAAATTTAAAAAAATCATTCAATACTGTGTTTTGCTTCTCCTGTTAAATTAATTAAATGTTAGTTAGGGCCTTTTTCATTTTAGGTGACGATATACCCTCTATCACTAGAGTGGAGGGTATAAAAATTAAGTAAAAAATAGTGTCATTTATATTATTTTTAAAGTAAAGTTCTTCGTCTATGGGCAAGACCATGGAAAATGTCATGTTCGAATAAGCAATTTTGTTAATTTTTTTTGTCAAATTTTTTTTTTCATAAACATTTTTAATTTTTATCAAAATAAAAAAATTTTTTATCAAAAATTTTTTGTTTTTACCAAAAAAATAATTTTTTTTCATAAAAAAAAAAAATTCTGTCAAAAAATTTTTTCATCAAAAATATCTTTTCATTAAAATTTATTTTTTTTATCAAAAACTTTTATCATAAAAATTATTGTTTTTCATCAATTTTTTTTTCAAGGTGTCTTAACATTTAAGTTCATAACTTTTCGAGCTAAAAAGGTTTAATGAGAAAATTGTTTGTCCATAAATTTGTTCGTAAAAGGAATGCGTGTAAAGCTCTATACGATAAACAATGCTCTAGATAGCATTTTTCATACTTTGGAAAACATGATTTTTGGGGTGTCCGGTCATTTTTAATTTTTATCAAAATAAAAAAAATTTTTATCAAAAATTTTTTGTTTTTACCAAAAAAATAATTTTTTTTTCATAAAAAAAAAATTCTGTCAAAAAATTTTTTGATCAAAAATATCTTTTCATTAAAATTTATTTTTTTTTATCAAAAACTTTTTTCATAAAAATAATTGCTTTTCATCAATTTTTTTTTAAGGTGTTCTAACAGTTCAGTTCATAACTTTTGCGCTAAAAAGGTTTCATGAGAAAATTGTTTGTCCATAAATTTGTCCGTAAAAGGAATGCGTGTAAATCTTTATATGATAAACGATGCTCTCGATAGCATTTTTCATACTTTGGAAAACATGATTTTTGGGGTGTCCGGTGTTTGTGCCATATTAAATGCATAATGGGTGGTCGCGAACAAAACTTAGTGGAATTGCTGGTGTAAAGCAACAAATCCGACAACTTAAACCAGCGGGAGTGTTAAAACTTCAAATAAACAAAAATACTAAAATGAATGATGACAGAAATACTAAAAAAGGACAAAAAAAAAAAACACAACGACAAATAAAAATTCAAAATGATAGAAGTACAATAAATCTGAAGATATTTGATGCAATACCATACACAGAAAAAAATAAAAAAAATATAAGTAAAGAATGTAAAGTCGGCTTTAACGAAAGTAATAGATACCCTCCACAATGCACACTGGGCCGAGATGGTAGGTTTTTTTGGCCAAAAGTCTCTACAGGTCGTAAATGTTAACCGATTTTTTTTTAAATTCAGAATATGAGGCATTCCACACCAAATGTCCAGCGAAAAAAAAAACACGTGTACCGCAAACTTCTGAATAGCTTGTATGGATAGCCCTATATGGAACTTAGAAAATTGCGTTTTTGGTTTTTCAATTTTTCAAAAACTGGGCTGAGGAGGCGTGGTCAAATATTGGAAAAATGGTCAAATTTGTGGCGAGTTGCCTTGATTAAATATTTATCACATTAAAACGAAATGCACCACAATCTTAAACATTTACATTCTTATATAGTTTTGTATGGGCTATCAAATAATTTTTTTTTTTTTTTTGAAAATTTTCAGAACCCGTTCTGAAATTTTCCATATTTTAAAAATGTCAATTTATTAAAAAACATGCCACTTTTTTTTTGTTTTTTAAATTTTTTTTTTAAAGTTTAGATGTTTGTCCATCCACACAAAAAAATTTAGAAACGCGTTCTTCGTTTTTTTTTTTTTGAGAAAATCGCATTTGAACTTTAAATTTCATAACAATTTTGTAATTTGCTTGTATTTTCTTGATTGAACGTTGCGAATGAGTATTATTAATTGATAAATATTACTCATTCGCAACGTTAAAACAAGAAAATACAAGCAAATTACAAAATTGTTATGAAATTTAAAATTCAAATGCGATTTTCTCGAAAAAAAAACGAAAAATATTTTTCTGATTTTTTTGTGTGGATGGACAAACATCTAAACTTAAAAAAAAAAAAATTAAAAAAAGTGGCCGGATTTTTGATAAATTGACTTTTCATTTTCATTTTTAATAAAATTTACAGATTTTTATGTATTTGAATTGGAGATGGTCGCTGGTCCCGTGATTTGCTTGACTCAAAAAAGTGATTTTTTAAGTACAAAAAAAGTACCGAAAAAAGTACCAAAAATGGCACAAAAAAATAAATCAAGGTGAATCAAAAACTGAAAAATAGTATGTTTTCGATTTATACATGCAATCTCTCCCATTTTAAAAAATTAAAAAAAAAATATTTTTTTGTGAAAACCCCATTTTGAAAACTCATCGTAATAAAAAGTTCGACGCCCTTTGAAAAAACTGTCTTGGCCAGAATTATCCTTTTTATCCGCTTGTGCCCGTTTACACAAATAAAATTAAAATAGTAAAAATTAAAAAAAAAAAAAAAACAATTGTGAAAACCCCCTTCTTTAAACTCATTTCGATCAAAAGTTCCACGCCCTTTCAAAAAACTGTCTGGGCCAGTATTATCCTTTTTATCAGCTTGTGCCCGTTTTCAAAAATTGAATTGAAAAAAAGTTTATAAAAAATTGTAAAAAATTAGAGTTTTTACCCTACACCACTCTGTGATACAGGGTATAATGAGTTTGTGCTGATGTTTGTAACTACCCGAAATATTGGTCCTAGACCTACCTTCAAGTATACCGATCGACTCAGAATTTTTGAGTCGATTTAGCGATGTCCATCCGTCCGTCTGTCCATCTATCGGTTGAAGCACGCAATTTTCAATCAATTGACTTTAATTTTGAAACGTAAGCATATTTTGTCCCAAGGACAAAGCCTATTGAAATTGGAGAAAATCGGTACATGTTTAGATCTAGCCCCCCATTCAAACGCCTGCTTTGGATTTGACTTAAAAAACTAGAATAACCGTATTATAATAGATATCGCTTTGAAATTTAGCAGGTAACCAAATTGTTTGCCCAAATCATCATTCCAAATTTCAAAGGAATTGGGTCAGTCCCTCTGGTAGTCCCATACAAACCACCCTCCCGATATTCACATAATTCCCTCAAAATATTTGATAAAAATTTAATTTTTAAGTGTTAAAAGTGTACTTTGGTAACCTAATGAAATCAGAATATAATTGGACCATTTTTGGACTTAGTCCCCCACATACAAATTTCGACCGATATTCATTTAAATCGGTCTATTGACAAAAAAATAAACTCATTCCACTAAAATTTGATCTGTGTGTGTGTTTTCTACACTAAATAGAGATCTAACAAAAGACAGATCCAATCGGTACATGTTTGGACTTGGGACCCATTTTCCGAAAAACACAGGTGTAGGGTATCATATGGACGGTCTTGACCAACTGTAACTCTCTTACTTGTTTTTTATTTTTTTTTTTAATACTAGTCGTTATCAAAATTTCCACGCCCTTGCAAAAAACAATCTTAGCCAGAATTATACTTTTTATCCACACTTTCCCTAAAAGTTGCCCGCTTGTGCCCGTTTACAAAAAGTGAAGTGAAATAAGGGTTTATAAAAAATTGGAAAAAATTACTTGTTTTTTACTAGAATTCCTAGTAACAATTACGAGCTTTTTGTAATTTTACAAGATTTTTACCAAAAAAATTGTAAATTTACAACTTTTTTTTACGAAATTAAACTTACAAGGAATTCTCGTGAATTTACTAGATTTTTTTTTAAAAAACCTTGGAAATTTTTAAAATTACAAGAAACCCTGTAAAATTACAAAAAAATGTAAATTTTGATCGAAAATTATTTGTTAAAAAACAAGGAAAACTGTCAAATATTGGTAAAATGGGATTACAAGACTTTTTCTACCAATTTTTCAGATTAACAATAAAAAATCTTTGGAAGAATTCAGATTCTATTATATTATAATTTAAATGAAACGATCTTAGAAGGAATCATTATTATTTTTTGTATAGATACAATTTTAAAGTCGAAACATTTTCGCAAAAAAAATTTCAGGTTCTCAGACAAATATCAAAAAACTTTAAAATTTTTTTAGAATAGTCAAATATGTAGTTTTTTCATCCATTTTTCTCCTCTTACCTTAATTTCAGCGGATTTAAATTTTATTGGTTTTATTTAAAGGTAATTAAATGCTTTCATCAATTCCCCATACAATATTTTTCCATCCGACTATAGGCTTAGATGCTATTAATCTATTCCACACTTGCTAATTGCACATATTTGGGTCATTATTTTGTTCTGTGTAACAAGTCGTTGTTTATACTGTCTGAACAGTTGCGAAACCAAATCACATGCGGAGTTAAAATCTTTCAAAAAAATTAAAAAAAAAGAGTGACATGACATGAAAGCTTAATAAGCTTTAGTTATTGTTGTTCAAAAATATTTTCTGACATGATGCTGGCGTTGGTGATAATGATACAACACCATTTTCCAACCATGGTCATTATAAGGAGTGAGATCATAAAAATGTTAACACACATAAAGTTAAATAAAAAACAGACTACTGAATTTTAAGACTTCAAACCAAATTTTTATTAAATAAAATTTAATACAAAATCATAACAAAAAAACCGCATGGAACTCTAACCACTACGAACAAAGTTATCCACTTTTTCCGGAAACCCTCCCATTAAGGCTTTTATGGTAGTTTCTGTCACCTTTTTAGAGCAGGTGGTCCATCTACGTTTGAAATCTTGCATGTCTTGGGAGACCTTTTTTGTGCCCTTTAATTCTTTTTTAACAAGAGCCCAATATCTCTCCACTGGCCTGAGCTCCGGGCAGTTTGGTGGATTTGCCTCTCTTGGTACAAAAACCACATTATTATCATTATACCACTCCAGCGCTTTCTTGCTGTAGTGACAAGATGCTAAATCGGGCCAAAAGTAAGTGGATACATTGTGCTGACTCAAGAACGGAAGAAGTCTCTTCTGCAAACACTCCTTGATATAAATTTCGCTGTTTATAGAGCCAGATGTCACAAATGACTGGCTTCTTTGGCCGCAGCTACATATGGCTTGCCATACTAGGAATTTTTTGGGGAATTTCGTTTGCTTTTTTGACCGAAATTTTTCCGCAACATTTCCTCGAACATCGGAAACATAAAATTCTTGACCAGGGAGCTGCGCAAAATCAGCCAGGACATAAGTTTCGTCGTCCATTACACAACAGTTGTATTTTTTTATAAAATTTGATTTCAATTTTCTAGCTCTGGTTTTGGCCTCCAAATTTTTAAAAGCGTTTCTATCGGGAACTTTTTGAACTTTGTAGGACTTTAGTCCCGCCTTACGTTTCACTTTACGTACAAAAAAGTCTGAGCATTAGGCTAACCGAGCTGTTTTTCTGCCAGATGTGTTAGGAGCTCTCTTAAGGATGCTTTTAACTTTATATGCCTTACCAATGTTACGATAACCAGTCGTTGTTCCTGTTCCCGGCTTCCTTTCAATTGTTAGGTGTTCCAGATACCTTTTTACCACTTTTGAAACTGTTTGGCGGCATACATTAGTTTCTTTGGCAATTTTTTTGTATGTCCATGTTTGGTTTTGTTGAAAATATTTAATTATTTTTGAACGCACTTTTCTTTCATCGTCCATTGTGTAAAAAATTGCAAATTAAAACTCATGATGTAAATTAATTTATTAACTGACATATTTTTAAAATGTAAACTGCCGAAAAAAAAAAAAATTTGGAAGCTTTACACCAAAGTTGTAGGCAAAAATGTGTGTTAACATTTTTATGATCTCACTCCTTAGAACACTAGCAAAACTTTAAACACTTCAATGAAACCATAATTCTAAAACAGACTGAACAAAAAATTTTGAATTTACATATAGCTGTGCTGTGCATATTATAAAAATTTGTTTTTGGTTATTTTACTAAAAATTTAACAAAATTAATTTAAAAAATACAGTACCAAGAGAGATAAAAATATTTTTTTTTGTTTTATACATATGGAGCTTTGCATTTCAAACGTAATACGAAAAAAATGTTGTTGCATTTAAGTCAAACTTACATAGCTTATAAAAGCCCTATATAGAACTAACAAATCGTGGAATAAAGTTTAAGTTTTTCTTAAAAATGGGCGAGAAAGGTGTGATCAGACATGGTATTTTTTTTTTTTTTTTTAATATTTAGATCCATTTATACTGATTTTTATAACATAACTAAACAATTCTGAAATTTTCGAAACACACTTATTTTATAGAGTTTTCTATGGGCTATTGATTGCCATTACTTGTTTTTTTTTTGTGTTTTTTTATATGTTTCGGAAATTGTAGAATTGTAAAGTTACAGAAGAAATAATTAATCATAAAGCGATGTCATGCAAAAATTTCTCAATTTTAACATTTTTTCGGTATTTTGAAGTTCAAAGTCAAATTTCTTGAAAACTAACTATCTAACTTCTTTGTTAAAATTTTACATATTTAGAGAATTTAATAAACTTTTATATAAAGTTGAAAAAATAAATAAAATGTCGTGTTTTTTGCTACATCGATTTTTAAATTTGAGAAACTCAGACATAGGTCTGAATTTTATCCAAAAACAAATAATTCCAATCGATGGACAATACAAAACTCTTTTCGTACACTAATAGAAAAACACTTCATATTACTAATGATTGGAATTCATTAACACTGTTTAATTACAACACTGAAATACATCATATGACGAATGAAATTTCATACATATTGTGCAAAATTTTTATTAATTTTGATTGATAAGATTTCATAATATCATACAAATTTTTCATTAGATTAGTGAAAAATTATTCCTTTAACAAGAACAAATTATTTTAATTGCTATTATATTTTCAAGTTATTTGTAACGAAATTCATTTGCAAATTTAAAAATTTGCTATGTCTCTATAAATCTTTTCACAATTTTTCACCAACATTTTTGAAAAATTTTAATTTTCGTTTTGCACTAAAAAAAAATGTTTAAAAATGCTTTTAGGAAAAAAATGTTAAAAAAAAGTTTTAGATTCCGAAAAAAAACCTGTGATGTACTCCGTGACATGTCACTTCACTAAGAAAACCTTTGTGATATAAATGAAAGGGATTCATTAATTTGTTTCATTAAACCAATGAAGAAATTCATAAGTTTATTAAAATATCTATTTTATATAAATAAAAATCAATTGTCGTTCGTTGGTAACCGCATCAGTTGGGAACGGCTAGACCGATTTGGACATTTTTTTATTTTAATGTTCATAATAGTGCAACTTAGGTTTTTACGTAAAGAAAAATTGACCACGCCCACTTTTACGCCCACTTTTTTCGATTTATCTAAAATCGGAATCGGTTGCACCGATTTGGGTAATTTTTTTATTTAAATGTCTTAGTAATGCAATTTATGGCCATTACCAAAAGAAAACAAAAAGTCTATTTTAACAAAAGTTTTATTTTGAAATTCACATTTTCTATTAATTTTTTTTAAGTCGATTTTAAAAACAAAAACAGTTTTTACTAAAATAAAAATCGGCCACACCACTTTTACGCCCACTTATTCAATTTATCTAAAATCTGAGAATGGCTGGACCGATTTGGCAAACATTTTTAAATGAGTTTTCATTATATTCCTTTGGTTTTGACGAAAAAATAAATTGACCACGCCAATTTTGGCTACTTTTTGTTGAAAAGGTCATTAAATAATGAAGTTTTTATGGATAGTAAAATTTTCCACTCCCACTTTTTTCTTTGTATCGAAAGAACTATAATGGCTACACCGATTTTGTTATAGTCCGCAAAAGTTTTTAAGGAAAGAAAAATTTCTCGCACGTAATTTTACAATAACTTTTTCCGATATATTTTAAGTCATGAAATGGCTGGATCAATTTGTCTAAGGGGTTTGGGAAAGAACAATTTTCCGTTTCTACGCCTACTTTTACGCCTCTTTTTTCGATATATCTAAAATCGAAGAACGGCTGAATCGATTTGACTTTATTTTTTAAATGTTCGTCATAGTCTTAGGTTTAAACAAAAAAAAATGTTCACGCCTACTTTTATTTCGATATATCTAAAATCGAAGAACGGCAGGGTCGATTTGGCTATTAGTAGTATTTGTTGACGTTCGTTATAGTACAACTAAGATTTTTACGGAAAGAAAAATTGTCCACTCCCACTTTTTTCAATAATTGCCTCCACCACTTCAAAGTAAACATTTTTCAATATCCTTAAAATTTGCAACACTTGGGAACGCCTAGACCGATTTCGTTAATTTTTTAGTTTTTAATGTTCGCAATAGTCTATATAATTGTTCGGAAAGAAAATTGTCCTCGCCCACTTTTTTCGATATATCTAAAATTCATTTTTACTCTAATTCGATCTATCAAAAAAAATATTTCTTAATAGATTCCGATTTGAAATCCTTGGATAATATTAAGATATGTACAAGTTTAACTTACAAGACAAATTTTAACGCCCACTTTTGTCTAAATATGTCGACTACAAATCACCGGACCGATTTTTTTATTATAATTATTGTTCTAATTAAGTTTTTAAGGAAATTTAAATGAAAAAGGTGTCCTGAAAAAATGGAAAATTTTGGAAAACAATAAAGGTTTGTTTGAACTCAAGGCAATAACTCACGTTTCATTTAAATTCAGGGGTACCGCAAGGCTCTGTTCTTTCTCCTACACTTTTTCTTATTTTTCTTAACGACCTCCTGGGTCTAACTTCCAATCCTATCTATTCTTTCGCAGATGACAGCAACATTTGTCATTCATTTTCCTTTAATCATAGACCAAGCCTTACTGAGGTTGAAGCTATGAGGCGGAACATGAATGACACACTCAATCATGACCTCACGAAAATCTCCAAGTGGGGTCTTGCGAATAGGGTCGATTTTAATGCTCGTAAGACCCAATGTTGTATGTTGACCCATAGACGACCTGTGGAATCAGCGTCATCTGTATCCATGGGTGGTATAGCTATTGAGGAATCAGAAACTCTTGATGTTCTAGACATGAAAATCCAATGTGATGTTCGTTGGAACAAACATGTTTTTCAAGTGTCGAAAGAAGCATTCAAGTGTCTTGGTTTCTTAAAACGGTGCAAGAATTACTTCACCCCGTCTGATCTCCTCACTATTTATACCGCCTATATCCGGCCGAAAATGGAATACAACTCCCATATCTGGGCAGGTGCTTCAAGGTCTATCTTGAAGCTTCTGGATCGGGTGCAAAGGAGTGCGTTGAAGCTCATCAATGACAGTAGGGTATCCAGCTCTATTGACTCATTGGAGCATCGTCGGAATGTGGGTTGTGCGTCATTGTTCTATCGATATTACCACGGTAAGTGTTCAGCTGAAATGGGAGAGCTCATCCCTGTGACGCGGGTGCATGCCCGTAGTACTCGCCTTTCCAGCGGATCACATCCGTTCGTTGTTGACTGTCCAATGTCTCGCACAACGCATTACAGAGAAAATTCGTTTCTCGGTCGAACCAGCCGTATGTGGAATAAACTCCCGGCAGAAGTCTTCCCAGTCAGCTATAATTTAGAAAAATTCAAATTAAATGTCCACAAACACACCTCCCTCTTTCCTTCTCCTCATAACCTATTTTCCTAATACCAACACAATGCATTGCATTAGTAGGGGGCATCCCCTGAGTGTTGGCTCAAAGTAAAAAAAAAAAATATAATTCGAATATGATTATAATCATCAAGATAATTATCTGCCTAATCGGGTCTCTAAAACCACGCCCACAAATTTTTCATGACATTTTTTACAGGGCTATATATTTGCAGCGACACGAAATATAGCACTGATCTTATATTTGGGCCAGCAGCGGGCCAGAAAAAATACGATATGAAGCGATGTCATTCAAAAATTTCTTAGGTTTGCCATGTTTGACCACTCCTATCTCACCCATTTTTCTGACAAATTAAAACTTTAGTTCCAGAATTTCTTAGTTCCATAATGATCAATGAGCTCTGTTAGTTTGACTTTTATCCAACAGCATTTTGTTGTTTTTGGTACGTTTGAAATAAAAAGTTCCACGTGCGTATGATTAATATTATTTGCATTAAAAAAAAAATATTACTCATACGCACATTGGTGTTTAAAGTGGTTACCCGAGTAAAAAAAAATTGTATGGTAAAACATATTTTCTTATAAAATTATATATAATTTATTGGATCTGATTTTGCTAAATTTCATCCGAAAATTGGCCGCGCCAAAGTTATCTCATAACATCATATAATATATGAAGTTACAGTTTAATATTTGATTGTATGTGATTTCATCCGGAAATTGGCCGCGCCAAAGTTATCCCAAATTATCTATTATCATGATTTTGTATTAAATATGATATAATATGATGTAATTTCATCCGGAAATTGGCCGCGCCAAAGTTATCTTAAAATATCCAATATCATGATTTTATATTAAATTGGATATTATATAATGCAATTTCATCCGAAATTTGGCCGCGCAAAAGTTATCTTATAATATCTGATATCTTGATTTTATAAAAAAATTATTGGATACATTTTTATCCAAAAAATGTTTCTGTTTTTAGATTTATTTTTAGATATAATAATGTCAAACTGAAAATAAATAAAAAAAAAAAAAACTTCGAACGGACGGGGATTAGAACCACAAGTCTTCCGTTTTGTAATCGCAATCTCTACCCTCTAGACCAGCGGACGTTGTTAGCAAATAACAACTTTAAAAGACCCGAGTAAAAAAAAATTGTATGGTAAAACATGTTATCTTATAAAATTATATATAATTTATTGGATCTGATTATGCTAAATTTCATCCGAAAATTGGCCGCGAAAAAGTTATCTCATAACATCTTATAATATATGAAGTTACAGTTTAATATTTGATTGTATGTGATTTCATCCGGAAATTGGCCGCGCCAAAGTTATCCCAAATTATCTATTATCATGATTTTGTATTAAATATGATATGATATGATGTAATTTCATCCGGAAATTGGCCGCGCCAAAGTTATCTTAAAATATCCAATATCATGATTTTATATTTAATTGGATATTATATAATGTAATTTCATCCGAAATTTGGCCGCGCCAAAGTTATCTTATAATATCTGATATCTTGATTTTATAAAAAAATTATTGGATACATTTTTATCCAAAAAATGTTTCTGTTTTTAGATTTATTTTTAGATATAATAATGTCAAACTGAAAATAAATAATAAAAAAAAACTTCGAACGGACGGGGATTAGAACCACAAGTCTTCCGTTTTGTAATCGCAATCTCTACCCTCTAGACCAGCGGACGTTGTTAGCAAATAACAACTTTAAAAGACTTAGTTTTAAATAAATTGATCGTATCTAATTATATCAAATTGATTTAACATATAGTAATATATGATTACATCCAATTAAATATGTTATTCACTTGTACACAATTTTCAAAAAGACTTAGAAAATTTTTGATAAAATTTGCAAAAAAAAAAAAAAAATTGGAATGACGTACAGCGCTATTAGGGGCTTCCATGGTAAGCTTAAACAATAATTTTAATGTAACGGTATGCCTTATTTCCAAGTCATAGGCTTCCAAAGTGAAATAAGACTTTGGCTTGAAAGTTTGAAATTTTTCATGGAATCAGGAAATCAGAATTAGATTTGAGATCGGGTTCCAAAAATCATTGATAATTTGATAATTTAAACCAAATATAGCTATTATTAACTATATAAATGCAATATAAATTTATAAAAATGATTGCAAAAATTCAAAAAGTAAAATTTTTTAAGTTCTAAAAAACAAATGCAATAAAAATGTGTTTTCTATTTAAAAAAAAATAAAAAAAATATATTTTTTTCTGGAATCGAACTCGGGTTCCCAAAAATGATAGATAATTTTATAATAAATTAAATATAGTTATATATAACTATGTATATAAAAGCAATATAATTTTTTAAAAGTGATTGCAAAAATTCAAAAAAAGAAAAATTTTTAGTTCTAAAAAAAATTAATGCAATAAAAAAGTGTTTTTTATTTAAAAAAAATAAAAAAAATATATTTTTTTTTCTGGAATCGAACTCGGGTTCCCAAAAATTATAGATAATTTTATAATAAATCAAATATAGTTATATATAACTATATAAAAGAAAAATAATTTTTTAAAAATGATTGCAAAAATTCCAAAAATGAAAATTTTTTAGTTCTAAAAAAATTAAACGCAATAAAAAAGTGTTTTCTATTTAAAAAAAAAATAAAAAAAACTTTTTTGTTCTCGACTGGGCCGGGAATCGAACTCGGGTTTCCAAAAATCATATGTAATCTTATATGATACAATAAAAAGTTTTGTATAACCATATATGAGGAGTCGCAGAACAAAACGTACTTTTTCGCATTTTTTGACAAATTGATTTTTTGTTCTTTTTATATTATTTGGTTCGAAATCTATCAAAAAAAATTTCCATAGCGTGAATTATTTTTGTTTTTCATCAAGAAAATGGATTCCTTAAAAATTGGTGTGTAACAAAACGTACTTTTTTGTTAATTTTTTTATCAAAACGTACTTTTTTCATTGTATTTCATAAGCAAGATTTTTCATAATTTTTTAATATGCCATACTCTTATATTCCATATACATATAAATGCCCACAAAGATTTTTTGAGGCCTTCTTGCGGGCCAGCGAAGGATTTCCCCCTTATTCTTGTTATTGGTCTATTTACACCCCACAACTACAGTATGGGGGTACATTAACTTTGCCAATTCGTGTGTAACTTATCTAAATATGAGCCAATGAGGCTCTTTTGTAGTTTTTAATAAATAAGAAAATTTTTACAGCACTCGATCAAAATAGTATCGTCTAAAAAAATACGCACATCAAAACGTCGTTTTTCAATTATTTTTAATCAAAACGTACTTTTTTCATTATTTTTTAACAAAACGTACTTTTTCCAAAGTAAAAGTGGTTTTATATTAAACATCCTTAACATATAATGTGGTGACTTATGGCAGTTTGATGCATCTCTTGATAAGCAAAAAACTTGTTAACATATTCAGGTTCATGCAGTTTTTTAAAGGGGAGAAATAAATAAACCTCAATTTCCCAAAAAAAATTAATATGCGAAAAAGTACGTTTTGTTCTGCGGCTCCTCATATGTTGACACACAAAAACAAATTTTGAAATACTGGCATATATAATTATATATGGCTAGTGGTTTGGTCAAAAAAATATTTTTTTTATACATGATTATGTCAAAATATATATTCATTACATATGCGACCATTTATAAATATATATTGAGTTTTGACGAAATTTGCGTATATATAGTACCATACAAACACAGATATGTTACCGTTTAAGACACATATAATTATATCTATTATTTTTGTTGAAAATTTTTTTAGTATGGAACCATATATAATTTTAAATGGTATTATATTAGTCATATATAATTATACATAAATTGATACTGGATTTTTTGCTTACCCGAGTAAAAAAGATTTGATATAACCATATATGCTAATATATAATTATTTATATTTATATATGGTCATGCATGAACTTTGATATAGACATATAAGTTTATATATAGCATTGTATTTTTCCTTATTTTTTAATATGATAACATACATATTCATATCTATTTATATACCGATCTATATGAAATTAGATATGACATCTAAGGTCGGGAATTTTTAGATATGGGAGATATAAAGATATATGATTTTATTTATAATTATATCCCGAAAAAATTTTTCAAAATTTTCTAAGTCCCGGACAATTAAAAAAAAAAATTTCAAGCCTTAAAAAAAAAATTATGAAAATTTTCCAAAGTCCCGGACACAAAATTTTTTGGCAATTTTTTTTGGAGTAAAAAATCATTGAAAATGTTTTTTGGAGGAATTTTATTTTTTTGAAAAATTTTTTAGTTCCAAAAAATGTTTTTTAAATTTTCTAAGACACAAACATTTTTTGGAATTTTTAAATCCCTTATAAATGATTTTAGAAAAAAATTACAAATTTTTAATAATTTGCTAAGTCCCGAAAAAACTCCGAAAAATGTAATAAAAACTCTTCTAATTGATAATGTATCCAATCTGATAAAATAATATCTAATTTCACGTTTAAAATTCCAAAAATTTTACCAGATTTCATCTTATTATATAAAAAATTATCTAATTTTAACAGATAAGATATGATTTAATGCAATTAGATAGACCCATTTTTGGGATCAAACTTAATCAAATTTGATATTATTTTATCAAAAATAATAGAATTTGATATAATCGTATAATATTCGATCCGCCAATTTTCGGATCAAAATTAATATGGATTTACATAAAAGCATATCTGTTCATATATAATTAAATATTGCGTCATATAACTTTTTTTTACTCGGGTAGTAAAGTCCTATACATAATTAGATATAAAGTCACGTATAATAATGTATGAAATCGGATTAAGTTTTATGTGCAACGTATGATTACATCTACCATTTATATTAATATATTATGAACAATATAATTAGATATGATTTTATATGACATCATTTAAAAAAATTGGAAAATTTCAAAGTGAGATATAATTTTATACTTTGACTCATATAGTTGTATATGGTTTTATGAAAACATATAAAATAATATACATTTATATAAATTCCTTTTTACTCGGGTATAAATAAAAACTAGGGATGTCGCGAATATTCGTCACTATTCGGTATTCGGCATATTCGGCATGTTTTTTTAATATTCGGTTAAATAAATATTCGTCAATAGTTTGACGAATATTCGGCAAAATTTAAATGAGTTAAAAAAAGCACTTTTTATTAACGTTTGACTCTTTTTTGTAGTCATTTTAGTTTGTTTTTTATACAAAAAAACTTGAGCACTTGATTAAAATTCGAATTGTTAAGGTTCCAGAAAAACTAGTGTCAGCAACAGCGTTGTTATCTTTTAGTCTGGTACTTTTTTTTAATAATTAACATGTAAAATACAGGCGTATAAATAATTAAATTATTCGGCAAATATTCGTATTCGGTTCAAACCGAATACCGAATAGTAAATATTCGGTAAAATGCCGAATACACTATTCGCGACATCCCTTATAAAAACCTTTAAATCTTCGAATATATATCGTTTTCTTAGTCAGCAAATCTCTCAAGTCGATTTTTATAAACATTGAGATTTTAATGTAGTATGTATTGCGTAACTCAAAATACATCATTTGAAAAAAAAAAAAAAAAAAATAGTAAATATTAATTTAAATATGGTGATATAAAGAAAAAAAAACTACGTTTACAAACTTTAAAAAAGCCAACCTAAAAAAAAGTTAGAAAGTTTTTTGTCCCTCCTAAAATCACAAATTAAAAATGGACTTGACAGGTTTTCCGACTAAGCCAACGATATTTGTCATGTGTCTAACAATAAGTTACCATAGAATGATATTAAAAATTTTAAAACTATCAACTTGAAATTATTAATTTTAAATTAAAATTATTTCGAAGCTAAGATAGCAGTAAAATTTGAAAATGCGTTTAAATAATCTTTTCGTATATAAATTTATTATTTAGCTAATTTCCAACTAAAATAGAGTTGATGTAAAAAAATCCGTAGTTTCTTTAACATTTATTTTTTATATATAAAAAGACTATCTTAATGTTAAAAAAAAAAAAATAATTTAAAATATAGCACATTCATAAAACCGTAATGGTATGAATCTCTTATTTCGATTTTTAGATTTAAAATCCTAAGGCAATATCAGTGAAAAAATATTCAAATAAATGATATTTTTTTATCCAGATGGAAATCGATTAAATGTAAAAATAGTCGTATCGCTTTTTATTTCATGGCAGGGTGTCTAAGTCTTTTTTTGTTTGTATACTTATACCCAGGAAATTTTTTTTGGAACAAATTCCTGGTTCAATAGATTCTTGAATGTATTCTACGGTAATCACAACAACATTTTCAATGTAAAATTATTGTTCCAAAAAACTGCTTGCTCTAAAAAACGATTGCTTTTGGGACAATTTCAAAGAAAAATCACTGATTCTGGAATGTTAAGTAGAACCGGTTGCAGGGTAATTTGAAGCGTTCTGGAACCGATTATTTGGAACAGAAAACTTTGCTGGGTATAGACTAGAGTTGTCAGTCGATTAAGAATAATTCGATTAATCGATCAAATAAAACCCAACTCTTGTTCGAATAATTCAAAAATGACGATTTTCGAATAACGAATAAATCGATTAATTAATGTCGATTAATCGAACAATTTTTTTTTTAATTAAAAAATTAAATAAATGCTAAGAATTTAATTTATTCTCATAAATTTTGAATGATTTTATACAAAATGTAGGAAAGTTAAAATATATTGTAGCCATAGCCCTGGATAGCACATCCATTATAGAATTAGGAAAAATTAATAATTCTTTTGCATCAGACTTACTAAAACGTATTAAAATAAGAATTAATAAGAGACGTATAAAAATGGAAATTTTCCGAGCAATGCAAGTTTCTTAAAATATTCTCCAAAAAGCGAAACAAAATAATATGCAAATGAATTATACTCCAGATTATTTTATGTTGAAAGTAATCACAATAATTCAGATAAAAGAATTGAAATAGAGGAAGTTATTAGTAATGAAAATAATAATCTTTTATGCGAGTTAAATAATTCAATTCAAAGTACATATTAAAAATTCAGAAAATAAAAAGGACTTCAGCGATATATCAGACGATATGGTATATTTGGGAAAATCTGAAAAAAGAACAGAAAAATTAGATAAATTTTTGTATGCTCTTCTTACTATATCACCTACTTCAACAATTAGCGAAAGAATCGTTTGAAAGCAAAAAAATTGAGTCAACTTTTATTTTTAAAAGATTATTTCTTAAGAACAACTTAAATTGTCTTATTTGACAAAAATTAAAATCATTTATGATATATTTTGTCTGAATTCTTCAAATAATAATTTGTATTTTAATTATTTCTCAACAAGTATTAAAATCGACATCCGTTAATTAAAAGTGATCTCAGTTATTCAATTTTTAAGTTTTTTTAACTTTTAAATATTTTATTTTTAAGTTTTTTATGCATTTTTTCGTTAATAAAAATTTTAACTTTTTTATTTTAAGTTATTTTATATGAATTGTTTATTTTTTTTGTTAATAAAAATATTTTTTTAAATAATATTTTTATTCGTTATTCTCTTCGATTAATCGAATAAATTTTGATCTTTAATCGTTTGATCGAACGAGGAAAAACAATTATTTGAATTATTCGAACAAAGTTGAAAGTCGAATAATTGACAACTCTAGTATAGACATAATATAAATTGTGAAACAAATTAGTCCGGGAAATTTGTTTTAGAACGTATGCCTTGTAAAACAGGTTCAAATATATTTCTATTCTGTGGTAATCAGAATTAGTTTTTTATATAACACATCATAGAATGCGATCAGATATAATTAGATGTCAAATTTGTGCAATGTTGGCCAAATCTGAGATATAATTAAATGCTGATTTTGGGAATTTCAGATATAATTGTATACAATCAAAAACGATCATTTATGAAAAGATATAAATATATCAGATTAGGTATAATCCACTTTTACACGGACTCAATTAAAGTTTTCCATTTTTTCACCGAATTGGAAAATAGATTTTATATAAATTCCTCACAATTCATATTTTCCATATTTCGAGAAACTGTTAGCAAGGATTTACAATTTTGGTTATCCTTTGGACCTCACATTTAAGAATCACTGCTTTATAACTACTATTTGTATCATGTATTTTTCTAACTCACTTTTTTTCTCCTACAATTACAGTATCAATAACATATATAGATAAATGTTTCTTTTTCGTTTAAGCGAAAAAAATAAATAAAAATAACTGTTTATAAAAAATTTCTATCATAACAACAGCATATACACAGCATAAACATGTTATTTTTATACTATATAGAAAAATAAAAAAATAAAAAAAAATAAATTGCAGGAAAAAGTGTTATATTTGAAATCCATACTTGTCCCAAATAACACAATCAAAATATGAGATGCTGCTCATACAAAAAATATTCACTCTGACACTCACATGAGCATTAGTTATATTGAAAAAAGAGAAATATAGATGAATGTTATAAAAAAATAAATTTAAAAAAAAGACAAAAAAAACACACACAACAATCAAAAATAAACTGATATCAAAAATAAATATCAACATCATTTTTTTTAAGAATTTTAAAGAAAATAATGGGACCATCAACTTTATTTAGTTGTAAAAAAGGGCGATCCGGCAGAAATTCTTTTTAAGGAGACCACCATGCATTAAAAAAATGCCGCCTTCTTTCAAAAAAAGGAGGGAAAACCCCACAAACAAATTTACACCTGCCCCTAGAATTAACACTTGCTTCCCAAAATATTTAAGTTTTTAAAAATATTAGTTTTTAGTTTTAAAAAAATAACACAAAACACTTAAAACTACTTGGCAAATATACTGAAATTCCGGAGAGAAATTGTAACGAATTTTTCTTTTTGAAATCTTGTACATAGGAGGCATTCCACACCAAATGTCCAGCAAAAAAAAAAAACATGTGTACCGTGAACTTCTGAATAGGTTGTATGGATAGCCCTATATAGAACATAGAAAATTCCGTTTTTGGTTTTTCAATTTTTCAAAAACTGGGCTTAGGAGGCGTGGTCAAATATTGGAAAAATGGTCAAATTTGTGGCGAGTTGCCTTGATTAAATATTTGTCACATTAAACCGGAATGCACCACAATCTAAAAAATTTACATTCTTATACAGTTTTGTATGGGCTATCGATTATTTTTTTTTTTTTTTTTTTGAAAATTTTCAGAACCCGTTCTGAAATTGTCAATTTTTTTAAAAAAATCAATTTATCAAAAATCCGGCAACTTTTTCTTTTTTTTTTAATTTTTTTTTAAGTTTAGATGTTTGTCCATCCACATTAGATTTTTATTATCAATCGACTATCAAAAAAAAAAATTAAATAGCGAATTTTGCAAGCTTAAATTTAAGCTTAATAGTGTCCAGATTGAACAAATATTAATTGAGATACGAGGGTCGCTATGAAAAATAAAATTATTTATAGACATTTTTTTAAAAATTTTTTTAAAATATTTCTTAGTTGATTTCAAACATTAAAATTTTTAAAAATGGTCCAATAGTTTTTATGCAGAGATGAATGGATTTTTCTAACAATCCAAACGAACAACGAAATTTTTTAAGTGTAGTAGAATAAATCCGCATTTTTTGACTGCAATTCGTTTGACCATAATTTTTTGTAAACAAAGAAGAAATTTTTTTTTTATTTATTTTAGTACACCTAAGTGTACACTAGGCTAGTTCATATATGAGGCATTCCACACCAAATGTCCCGCTACAGATAAACATGTGTGCCGTAAATTTCTGAATAGATTGGTTGGATTGCCCTATATAGAACTAAGAAAATTGAATTTTTGGTTTTTCTAAATTTAAAAAACTGGGCTTAAGAGGCGTGGTCAAATGTTAGAAAAATTGTCAAAAATGGGCGAGTAGCCTTGATTAAATATTTATCACATTAAAACGGAATGCACCACGATCTCAAAAATTTACATTCTTATATTGTTTTGTATGGGCTATCGATAAAAATTTTTGTTTTGGAAAATTTTCTGAACCCAATCTCATAACAATTTAGTAATTTGCATGTATTTTCTTGTTTTAACGTTGCGAATGAGTATTATAATTGCATAAATATTTCTCATACGCTCTGTTAAAACAAGAAAACACAAGCAAATTACTAAATTGTTATGAAAATTAATATTCAAATGCGATTTTGTCGAAAAAAACGAAAAACGCGTGTCTGATTTTTTTTGTGTGGATGGACAAACATCTAAACTTAAAAAAAAACTTAAAAAAAAAGTGGCCAGATTTTTGATAAATTGACTTTTTTAAAAAATTGAAAATTTCAGAACGGATTCTGAAAAGTTTCCTAAAAAAAAAATTTAATCGATAGCCCATACAAAACTATAAGAATGTAAATTTTTAAGATTGTGGTGCATTCCGTTTTAATGTCATAAATATTTAATCAAGGCAACTCGCCACAAATTTCACCATTTTTCCAATATTTGTCCACGCCTCCTAAGCCCAGATTTTGAAAAATTGAAAAACCAAAAACGCAATTTTCTAATTTCCATATAGTGCCATCCATACAACATATTCAGAAGTTTACGGTATACATGTTTTTTTTTTCGCTGGACATTTGGTGTGGAATGCCTCGTATGCCCATATAGAATTCATTTTTAGCCGGGGAAATAAAACTTACAAGAAATTCTCGCAAATTTACTATATTTTTTTTGTAAAAAATGTTGGAATTTTGTAATATTACAAGAAAAACTGTAAAATTACAAGTAAAACTGTAAAATTACAAAAAAAAAAATAATAAATTTCGATCGAAAATTATTTGTTAAAAAACAAGGAAAACTGTCAAATATTGATAAAATGGGATTACGAGACTTTTTCTATTAATTTGACAAGGTTTTTTTTTGAGTGTATAATGATAATTATAACGTTTAGTATTGATAACTTTGTCTTTAACAAATTGCATCTACTTGAGAAAAGTTTCTAGCGCACATTGGATCCTAGATGCGCATTTGAGAGCCAAACAAATATCTAGTTATTTACAATTAATGCTCGTATTCGCTAAGTAGGCACCCAGGAGAAAGAAACCCGTTCATAGAAAGAAAATCCATCGCTTAGTTTAGTCAGGACATAAATTTAAAGTAAGGACATTTTGCACAAATTTGAAAAAAATATTTTTTTATGAAGACTTTTTTTATTTTATTTTTTAAAACTACTTCTAATAATGCGATTTTCCTGAAATTAAATGGTGATTGCAGCTATAACTAGTACCTTTGTTACCCATTTAATGGTTTTTAATATTACTCTTTGTAAGTAGGAAATACAAGCCATCAAAAAGTGTGAATTTTTGAAAAATTAGAAAAAAACAGTTTATATTTTGGATTGCAACTTTTGTGGGGAACGAAAGGAAATGGCGATTCTTTTTGTACAAGAAACTAGAAGTATTACTTAATACTCCTGGGGTAGAAACTTGTGCAGCCAGTTGCAGCTGCGCCCTGAAATGAGGTTTAAAGTGGGGTCTATTAACGAAAAATAAATATCTTAAAGTTATTATTTTTTAAAACAATTTACTGTTAATCGTTTTATTACTCAATTTTACTTTAATAATCTTTATTGTTAACAGATAACCGCGGTTTCCAATAATTATTGATGTTGATACCCTACCTCACTTTTTTAAGGCAAAAGGAGTTGCACCTAATGCTTGTAACTAAAAGCATTTCTTGGCCGCAGTTACGGCCAAAATAACTGGAAAATAAGAAGATATTATAAAACGGGTTGATATAATACCTCTGTGTATCAACGAAAATGGAAAAAATAATTCCGTTAAATTTAGAAAACACATACATGGAACTGAAAAATTATTAGTTGAAAAGTATGGTTGGTGACCCATGAGTACCACTATGCATACAATTCTAGCTCATGACATTATTTATACAAAAATTGTGATTGCCCGTTGGTACTAAAATTATCCTTAACTAATTAAGTAACATTTAAAAAGTATTTGCCTTCTTTTATGGCAATTATCGGAGCAGGCTCTGAAAAGATCACATAGACATTTTAAAAATTATAAAAGAAACTTTAACAGAGAAAACTCAAAAACAAACATCCTGCTAGATGTTTTTAGTATCTTTATGATTAAATCCGATCCAAATATATCCCTAATAAGACAGACAGAAAAGTTGGAAGTACTGATTATAGAGTAGTGTTTTTTTAATATTTTTTTTTTTACCAAAAAACTTAACAATTATTGCAAATGATGCTTATTTACCGTGTGTTGCTTCTTTGTTTGATATTTTTCCGCATTATTTTTGTTTAAAAAATCAAAAACGATAATAGATAGAAAACAGTTAATTTTGCACGTTATTTTAGTGAAAGGTGAAAGAAAACACGTTGTATTGAATGGTAAGCTGTTATATAGTCACTTAAAATCCGTAACTGTTTAAATAATTGACCTTCATTTTATTTTTTTATATAAATAAATTAACCAACCTTGCCTTAAATTTACAAGTAGGGTACTAATGCGAAAAATGTCCAATCCACATGAGTGAGTTCCTTAAGGTCTCCAGTTTTTATAATGGTAAAGAATGTCGTGAAATTCCTATCCGTTCAAGAGTTATAATAAAAAAACGTCGATGCGCGCCTTTTCCATACAAAGTTCCCAATGTGCAGCGTATGTATGTATTTGTAAATAATATAATTTTAAGTTGAAAATGTGTCTTTTAAGTGGAGATGGGCGCATGAGTGATTTTTGACTCACACTCACTCAAGCTCACTCACGACCATATTTTTTCTACTCACACTCACTTACAATCACGTTTGTAAATTTAATACAACTCACACTCACGTGTACTCACGCAAGTTTTACACACACCCACGTTGACTCGCTCTCACGAAACTCTTATTTATACAAGAAAAAATTTCAAAAACTGAAATTTTAAAAGTCTTTCAATTTTTTCCGCAAAATTTAAAGTTCAGCGAAATTTTAACTTTTTTTTTTGTTTTTTTTTTTTTTTGGAACAAATTCTTGAGTTAGGCCAAATTTTAAAATTTTTTGTTGCATTTTATTGGTAGTAAAGGAAATACGAAAAGAAAATAAGTCATGCAAACTCACGCAAAAAAATCGACTCACGCACACTCACTTACGCAAAAATCTTACTCACGCACACTCACTTACCCATTTACACTCACTCACAATCACGGGAGTAAAATTAAATTCAGTCACACTCACGCATGAATCACGCGCTAATCTGCTTATTATCACCATCTCTACTTTTAAGCTTAACACAAAAATGAAAAAGGTTTCGAATCTTCCCTTATCTCAACTTTGGAATATTGTTATTTGTCACTTTTTTTCTTATTTGTAGTACAGTTGGTCATATTATTACTACGTTTATAAAATCTACAAAAAAAGTGCAACTAAACTGTTTCAATTCTTTTATATCATTTTTCAAATTTAGTTTGTAAAAGAGTTTTTGATTTTTATTTTTATATAAATTTGTAATACATGTACACGTTTCCGATTTTCCTACACTTTATTTATTTTTAAATATATTTCAATTTCATTTACTTTTAGTTCGTATACACTAAATATTGTTCTATATATATTTTTTATGTACTTTATTGAAAAACAATCATTAAATTGTCACGCAATTTAATGCCCAGACAAGCATGACAAAAACATACATAGGATAGGAATTCATATGTATATGTGTGTGTGGTACTTGTATAAACTTTAACCATTATTGTCTGTCTGTCTGTTATTGACTGACTCCTATCAATGTTTGGTTTTAGTTTTGGTTTCGATGATTTTGTTTGTAACATGTATTGAATTGAAAACGTAATCAGTTTGTAATCCTCAACAAGTACTTAACGTAACTGGCATACTGGGTGGTAGATGTATGTGTAAGTGTATATGGGGCATTCCATGCCAAATCACTCACTTTTAGACCCGACCCCTTTCGATTTATTTTATTTTTGGATATGTTTTAGTATTTATTAAATGCAACTCGGAGACCAATTTTCAGCCTTTTATTTCAAGATGGTGTTGAGTAATCAATTTTTCAAAATGGCGATTTTCTCAAAAAAATTAAAAAATTGAAATTTTTAATTAATTTTGACCACTAAAAAATATAGATATTTTAAAAACAGTTGGACAACGTTTTGTTGGTATTTAAATGTAGTTTTAGAAAAAAAATATGAAAAAATTATTCGAAGTAATTATCACTTTTTTTTTGACGTTTAAAAATTAAAATCGATTTTTTGAAAAAGTCCGAAACCTTCGATTTTTTTGTAAAAAACTATAAAAATTCTACTCTTAATTACGCAACTTTTAAGCCATAATTCGAGATGTAATCACAATTCCTTCTATTTTTTTTTTTAATTTTCAAAATTGCACCTTTAATTTTTTGGCTCTGATTTATTTTATATGGAGCTCCAAAAAAAAAAATTGATAGATACTGACCCTAACTTACCCTAAATATATTCATTTGGAGGTAAATATACGTCTCACAAAAATTTAGGACGATCGGACATGTGTAAGGCGTTTAGCATGGTCCTTGAAGTTTAAAAAACGGATTACAAGGAAAAATATTAATTTTTTTCTGTTTTCGCAATTTTTTTGGTATTTTAAGTTAAGTTTTAATTCAAGTGATTACAGAATTATGATGTGGAGTAAAATGCCTTTCTAATAAGGTACTAAAAACTAAAATCGGTTGAAAATCAGCCAAGTTATTACAACTTCCCCAGGCATCTAGCGTGTGCAATTCAACTTGATTAAAAAATACGAGTCCCTTTTTTTAAATTTATTGAAATTTTCTACTGTAATAACATTTTTTCATTATTCATGTTTCAGTGTAATATTTTTTTGGCTTTTCCAAATTTTAAAACAAAAAAAAGAAATTTTTTTTTAAAATAGAGAATTCAAAAGGTTGTTGAAAATGCAGGCATTTTTAGCACTAATTTAAAAAATGTTAGCAAAACACAATATAAAAAATACTTGTCATCTAATTACATTTGAACTTGAAGAATAAAAAAATGTTATTACAGTAGAAAATTTCAATGAATTTCCAAAATCGTATTATATTGCTTAATCAAGTGTTCTGCCATACGTTAGATGCCTGGGGAAGTTGTAATAACTTGGCTGATTTTCAACCGATTTCAGTCTTTGGTACCTTATTAGAGAGACATTTTACTTCGTATTATAATTCTGTAACCACTTGAATTAAAACTTAACTTAAAATACCAAAAAAATTGAGAAAACAGAAAAAAATTCATATTTTTCCTTGTAATCCGTTTTCTAAATTTCAAGGCCCATGCGGAACACCTTATCCATGTCCGATCGTTCTTAATTTTTGTGAGGCGTATTTTTGCCTTGAAAGGAATATATCTAGGGTAAGTTAGGGTCAGTATCTACCAATTTAGTTTTTTTGGAGCACCATATAAAATAAATCAGAGTGAAAAAATAAAAGGTGCAATTTTCAAAATTTGAAAAAAATAGAACAAATTACGATCACATCTCAAATTATGGCTTAAAAATTGCGTAATTAAGAGTAGAACTTTTAAACATTTGTAAAAAAAAAATCGAAGGTTTCGGACTTTTTCAAAAAGTCGATTTTAATTTTTAAAAGTTAAAAAATAAGTGATAATTACTTCGAATAACTTTTTTAATATTTTTTTCTAAAACTACATTTAAATACCAACAAAACGTTGTCCAACTTTTTTTAAGATATCTATATTTTTAACTGGTCAAAATTAATTGAAAATTTTAATTTTTCCATTTTTTTGAAAAAAATCGCCATTTTGAAAAATTGATTACCTAACACCATCTTGGAATAAAAGGCTGAAAATTGGTGTCCAAGTTACATTTAATAAGAACTAAAACATATCCAAAAATAAAATAAATCAAAAGGGGTCGGGTCTAAAAGTGAGTGATTTGGCCTGGAATGCCCCATATGTATTTATAAAAAAAAAACTATATAAACTTACACTTTATATTGTGCAGATATTAAAACATCTATAGACAGTAAAAGCTTGTATTAAAGGCCATCTATAAAAGATACAAAAATGGGATCAAATATCACATTCTAAAAGTGACATTTTTTTAAAAATTGTAAGATTATGCTCAGTAAAATTTGTCATTTTGTCTCGAGCATTTCATAATGCCTGATTTTCGCCAATTACACTGATAGAAAAACGCTTCATGTCACTTATGAATGGAATTTATTAACGTTGTTTAATAACAACAATGAAATATTTCAGATGCTGAATGAAATTTTATACATACTTTGCAAGATTTTCATTAATGTTGATTCCCCGAGTAAAAAAGATCATATATAATTATATATTGATTTATATATGGGGCATTCCATATCAAATCGAACACTTTGAATAATTTTTTTTTTAGATTTTCCCAATTCGTTGACAGTTTTTAGTAGGCTTCGAAAACTCCTTCGTGGTAAATTTTCAGATTTTGTTGATGACTCGTTCAAAAGATATCGAATTTTTAAAAAATGGTAGTTTGTTTATTTACTCAAACTTCTTCAATAATGGTCCAAACTTCATCAATAATGGTCCAAATTAATTTTTTTTTTTTTCAAAATTTTTGTTTTTTACGTACTTTAAAAAAAAAAAAAAAACAATCCAAAAATTTTTAAAAGTGCTCTAGTATGCGATTTTTAAGTTTTTAAATTTAAATCTCATTTTTGAAAATGTGTGTACTCTTTGATTTTTTTTAAATTTTTTTGTGTAAAACTTTTATCGATTCTACAAATTTGTTCCCCAGTAGGATCGTTGGATAACGATTACACTGCGTGACAAAACTAACCACTATTTTAGAAAACAAGAGGTACGACCATCATTTCTATATATTTCGGACATGCTGAATCGAATGGCGTACTCCGTTTTTCGATGTATGGTACAGTTTTCTTGCAAAATGTCATTAAAGATTGGATGATTTTCAGCTGGTTTTTTAACAAAAAAATTTCCAAAGCTAATGATTTTTAAATGCTATGGCATGGAAAACAAAGATATAACTTGTAGCAATATTTCTAAAGTAAATTTGTTTTAAAGCTTTTTATCTTAAGCCCTTAAAATCGCGGATTTCTTAATTTTTTTAGGTTTTCGCGAAATTGTCCCCTAAATTGGTCTCTGATAAAAAAACTTGCTTTTTGTGGATCATAAAGGTACCCATGACACTACGAATAGTGAACAAAAAACATATATGTTATATGGACTAAGTATCATGATGAAAATCGCGAAAAAACCGTTTTTTTGTATATGGCAGCATCATTTTACGAGATTATTTAAGGCCCCATCTTTTAGTATATAATGTGGGAACCTTAAATAATGAACTGACCCAAAATTTGTCCAAAAAAGTCTTCATTTGCAAAAGTTATCTTAACAAAAACTATAATTATTAATGGGAAACACTAAAATATTTTTCCCACTATTTGTATTGTTAGGGATGCCTTTTTGATTCACTAAAAGCAAGTTTTTTATCAAAGACCAATTTGGTTGTTAATTTCGCGAAAACCTTAAAAAATTAAGAAATTCGCGAATTTAATAACTTAAGATGAAAAGCTTTAAACCAATTTTGCATATCTACAAAGTCATATCTTTGTTTTCCATGCCATAAAATTTATAAATCATTAACTTTGCAAAATTTTTTTGTAAAAAAACTGTCTCTAAATCAGCAAATCATTAACAGAAAACTGTACCATACATCGAAAAACGGAGTATGCCATTCGAATCAGCATGTCCAAAATATATAGAAATAATGGTCGTAACTCTTGTTTATTTTTTAGTGTTCCGCAGTGTTATTACTATTTTTTTAAATTTTTTTAAAAAACATTGTTGTAATTTTCCAATCTTAAAAACATTTCTACTGCTGCAATGGTGAAGTCTTAACATTTCTTTGGAACAAACTAATACCCTATCTCCAATTTCTAAGGGGGCTCCCACACAAAATGACATTTTTTAAAACTTGCTCCAACCGCTCTAACTGCCTTCAGAGTGTCTTAGTGCAATATTCTCTGAATCACCTTCCCCCTATCTTTAACTATAAAGGCGGTCCCTATACAATTTTGTTTATTTTTTGTAAATTTGTTGTATTTAATCAGCTTCTACCGATCCAGAAGTGCTTGCGAGAGGGGTCATTAGTAAGACCGACCCCCATTTATTTTTACCCTCCAACACTTTTTTTTAAACATTATTACGCCCTATCTCCACTCCCTAAGTAGGCTCCCACACAAATTACAGTTGGAGAAAATTTTATAAAAATGTAATTTTGAATGGAAGCCCACTTAGGGAGTGGAGATAGGGTGTAGGTATGTTTTATAAAAATGTTGGAGGGTAAAAATAAATGGGACTGGTAGAAGTTGATTAAATAAAACAAATTTACAAAAAATATAAAAAATTGAACGGGGACTGCCTTAATAGTTGAAGATAGGGGGTAGGTGTGTTCAGGGACTAAAAAAAATTGTGGGTCGGTCATACATTTTGTTGCTCTAAGGGCACTCTTAGGGCAGTTAGAGCAGTTGAAGCAAAATTAAAAAATGTTATTTTGTGTGGGAGCCCCCTTAGAATTGGAGATAGAGCTTTAGTTTATTCCGAAGAAATGTTTAGACGTAAAAATTAATGGGGGTCGGTCTTAGAAATGACCACTCTATGACGCACCATTGAAGCAGTAGAAATGATTTTAAGATTAAAAAATTGCAATAAAATTTTTTCAAAAAATTTAAAAAAACAGTGATAATTGTTATCCCACGATCCTACTGGGCAAAAAATTTGTATAATCGATAGAAGTTTTACACCCAAAAATTAAAAAAAAATCGAAGAGTATACATTTTCAAAAATGAGATTTAAATTTTAAAACTTAGAAATCGCATACTAGAGCATTTTTAAGAACTTTTAAGGAATTATTTTTAAAAAGTACGTAAAAAAACAAAAAAAAAACAAGTAAGAAAATTATAGTCGGTCAAGACCGACCATATAATACCCTACACCAGAGTTTCCCGGAAAATGGGTCCCAAGTTCAAACATGGACTGATTAGATCTATATTTTGTCAAATCTTTAATAAGTGTAAAAAGCACTCACTAATCAAATTTGAGTAAAATAGGCTCCTTTTTGTTGACAACAAATCGCTTCAATTGAATATCGGGCGAAATTTCCACATGGGACCTAAGTCCAAAAATGGTCCAATGATAATCAGATTTGATAAGGTTATTAAAGTACGCGTTTAACATACACAAACAGAATGTTAATTAAATATTTTCTATTTTCATGAAATTTGAGAGGTTTATGTGAAAATCGGGAAGGTGGTTTGTATGGGGGCTACAAGAAGAACTGGTCCAATTTCTTTAAAATTCGGACTGGTGATTTGCGTTGATGAAACATGATTACCTGCCAAATTTCGAAAAGATACCTATTAAAATGCGGCTATTAGAGTCATTTGAGCCAAAACTAAAGAGGACCTTTGTATGGGGGCTAGGTCTAAATATGGACCGATTTTTTCCACTTTCAAAAGGCTTCGTCCTTGGGCCAAAAGAGGCTTAAGCTTCGAATTTCAAGTCAATTGATTAAGAATTGCGACCTGTATCGTGTTTACACCGTTTACATGGACAGACGGACGGACGGCCGGACGGACAGACGGACGGACGGACGGACATCACTAAATCGACTCAAAAAGTGATTCTAAGTCGATCGGTATACTTAAAAGTGGGTCTAGGACCAATATTTCGGGTAGTTACAAACATCAGCACAAACTCATTATACCCAGTGCCACAGTGTGGTGTAGGGTATAAAAATGGAATTTGGATCATTATTGAACAAGTTATGAGTAAAAAAGTTTGAGTAAAGGAACAAACTACCAATTTTTAAAAATTCGATATCTTTTAAACGAGTCATCAAAAAAATCTGAAAATTTACCATGAAGAAGTTTTCAAAGGTTACAAAAAACTGTAAACAAATTGGGAAAATCTAAAAAAAAAATTATACAAAATGTTGGATTTGATATGGAATGACACATTTCTTTTACTGCACTTAAAAAATTTTATTGATAGTTTTTTGGAAATCGGTTGTTGGAAAAATTCTCTGATCACTGAATAAAAACTTTTGGAATATTTTTAAAAATCTCAAATGAATAAATACCAAGGACCGGAAAACGTTTTATTTTTTTGTTTTCATCAAAATATTTATTTTTGAAGTTTAAAATATTTTCTAATTTGTTCAAAAAAATAAAATAAATATTTTTGTTTTAAAAATAAATATCCATCATGATGAAAATCAAAATATATCCATTGCGATAAATATCACAAAGGAGGAAAATATTTAAAAATAAAAATTATAAAAATTATAAAAATATTTTTTTTTTCATCTTTTGTTTATTTTCAAATCAAATATTTTAAATACAATTTTTATAAAAATTCAAACTCAAAATATATACCACAACCGTCAATAATGGTTAATAAAACCTCCAATTTTTTTAATTAATGAAATCTGCAAGCGCAATTGTGTAGACAAGACCTTGAGCTTTCCTAGCGCAAAGTTTAAGGCGCAGATCTCTGTATCTGTTATATTTACAGAGGGTATAAGTTGAAAGATTTTAAAAAATGGCTAGAAAATATCCATAATTTTTTCCTTCTTTTCCTATTTCTTTTCATTTGTCCATATTTTTATATCACTACTGACCCCTTCTATAAAATGCAAAATACTGAAATTTTATTCCATTAAAATAATAGAAGCTGCTCAAAATTTAAAAGAAAAAACGTTTTTCTTCTAAAATACAAATTTTTCGCGAGGCACATTCGCTGCTTTATTTTGAAATATGGCGGACTGTTGGTCAAACTAAGTTTTTGTGACTTTAGGTCATAAAGTCAAAGGCGGTTTAAAATAAATTGCAAAAAATGTATGGCATTTTTGAAAATTGTTCAAAATTTTTAGATCTTGTTCCTTTTTTTTCACCTTCAAATTTAATGCATAAAACTACGTGTCTTAATATGTACTTAGAACCGATTTGTGTTTTTAATTTGGTTTTGGTCATGGTGATCGGAAAGCGCGATGTATTTATATAAACTTATTTTGTTCTAGTACATCCAAGGCTTTGCACGAAACCGGTCGAAATTGTTTATAAATGAAAAGCCACTTGATGTGTTATCATAAAATCAGAGACGGATTCAAAAATGTTAATGATTATGGATTTTTTGGACCAAATACAATTTTCTTCTACAATGATGCAAACATTATGTTTGCCAGTTTCGCAATCACGATAAAACGGCAAACAGATAGTGATAACCGAGGGCGAAACTAAAAGCCAAAAAATATCACAATTGGACAAAGTGGAGAACAATATCACGCCCTATTGTACATAAATGTACACATAAATCTTAATTTTTCACAACATATCACTTTTTTATAAAAATTATTAAGTTATTCTTCAACTATTTTCTGTTTTAATTTTTTTATTAAACTATTTTCATCCGATGAAAAAAAATAAAAAAAGATGAAAACAATTTTAAACTTTCCTGATAAATATCACAAAAGATTTTTTCAAATTTTTATTTTGAACAATAAAAATTATTTTCAACTTTGATTAAAATAAAAAACTCCGATTGGATTTTTATTTTTTTATTGAACCCAAGTGTTTGTTTTTTTTAAAGAAAAATAAAAAAAGATTGTTTTAAAAGTATTAAAATCGGGTCCCTGATAAATACTCAAGCTCGAGGTCATATTTATTCATTTAAGATTCTATAAAGAAAAGGTCGAATAAAAAACAAACTTTTATATTTTTAAAAATTGTATACAAAAAAAAATAAAAAATTGACCCAAGACCACTCAAAAAATTTTTACACTCAAACAATTTGTACACTCAAAAAATTTTTACACTAAAAAAAATTGGAGCACTTAGTTTTTTTTTTTTTTTAATGACTAAAAAAAGTTTTTTTACTTAAAATAAAAATTTTTTAGTCAGAATTTTGAACAATATTTTACGTTAAAAAATTAAAATCATTTAAACTTGTTTTCGGCATTGTGAAGGATAGTAGGGATTCGGCCAATTCGTTGTTGTTTTAATGGCAAATTTTTTAAATTTTTAGCGCATATTCTTCTATTTTCAGTGCATGTTTTAAGATCATAAAACACGATTTTTATTGCGTAAAAGTCAAGACCCTTTTGATAAGAAATAAAAAACATACTGCAAAATCGACAGTCATGAAATTTGTATGTGCTAAGCCCGGCCGGTAATGGGGATTATGGCTATTTGTTACGCGGTCATTATTTTCTGGAAATTATGTAAATTTTTTAATTGGATTATGTCCAAATTTGTTTCGGTCATAGTCTCCACCACCATTATTGGGATTATACCCGAACTCATTTCGGACTTAATCAATATAACGGAATGCCGTGTCGGCACCATCCGCCTAACAAACAGTTTTTTGACAATTTTTTTGCTGATTAAAAAAAAAAATCTGATCTTAAAAAAAAGGAAATCAATTTATTTAAATTTTTAAAATCTAGTCCCGATAAGGTGTGATCCTTTAACATTATAAATGCCTTAAAATGTCCATTTTAACAAACTTTCCCTGTTTAACTAAATACATATTGACATTTATGGTAGTTTGAGTTAATATAAATATATAAAAATGGAGACACAATTCTATCAATGGGACAAAAAAAACACTGCAGTGATATTATTGTATTTAGTAAATTGACCATAAAATATAATAGGATATTCTGTATCTTTTTCGATTGATTTAATAAAAAGTTTATTCAAAAAATAAAAAAAAATTGCTTTGTAAAATTTAGTATTTCAAATAAATAGGTATGAAAATGATACAGTTTTAGGTATAAATTTGCTTAAAAAAAAAATCAACAGCTAAAATTAAAAATGATTGATAAGTCTCCAGTCTCCAGTCTACCACTTAAACATGAATAGAAAAAATGTAGTTCATAATTTTTTAAGAGAAAAAATAAAGTTGAATAAAATATATTGGAAAAACTATTTACGCAAAAAAATAAATTAACTCGAAATTTTTGTATGTTGTCTATGGGGTCTAGGACCCCATACAGTATATACAGGGGGCGACAAAACAATGGAAACTTTTTTATGGTAGATGCAATAAAATGATAAAAAGACAAAGTTAATAATTCTAAACATTATTATTATCAAACGAACATTATTTATAAAAATTTCATATAGGTAATTTATAAAGCTTTTATTTAAGCTTAATGGCGTCCAGATTGAGTAAATAAAAAATGTGCTACTAGGGTCGATCTGGAAACTGAAATTATTAATAGAAATTTTTCAGAACATTTTTTAAAAATATTTCTAGGAGGAATTTTTTTATAGAAAAAATTTCTCAGAATCTGTAAATTTTTTATAGAAAAACCACATCGGTATTTTTCAAAAAAGAACTTGAGCTTTTTATTTAAAAAATCTCTTAGTTCACGAAAATACTGAGAATTTTGTTAGACCTGACAATTTTTCTTTAGAAAAAATTTAGGTGACACGACATAACTCCCACATGAAATATCTCCCACCTAAAAAATGAAATAAATCCCAAAAAAAGCTCCATACAAAGTTGGGAGTTATTTCATATGAAAAAAACTCCCAATTTAGTGGGACTTTTATTATTTTTGTTGGCAGTTATTTCATAATTTTTTCAGTGGGAGTTCTTTCATACGAAAGAACTCCCACTACAATAGCGAAGAAATAACTCCCACTATTGTTTCATTGTTGGTGGATGTATCTGGAACATCTTGACTTATAGAATATTATAATTAATAAATTAAAATTCGTTGTGATTTTGGTACCAAATTTTAAGACAAAGTGCTTTTTTAACAAGTTTGAATGTTTTAGAAATTTTGCTACCAAAACTGGCAAGGATTTTTGAGGAAAGAGCGCACTACAGCCGAAACTATTTTCGTTAGAAAACAAAATTGTTATAAAAAAACGGAGAACGCGAAAGTTATCCAAGGTGTTGTGTTTTCGAAAACATAAAAAGTTTTTCAATAACATACAAGATTGTTGAAAAAATCCCCGCAGGTGAAAATTTAAAAGATTTAATCAGAAGTTGTTGTAAAAAGCGCCGCAGCTTAAATCTATTAAATGTTCGGTAACATACAAATTTGTCGTAATAAGCGCCGCATGCGAAAATTTGGTACCAAAAATCGCGCCAATTTTTGGTACAAAATTTTCGCCTGCGGCGCTTTTTACAACAGCTTAAATCTTTTAAATGTTTGGTAGCATATAATTTTTTTTTTTTTTTTAAAAAAGAAGCAACACTCAGGCAATGCTGTCTATTAATTACTAATGTAACCGTGATGCTTCTTTCGGAAAGGGGATAGAAGAGAGATCAAAGATTGGAAAGATAGAAGGGCTTCAGTATGGCAACACTGTAATTGCGCGTGTTGTTATTTTTAGAACAGTTGTTGCATCGCCATCTGTTATTGATCTGGCGAATTATTTTGAAGCTGTGTTTTATAGCCATTATTTTATTATTTTACTTCGTTGACGTTTTTAGTGCTATTTATCAACGAAGGAGAGTGCTGCGATAGATATTAGTTATAAATAGAAACTAATAACTATCTGAAAAAAATGTTGTTCTGCCTGAGCTGAGAATCGAACTCAGGCTTACTGGCTAGTAGTCCAACGCGCTAACCACTGAGCCGCAGCACCCCCATACCCCCATGTCGCAAAAAGCGCCGCATGCTTTTTACAAAAACTTCTAATTAAATCTTTTAAATTTTCGGTAACATACAAATTTGTCGCAATAAACGCCGCATGCGAAAAGTTGGTACCAAAAATAGCAGCGATTTTTGGTACCAAATTTTCGCCTGCGGCGCTTTTTGCAACAAGTTCTGATAAAATCTTTTAAATTTTCGGTAACATACAAATTTGTCGCATGCGGCGCATTTTACAACGGATTGTAATTAAATCTTTTAAATATTCGGTAACATAGAAATTTGTCGCAAAAAGGACCACAGGCGAAAAATTGGTACCAAAAATCGCCGCGATTACCCAAAATTTTATAACAAAAATTCCCTGAATTTTTTCGACTACGGAGCTTTTTACAAAGTGTTTGTATGTAACGGAATATTTGGTGCAAAATATCGCCGCTATGTTTGAAGCAAGTGAAATAGAACAAGTTTCGCATTTGGCAGTTTTTATAACTTGTTTGTATTGTACCGAAAGTAAGATCAGGATCCTCGTGCTCGACTTAACTGATATATTTACCTTATTGTTTGTTTAATTTTTGTTGAGACTTCTAAATTTTTTTATTGGGGCTTCTTTCATTTTTAATGGGAGTTATTTCATTGCCACTTATTTCATTTTGTAGGTGGAAGTTATTTCATTGTGGTTGGGACTTATTTCATTTTTTTCTACATTGGGACATATTTCATTTTTGGTGGTATTTATTTCATTGGGAGTTATTTCGTGGGAGTTATATCATGTGGGAGTTATTTCGTGTCGCCAAAATTTATAGAAAATGTATCAAATCATTTTTCAATAAAAAAATTCCAAAAAATGTATAACGAAAAATTAAGATACATAATGCAAAATAATATAAGAGACAAAAAAGTTGAAAGAAAGTATGAAGTGAGGTTGAGATTGCTAAAAATAGAACTTTAGTGTTGGAAACTGTCAAAATTTATTCTGTAGAAACTAAGAATATTCTCATGTTTATAAAACAATTTCCATTATCAAGACAAATCTTTATTAATATCCTGCTGATGATAACACTAACTGGAGTGTTTGATACAGGTATAGGAATACCATTTTCCCAATTTGAACCCTTATAACAAATATAATTAGAGAGAAAAAAAACAGAAAAAACAATAAATAAAATTACTGACAAAATATGTCGCCATTAGGCACAAAAAATGCAAATTCCTACATTTGTGTCTGCAATTCCAGATCATTTTGGTAACCCTTGCGAAATAATGTAAGAGACAAAAAAGTGTAAAGAAAGTATGAGATTAGTTTGAGATTACTAGAAATTGAATTGTAGTGTTGGAAATTGTCAAAATTTATTCTGTAAAAACTTTAAATATTCAAATATATAAAAAACAATTTCCTTTAACAAGACAAACCGACATTTAAAATCCTACTGATCATAGCACTAAGTGGAGTGTTTGAAACGGTTTGGGAAAACCAATTCCATAAAGATCCGCGGGTGACACTAGGGAGACTTCCCTTGTAAGTGGAGTGTTTGAAACGGTTATGGGAATATCAGAAATGTCTATAGTTTTTAAAAATTAGGCAGTTGCCTACTTGCCTTAAGGGTAATCCGGACCTGGTGATACAATAAAGTATTCGTACCGTATACTGCAGTAATGATAATATAATGAACAAATGATTCCTATTCGTTCTGTCGAAAAGATTTATTTAATTGATTTTAGTTGATTTAAATTCAATAAAAGGTTAATAAAAGAAAAAAAATTGTGTTGTTTTCGGTTTCTTCAGAACATAACTTTTATCCCTAAATATATCAAAACCAAGGAAAGCAACTAGTTTCAGCGTGTTCGAACAAGGTTATTCCTTCAAGTGCTCTTATTCTAGTATGAAACGAGAACAAATAAACAAGTTAAAATATGTTTACGAACATTATTCTCAAATGCATCAAACTTTATGGAGTTTTTAGAAAAGAAAAAAATAAAAAAGATATATTTGTGTACATTAAACTCTTATGTAAATATTTACTGTATTTATTTTTTCGAAGTAAATAAATAGGTCATATAAAGGCAGGCTCCGCAAGGGATTTTACAAATAGTTTGTTTTATAAATAGATTAATAAATATTGGACACTAAACTTAAAAAGCTTTATGTTAAAAAAACTTTTAGAAAATGCATCACAAAAGAAATCTACATGAAGTGAATAATATTTTATTTATTTGTTTTTTTTTTTGTAAGTACAGCTCGCACTCTAACTATAATTGTTATAAGGGTTCAAGTTGCAAAAACGTAAAAGAAAAATTTAATTTCCAAAAATTATAGACATTTCTGGTATTTCCATACCGGTTAAAAACCCTCCATTTAGTATTATCATCAGTAGGTTTTTAAATGTCGGTTGTCTTGTTAATGGAAATTGTTTTTTATATATGTGAATATTTATAGTTTCCACAGAATAAATTTTGACAATTTCCAACACTACAATTCTATTTCTTGCAATCTCAACTTCACTTTCTTTCAACTTTTTTTTGTCTTACACTATTTCGCAAGGGTTAAAAACATGATCTGGAATTGCTGGTACAAATGAAGGAATTTGTATTTTCTGTTTCGGAGACGTTTCGGAATTGAATTTCTAAAAATTATAGACATTCTCATACCGGTTTCAAACACAGAAATGTCTATAATTTTTAGAAATTTATAGTGCGTTTACATTGGATTTCTAATCTAGTAAATTGCGATTTTAATCTACTTTGCAATCTGTACCGTTGACATTGGCATTTTTTACATTTAAGAAGATTAGGATTGTCATTTATAACAACAATAATTTGGTAATAAATGTGTGTGACTGCGTCAAAAGACAGCGACGGTAATAAGTCGTCGTATGATTAACAAGGACAGTGACGGCGTTTACAAATAACAATGACGGCGGCATACACATACTTGGCGGCGTCATCAAAACGGCAGGCTTTGTGTCGGTGTTTTTCAGTGTTGGAAAATGCAAATAATAGAAATACAGAGTTGTATCTAACTTTACCAGATTGCGTTTGCCGATTAGAATCTAATAGATTGAAACTGGATTGGAGCCACAATCTACTTTAAGCTAGCTTAGAGGACCAGTGTAAACGCACTGTCAATTTTTCTTCTGCATTTTTTCAACTTGATCTTTACTTACAGAAAAACACTAAAAAAATTGTTTTATTGACCTTTAAAATATAATATTTTTAGTAGGTTTATTCTAGCTCGAAGTCATTATTTGCTTTACTAATTTAAACTATGACATTCTCATAGAAACTTTTGTTTGAATATTATTCTATTAGCACAGAAAAAAAAATGTCAATACAATTAATTTCATTGTTAAAACAATTAAACATTTAATTGAAACTGAGCCTACATTGGATTTTGTCAATACAACATTGGATTTTGTAACTTTTGAAAAAAATATAACTTATTTTTGTCAATTAAATTCATTGTTGTATCAACAATGAAATTAATTGAAAAGTTTGTAAAAAATTATATTAACGGCAATAAACATGCTTTAATGTCAATTTATTTTAAAAAAATCTAAAAATAGAACAAAAGAAATCTAAAAATTAAAAAAAAAAAACATTAGCCGGCAGTTTGAATTGAACCCACAACTAACATGATACGAGTCTAGCACACTACCACCGTGCTATTCCTTATATATACTTGTAGTTGACTATACGCGTATATTAAAGGAAATAAACTGTTTTTAATGTCATTTAATTTAAAAATAAAATATAAAAGTAAAAATAGAACAAAAAAAAATAAATTCTGGCGGCAGCTGGAATCGAACCGGCAACGAACATGGTAGCACACTTCCACCGTGCTATTCCTCATATATATTAGTAGTTGACTTAATGCGTATAAAAGGTGTCTGCAGAATAGCAAAAACAAAATAATCTCCAAATAAAAATTAATAAAAATTAAAAAAATGTTTCCGCCATCTGGCAGCGAACCCGAATGTTCATGATTCGAGTCTAGCACACTACCACCGTGCTATCGTCACATATTTTTGTGCTTCATTAAATGAGTTTATAAAGTGTCTGTGTTATCAATCAGCATTTTGTGCGATTTTTAACAATGATTTTAATTGATGCATTTAATTGGAAATTAAAGTGGATTTTTGTCATATTAACAATATACATTGTTGATACAATTAAAAACTTTGTTGAACTAGAAATTAGGTGCTAACAATTTGTTTAGTTACTTTTGATTTCACGGTATTTTTTTCTGTGAGAGTATCATAGTTTTAATAAGTAAAGGAAATAAAGACCTCGAGCTAGAATACAACTACTCAAAATATGTTTGTATAAATTTTAAAGGCTTTTCTGTATGAATATGCCTCGGAATTTTTATATTGGGAAATGTCTCAGAATTATAAAATTCCTCTTTAAGCAAATGACTCGGTAAAATTTCCAAATCCGACAAATTTTTGTGAATAAACATATCTCAAATCTGACTTATTTTCTATTAGAAAATTATGTCAGAATCTGGGTCTTTTTCTGTCAGAAAAAGGCTTTAGAACCTGAAAATTTCTTGAAGAGATATTTTTCAAAATATCAAACATTTAAGACTTGATTATAGAAATAAATTTTTAAAATTTTAAAATTTTTCTATAGAAAAAATCAAAATAAACAAGACAACACAAAAAAACATTAGCCAACGATTATAATCCGACCTGAAATTTCCTGAAAAAAATTTTTTGGATTAAAAAAAATGCCGAAAAAATTTTTCAGGGGATTTTTTTTGGGGGGGGGGGGGGAGAGTCAGTGGAGGACGTTGAGAGCACCTTCTCATCGCGATAAATATACCAAATGTTTCATTAATTTAACAAAAAATTCTAAAAACATGTAAAAAAGTCATTTTTTTCAGATGTTGGTTCAGTTCTTCATGGGGGAACTTTTTTCCCTCTGGCCCGATTTTACCCATTCACGAACTTATGCATATGAACATGAGATACATATATTTCTTCCAAACTTCAGGAGTCTAGCTGTTTTATATTGGACTGCATCGTGTTATCTACAGACAGACCGACGAACAGACGGACGGACATTCATAGAATGCCTTAGAATCGATCATGGATCGTGTTATTGATCCATGATCGATTCTAAGGCATTCTATGAATGTCCGTCCGTCCGTTCGTCAGTCTGTGCTACAAAAAACACAAAATCGAATATACTTTTAAAATGGGGTAGTTAAGGTTGTAGGTCTCGTCGAAAAGATCACAAAAATGCCCTTTAAACTTGCCAGACACCCTCAAATTTTAAAGTAATTGTCAAAAAACGTTTTTTTTTTTGGGACTTTTCTCACTAAACCACGTGTAACTTAAACATTTTTCAACCGATTTTTAATTTTTCAACTGTTTTGGATAGAAGAAGGATAGGGCTTTTCATGTGTGTGAATTGGTCTGTACATATAAGAAAGATATGTATTGATTTTTTCAACAACATCTAATTTTTTGTTATTTTTTGAACCTTATTTGAGTTTATCGATTTTTTTCTGCTATAGATTGTTCACAACATTTATATTAATAAACGTATTCCTAAAGAAAATTTAATTGTGAATACGATGAGCTTTATGCCAAAAAAAATCGGATAACAATTGACAGAGTTGTGATAATTTTTCTAAAAAAGAAAATTAAAATTTTGTATGAAATTGCCGTGCGGATAACCCAGGCAAAAAAATAAACGAACATACTAAGAGGTCGCGTATCATTATTTTAAAGGTTTTTGATCTCCTTAATTCGAATTTGACCTTGAAATTGCGCTATCTTATTAAGTTTTTGATTTATCAATTTATGTCAAATATATCAAAAACCTGACGAGATAGAGCAATTTAAAGGTCAGATTCGGATTTAGCGCGCCAAAAACCTTTAAAAATATTGTACATGACCATTTATGATAAATAATTTTTTTTTTTTTTGACTGGGTTATCTGAACGGCGATTTCCTGCAAACTCTTAATTTTCTTTTTTAGAAAAATCATCACAACTCTGTCAATTATTATCCGGTTTTTTCAGGATAAAGTTTATAGTATTTAGAATTAAATTATCTTTAAAAAAACGCTAATAAAAACAAAGGTTGTTCTTTTAAACTATAGCAGAAAAAAATCGATAAACTCGAAAAATTTTCAAAAAATAACAAAAAAAATTGATTTTATAGAAAAAATCAATAGATATATTTCTTTTACGTATTAGCACATGGAAAGCCCTATCCTTTTTCTATCCAAATCAGTTTTAAAATTTAAAATCGGTTGAAAATTTTCTGAATTACACAAGGTTTAGTGAGAAAAGTAAAAAAAAAAAAGTTTTTTGACAATAACTCCAAAATTTGAGGGTGTCTGGCAAGTTTAATGGGCATTTTTGTGATTTACTCGACAAGACCAACAACCTATACTATGTCACATCAGAAGTATTTTTTCACTGTAGCACAGTGTAATATATGTACTTTACGGGGTCTCCGACCGATATTTCGATGAGTTACAAACGGAATGACAAAATGAGTATACCCCCATACTGTTGTTGGAGGGTATAAAAATTAAGTGTAAGTTTTTTTCGTGGGCAAATTTTTTTTTTTTTTTTTTTTTGAGCGTAAATTGTTTTTTTTTGTTTAACTTTTCTTGGTCACAAAACCACTTGGAAAAATGTTTTTGCCAGAAATTTTATGCTTACTTACGATTCGACATTCAATCAATCATCGACAGTTAAGTTCAACCTAAAAATGGCTGAGGCTCACCGTGTCCAGCCTTTAACAATACTACTGGTTTACATTACCATTTTCCATATTTGTATTTCATATACATTATTTTTTTTTATGAAATGAAAACACATTTGGTTGCCACATTTTCAATATTCCACACTTGTATAAATAGATGTCATTTCACTTTTTTGTTTTTGTGAATGTGTTATTTATGTATATGTGCCAGTGTGTGTGGGAGAATATGCAACATTTCCTTTTTTGTTAAATAGGTCATATTTGTAGATTTTACAATTGAGTTGTAGTAAAATGTATAAACAAAATCTCCATATGAAAAATCATGGCATAGTTCTGGCATCCCAAATAAATTTACATGTTGTATTGAGTTCAATATTCAAATCAATCAAACTGCAAGTAAGTAGAGTATGTGTGAGTAGGTGTGTTTGTGTGTGTGTGCTAAAACTGTTACACACTATAATTTATGGAATTTATTAAAAAATAAAAACTATAAAAATTTATAAAAAAAGTGTAATTCATTTAAAGCTTAAAGCAAACAAAATGCACTGATTCGTTATATAAATCATAGTTTAAATAATATTTCATCCAAAAAACAAGAGATTTAAAATTTTGAAAACTGCTAATAGTTTTTGAGTATTATATCAAGGGCTTATATTCAAAACTTGCTATCTGCAGTGTTATAACATTGCAGATAGCAACTTCTGAATATAAGTCCTCGTTACACTTAAAAAAATATTCGTGATTTAAATGTAAATGGATTCATTATATTGTTTTCATGTAACCAATTCACTATAGGGAATTTTCTGGTATTTTCTGGCCAAAACCCTAAAAGCTGGGATATTGACACGAAATTTGGCATGTTTATTTGGCGGTAAGTTTTAAGGCTCTGTATAAAAAATTGGCATAATCGGACCTGATAATTCGCGTTTTTAATGCAATTTTGTTATATAATTTTGTCATAATTTTTTACATCCATGCCCACAAAAGGGTCGGCCAAAAAAATAATTTTGCTAGTCCGTTTGGTCCAAGCGCAATACTTTAAACTTCTTGTGGCGTATTTGTTTTTAAGTTTATAGCAAATGTACAAAAAAAAAACTGTAAAAGACAAGGGTTTCCATAGGTAGGTTTAGATCTTTAAGATGGAGCTTTTTTCCATATATGCAGATTTTGCCCATTTACGAACTTAAACCCCATAAGACAATAAGACATATTCTTGCCAAACATCAGATGGCTTGCTCTTTTTGTTTAAACAGCATCGTGCTTTCCCCAGACAATCAGAACCACAGACGGTCGGACGGACATTACTAAATATCTTTTCCCTATGGAGCCGCATGGCTTAGCGGATGAATACATTTTACTTACAAAGAGTATCTCAATACCTCATAGAGATATGAGAGTATGCAAATATATGCAAAAAAGTAGCAGTCCAAAAATATATTTACTTAAAACAGAAAAAATAATATAAATAAAACAAACAATTTTTTTTTTAGCTCTAGGTCATTATTTCCTTTACTAATTAAAACTATGATATTCTCATAGAATAATTTTCAAGAAAATTATTTTTCTGTTTTAAATTTATTTATGTTGGTCATTTTTTGCAAGACTTATTCGACACGAGTTTCGGGATTTGTCAGATCCCATTGTCAAGATTATTTAGCAAAAATAAAAACCCTATACTACAAGTAGCAAAGGGTCTTTAATGATAATCGTTAATGATCAACCTAAAATTAGGCTGACCATTCGAACTGATTTGATCAGTACATGTACTGATCAAAAAATTTGTACTGATTTGTACTGATTTTTTGAAACATGTACTGATTGTACTGATTTTTGAATATTTTAACATAAAAAATTATTTTGTTCGCAAAATCCATACAAAAACTTGAATTTCCATAAAAGTAATCGTGAGAGTAGTTTTAAATAAATTAAGTCTGACAATGATATATTTTATAATGAATTATTTCTAAGGAGATTAGAATTCGGGAATCAAGAAAATTCTCGGGATGATGAAAATTTTAGAAAGATAATGTAATTGCAGGAAATCAAATGATTCTGAGATGTTCTATGAGGTAATATCATCATAATTTATTGGCAAAAGCACTCAAAACACCAGGATATTTAAAAAAACATGTGCATTAGGGTGGCAGCTATTTTGCAAACCTTCGAATTTGAAGGAGTGCACCCCTAATTTTTATTACATTTGGTCTAAAAATGCTATGCTAAAAATTTCAGCCAAATCGGACAACTTTAACACGAGGCGCATCGTGGTCAAAGGTCAAAAAATAGCCATATTTTGATGAAAATCATTAAATAAATGGTGTTGTTTTTTGAATATATTGTTAAAAAGTGGTACACGAGTTGTTTTTAGTATAAGAAGATAAAATAAAAATTTTTGGGTTTTCAAAAATTAACCCTTGTAAGTCTTTCGTGGTCAAAATGACCCATTTTTCACAAAATGACCCCTAAAACAAGAAAATCAGCCCCAATTTTCTAAATTTATTGAAATAAACCAATGTTAACCCATATTTATATTCTATTCTATCATAAATACTCAGATATGAAATACTGTCTTTCTAGGATGTCATTCACCTGTTTCACGGTAAGGCCAAAAATATGCATTTTATTTGGCGTGGTTCTCAAAACTGATATTTTGGTTTTTTCAAAATTTTCTTAAACAAAATTAGGAAAAATGCTGAAAAAACCACAGAATCTTATAAAATATATGTTAACATATAAAAAAAAATTTTTTTGGGGGATATCCCTCGGATAGTTTGGCGGGGGCATCGATTGAAACTCAGCGGATTTCGAGGAAAATGCCTTTTTTGCCCACAATTTATTTAATATGGAAAAATGTGGTAAATATTTTAAAATTTGATAAAGTCATGTCCATAAATTATTAAAAACTATGTTAGACATTAACCCTAAACATTTTAGGAAAATAGAATAATATTAACCCGGTTTTTATTCGGGTCAAAGGTCAAATTTAGGGATATTTGGATTTCTTTTGGAAAAAGGCATCTAAATATGAAATGTTTATTGCGATTTTTTATAAAACTTGGTATAATTATTGTACGAGCTCAGAAAAATAATTATTTAATTTTTTTAAAATTAACCCATAAATGAACATGGGGTCAAAATGGCCCAGCACGTTAAAAATTCTTAATATAGTTTTTTTATTTTTTTTCTATTTCTATAAAACTTGTTATTATTTGTATGCGACGTCTGAAAAAATAATTATTTGAATTATAGAAAAATAAAAAAAAAACTCTATTAAGAATTTTTAACGTGCTGGGCCATTTTGACCCCATGTTCATTTATGGGTTAATTAAAAAAAAATCAAATAATTAGTTTTCTGACCTCGCACATAATCATAACAAGTTTCATAAAAATCGAAAGAAAATATAAAAATCTATATAAAGAAATTTTAATGTGCTTGGCCATTTTGACCCCATGTTCATTTATGGGTTAATTTAAAAAAAATTAAATAATTATTTTTCTGAGCTCGTACAATAATTATACCAAGTTTTATAAAAAATCGCAATAAACATTTTATATTTAGATGCCTTTTTCCAAAAAAAATCCAAATATCCCTAAATTTGTCCTTTGACCCGAATAAAAACCGGGTTAATATTATTCTATTTTCCTAAAACGTTTAGGGTTAATGTCTAACATAGTTTTTATTAATTCATGGCCCACACTTTGTCAAATTTTAAAATATTTAAAAAAATTTTTCCATATTGAATAAATTGTGGGCAAAAAAGGCATTTTCCTCGAAATCCGCTGAGTTTAAATCGATGCCCCCGCCAAACTATCCGAGGGATATCCCCCAAAATTTTTTTTTTTATATGTTAACATATATTTCATAAGATTCTGTGGTTTTTTCAGCATTTTTCCTAATTTTGTTTAAGAAAATTTTGAAAAACCCAAAATATCAGTTTTGAGAACCACGCCAAATAAAATGCATATTTTTGGCCTTACCGTGAAACGGGTGAATGACATCCTAGAAAGACAGTATTTCATATCTGAGTATTTATGATAGAATAGAATATAAATATGGGTTTACATTGGTTTATTTCAATAAATTTAGAAAATTGGGGCTGATTTTCGTGTTTTAGGGGTCATTTTGTGAAAATTGGGTCATTTTGACCCCGAAAGACTTACAAGGGTTAATTTTTGAAAGCCTAAACATTTTTAATTTATCTTCTTATACTAAAAGCAACTCGTGTACCACTTTTTAACAATATATTCAAAAATCAACACCATTTATTTAATGATTTTCATCAAAATATGGCTATTTTTTTACCTTTGACCTCGATGAGCTTCGTGTTAACGTTGTCCGATTTGGCTGAAATTTTTAGCATAGCATTTTTAGACTAAATGTAATAAAAATTAGGGGTGCACTCCTTCAAATTCGAAGTTTTGCAAAATAGCTGCCACCCTAATGTGCATATTAGCTGGGAAATTTTCTAAAAGGCAAATTTACCAAAATTTAAGGAAACAGTCCAAATCTGAGGGAGTTTTCTCTTCTCAAAACCTGTGGTGGATTTTGATATATTTTCTGCACTGAAACGATCAAAACATTCAAATGAAGTTGTTTGAAGTCAACTAAATTTTCTGCAAAATAACGACAACCATTTATAATAGTTTTTTTTAACAGTTGATTTTACTGAAGTACAATTTTTTGAGAGTTGAAGAAATCATAAGTGTTTCCCATAGAAAATAATTTTTAGAGACTAATTTATAGAAAAAATAAAAATTTTGGCGCAATGATTTGGTTTCAAAAAAATGGTCACCCTACCTAAAATATAAATACATATTCCACTCTACTTCTATTAGGAATTAGAAGACGAATAAAACAATTTTTATTTTTTAATGAAAATTAATCAGAATTTGTAAAAAAAATAAAAAAATATATAAATTTCCGTTTTAAATTTGTACTTTGTACAAAATATATCCCAGGAAAATTTTTTGGAACAAATTCCTGGTTCAATAGATTCTTGAATATATTCTACGGCAATCACAACAACATTTTCTATGTAAAATTATTTTTCAAAAAAAATTATTTATTTGCTCTAAAAAACGATTGCTTTCGGGACAATTTCAAACAAAAATCATTGATTCTGGAATATTAAGTATAACCGGTTGCAGGGTAATTTGATGCGTTATAGAACCGATTGTTTGGAACAGAAAATTTTGCTGGGATGTATTTGTTTGCTCTATTGCTGAGTGGTATTAATTTTAAGAGATTTTAATACAGGATTTTAAATACCTTAAAATTGTAATAAGTCATGTTCTCCAAAATGTAGAAAAAAATATAAACAAGTAAAAAAAGGTAAAATCGACCTTGCCGAATATATTGATACCCTCCACAATGTAAAAAAGGTTTACTTGCAAAAAAAAAATAAAATTCAAAAAAAAAACGCAAAAAAAAAATGTTGGTAAAAAAAAAATAATTGGCGATTTTTTTTTTTTTTTGTGAAAAAATTTGTTTGTACTTGTTTAAATGCCATTCGGTAATCAATTCTGTTCACATGTGTCAACTAGCAGCCGAATTAAAGCATTTTGTGTTTTTAGGTTATGTTGAATATACCAACATTTTCGAGGTGTCCTTACATTTTCTTTCATAACTTTTTAACCGCTGAACCGATTTCGCTCAAATGCAATACCAAACTACTCAGTAAATATAATAAGTCTTAGGCATATCTGTTTAATACTTTGGCCGTGATCATCATTTCCACAGACGGACAGACAGGCGGACATCGCTTGAATGTCTTAAAATCGATGACTGATCAATAATATATATGAGGCATTCCACACCAAATGTCCAGCGAAAAAAAAAACATGTGTACCGTAAACTTTTGAATAGGTTGTATGGATAGCCCTATAGGAAACTTAGAAAATTGCGTTTTTATATTTTCATTTTTTCAAAAACTGGGTTTAGGAGGCGTGGTCAAATATTGAAAAAAATTGTCAAATTTGTGGCGACTTGCCTTGATTAAATATTTATCACATTAAAACGGAATGCACCACAATTTCAAAAATTTACATTCTTATATAGTTTTGTATGGGCTATCGAATAATTTTTTTTTTGAAAATTTTCAGAACCCGTTCTGAAATTTTCCATTTTTTTAAAAAAGTCAATTTATCAAAAATCCGGCCACTTTTATTTATTTTTTTTTTAAGTTTAGATGTTTGTCCATCCACACAAAAAAATTCGGAAACACGTTCTTCGTTTTTTTCGAGACAATCGCATTTGAATTTTAAATTTCATAACAATTTTGTAAACATCCTAACTTAAAAAAAAAAATTAAAAAAAAAAAAGTGGCCGGATTCAGAAAAGTTTCCAAAAAAAAAATTTAATCGATAGCCCATACAAAACTATATAAGAATGTAAATTTCTTAGATTGTGGAGCATTCCGTTTTAATGTGATAAATATTTAATTAAGGCAACTCGCCACAAATTTGAAAATTTTTCCAATATTTGACCACGCCTCCTAAGCCCAGTTTTTGAAAATTTGAAATTTGGACTATCCAAACAACCTCTTCAGAAATTTACGGGACACATGTTTTTCTGTAGCGGGACATTTGGTGTGGAATGCCTCATATACATTATAGGGTCTTAGACCGATATTTCGATGAGTTACAAACGGAATGACAAACTTATATATACTCTCTAAAAAAGTTAACTTAAAGCTATAGTATTTAAATCAGGCGCTTTTTTGTATTCAAGAAATATTTTTCACGAGGGAATCATGACGAACCGATTTACTTCCTAAGCCAAACCGTTTATAGTCAAATAAACGGACCTATACTCAGTCATAGCCAGTTATAAATGTGAAAAGACCCGTGAACTTCTATATAAATATTTTATATAAAAAACTGAAATATTTGAAAAAAAAATTTAACGTATTATTAGTTTTTTATAATTGTTTCCTGTACAAAATTTTTCAGATGTTGAGACATTTTTACTACAGAAAAACTTTTAGATTCTAAAATAGTTTTCATTTAGAAAAATAACCCATTTCTGAGATATTTGCCTTTAGAAAAATGTTCAGATTCTAAAACTTTGATATAAAAAAGTTCTTAAATTCGTATTTTTTGTAGAAAAACAGATCGTATTTTCTGTAGAAAAACAGATCGTATTTTCTGTAGAAAAACTCTCAGATTTAACATTTACTTATAGAAAATGTCTTCAAATTTTAAACTTTTTTCTATAATCTGAGATTCTGAAACATTAATTAAATAAAAAATGTCCAAATTTTAATGTAATTTTCTTCTAAATCTTTGAAATAATGCTCATATTTTAAAGTAATTCTCAGATTTTAGGATATTTTTCGTATAAAAATATTCTTAGAGCATAATTAGTAAAAGAAAATTATCAGATACCAAAAAATTACCAGCTCTATAACATTTTGTGAAGAAATTTTGATACACAATTCTAACTCTTAAATCATAAATTTTTGTAGCATTTTTCGATAGAAAAATTTTACGGTTTTAATGACATCTAATATTTTAAATTTTTCAGATTTTGAAACATTTTTCATATAAAAAAATTATTATTAGACACTTTTTCAAAAGAAATATTTACATATTCAGAGACACATTACCTAGACAAATTCTCAATCTTTCAACAGAAAAATGTTCTGATTTTGAATGATTTCTGATACAAAAAAAATCTCAGCTTCTGATATGGTTTTCTGTAGAAAATTTATAAAACATGTTTGCTATAAAAAAATTAATACATCTTGATAAACTTTTCCTAAAGAAAAATTCGCATATTTAAAAGATTTCTCAAATTTCTCATTCCCAAAAAGTTTTCTATTCTCAAAAAGTTTTCTATAAAAAAAAAACATGTAGAAAACTGAAATTCTGAGACGTTTTTTTGTAGAAATGTTATCTGATTCTGGTGATTTTTTTTCAGAAAATTTTTTGTCAGATCCTGAAACATTTTCTCTAAGGAAAAATTCTCAGTTGCTAAAGGCTTTTTTTCTATAGAAATGTAATACGAAATTTTTTATAATATTTGAGATAATTTTTTAATTTAAACATTCTTACATTAGAAGTCAAATAAGTATCAAAATATTTTCTAAAGATAAAGTCTGAAATTTTCAAACATTTTTCTATAAAAAATAATATTTCTTCCACAAGAAATAATAAGGAAAGTTATACGGGTAGAAAATCTCTACGACTCAATCGCCATCTAAGTTATCCATATGCAATTTCTTTAATTCCGAATTTGTTATCATAAGGCTTCATGTGCTGACGTAAATGATCAGTACACATATGAATCCCCTAATGTTTTTTTACATTATAGTCATTTTCTTTCTATCTTTCCTTTATTTTTTCCTTTTCTTTTTTTTTCTTTTCTTTTCTTTTCTTTTCTTTTTTTTTTCTTTTCTTTCCTTTACTTTCTTTCGAAATTATTTTTGGGGGGAGAAATCCCATTCTCCCCCCTGGATCCGCGCCTGCTCTATCACCAAGTTATTTTTTATAAACAAAAAAAATCAAGAACATTTTTTTTTTACACTTTCTTCAGAACTTTTAGATTTTTAAATCAAAAATAGAATCCAAAGACATTTCCCTAGAGGTCTAATATCTTTGGTGTGTTAATATTGACCCTAAAATGAAATTTTTTCAAATCCGACGAATTTGAAATTCGAAAAAACCAAAAATGTGCACCACTCTATTATATATTTATAAAAAAAAAACGTTGATGGGTTTTAATGGATAATTTTTTTCTAAAAGAAAAAGAAAATATCATTTCCAGACATTTTAGTTTAATGTTAATAGATTCTTTTTAATTTTGTTTTTATTTCAGTTGTGCTGTCTGTTTTTTTTTCTACATCATGTTTAATTTCCCTTGAAGATTTTTTTTTTTTATTAAAACGTTTTTATATTTTAATAAATTGTTTATTTTTTTTTAGTATTGTATTGCATTTGCAAAAAAAAAGCTGTTCACTTACTGCTCAAGTTAAACTAACCACAAAGTTTCATTGTCAGCTTTGTTTTGATATTTTATTTTTTTATATTTTCATCTCGTTTTTCTTTTTATATTGTTTTGTAAAATTTTTAGATGAAATTTTTTTACTACTATTGTATTTTTCAATTTAAAAACATATTCCAAGAATGTATACTATTTCTGACCATTGTTAAGGTGACCAGAGATAAATTGATCTTAAGATAATTACGAGTTGGTTGTGAAGATTAGAACTTTGTTATGTATGATATGATAACACCGTCCGACAAAAATAAAAAAAGTCGTTAAACACGAACTTGATAATAAACGTTTTAAGCAAGAGACTAAATGTAGTAAAACTGCATTTACAGTTTTTCATTTCGTGATCCTGTTTCCTTTCAAAAGGACTTCAAAGTTTTAGAGGATAAAAATTTATAAAATATTTTTTTTATACCCTCCACTCTAGTGACAGAGGGTATATATAAGTTTGTCATTCCGTTTGTAACACATCGAAATATTGGTCTAGGACCCCATAAAGTATATATATATTCATGATCCTCGATCGATTTTAAGTCGATCAAGCGATGTCCGTCCGTCCGTCTGACTGTTTGTCCGACCGTAGAAAACACGCTAACTTTTGAAAGACTTCACAGAGGCTACTGAAGTTTGGAATATATGTTTGTCATTTACCTGGTCAGGTTGGTATTGCAATCCAACCAAATCGGTCCAGTGGTTCAAAAGTTATTAGCAAAAGAGTAAATTTCGGCAAGGGGTTTTCGCAAATTTACGAGATAAAAAACACGATAACTTTCGAAAAACAATAATGAGACTGCTGAAACGTGGCACGTATCTTTGCCGTTCCTCAGGTCTGTTTGGTGTTGAATTTCAGCTCAGTCGGTCTAGTGGTTCAAAAGTTATAAGCAAAACCCCGAATTTCAGATTATGTTCATTTTAAATGCCATGTGGTAAACAAGTTTTAAAAGCATTGGTGGTAACTTAGCAATGCTTTTCAAACTTTTTTAGTTTAAAAGCAATGCTTTTTAAACTTGTTTAGTTTTTAAAGCATTGGTAACTTAAAAATTACACTCGAAAAAATTTTACACTCGAAAAAAATTTTACACTGAAAAAAAAAATTTTACACTCAAAAGAAAATTTATTTTGTTTTACAAAAATGTCAATATGTTGTGAACATACGTAAGTGCATTCACTCAGAAATATTTTTACATTAAAAAAACATTGCACTAGAAAAAAAGTTTTACACTCAAAAAAAAAAATAAGTATTTTTTTTAATGACAAAAAAAATAGTTTTTTACTCAAAATAAAATATTTCTAACCAAAATTGTTATTTTTTTTCACGTTAAGAAATTTACTATTGTGGAGGGTATTCATAGATTCGGCAAAGTCGATTTTAACTTTTCTACTTGTTAATATTTGTACTTGTCCTATTACGCCCCTTGTGATAGCAAATCTTAGAAGAGTTTCTCCCCTAATTCTCCTATTTTATTACTTTTACATATAAGGAAAAAGGAGGTAAGTTAAGTCCTTTCAAAAATATATCCTTTAATATCATTAAAAATTTTCAACAAAATATTTTGTTAAAATTTTCAAGTGACTTTATTCACATCCTTTTATCCTGATATGGAAAAATAAAAAATGAAAAGTTTAGGGGAGATTCTCCTCTTTCATTTGCCATCACCAGCGTCAATATAGGATAAGTACAAATATTTCAAAAATATTTTAAAAAATGTATGCTTTAAAATTTTGAAGTGCTTTTAAAAGAAAACAGAATCACGAAATGAAAAACTGTAAATGCAGTTTTACTCCATTTGATCTCTACTTTCAGAAGTATATCACCCGGTTCATGTTCAATATTGGCTGTCGGACGGTGTTATAATCCCCTCCATTGCTATTACAAAAAACTTTTCATTTTACATTAATCTGGACACCTTTGCTATTTTTTAAATTTGTTCGACAATATCAGTTACTTTATGTTTTAGATTACATCAAATGTTTGCTTGTTTGCTATTAATGATGATGATGTTGACAATGTCCACATTTTTTTTTTTAAATATGTCGGAGATGAACAATACCAAATAAGATAATAGGCTTAATGCCCCAAAGAAATTTATGTTAATGCTAAATTATGCTCTAAGATGTAACTGATCTTTATCCAGTTTTGGAACTAATTCCAGAACTGGTTCTGGAAAAATTATTTTTGTTTCTTTCGGTAAATCATCATTCTATTGGGACATCTCCATTGGGACAATCTCCATAAAAAACTTTATTTTTTATGAGAAAGTAGAAAAAGGTTCCGTACAAATTTTAGTTGTTCCACAACTGGACATATCCGCCCAAATAATGTTTGTTTTGTTATTACACAAATTTCTTACATATTTTTTTCTTGTTCTATTTTTTTTTTTTTTTATTTTAAAAAGAATTTCTTCTTCTTTTGGTTTATTGAATAAGTGGGTCATTTTATATTAACAAAAGAAAATAAAAACATAAAAAAAATTTACAAAAAAAAATTTACAAAAAAAAAATATCGACCAAAATTGTTAAATTTGTTAGGAAAAAGAAGTAGAAATGTCAATTATAATAATGACAATTTAAATGTTTGTTTAGCAGAAGAAAAAAAAAACAACAATTGAAAATAATACAAAAATGATTGAGGACAGTTATTGCAGTGTATGAAAGGACACAAACAATAAAATAATGGCAGATTTAATGAAAAACGGACATAGGCATTCAAAGAATATTGTATTAAAAATAGAATTAATTTAATGAGGGAAATTGTGAACTACATACTATTTAAAATAAAAAACTTTAAGAATTTTTTTTATACGATAAATGTCTTAAAATAATAAATTTTGTATACTAAAAAATGTCTCAGAATCTATAAATTTTTCTATAACAAAATTACATATCTCAGAATCAGAGAACTTTTCTATACAAGAAATGTCTCCGAATCTAAGAATTTTTCTATACGAAAAATGAGGTGATAGGACATAATCCCCACGGACATTACCCCTATAACGGAAATGGGGATTATGACCGAATTCATCACGGACATAACCCCCATAATAGTTGTGGGGACTATGACCGTTTCTAAAACGGTTATAATCCCAATGGGGATTATGTTCGATCCCTGTTGGGATTACGACCAAAAAAATTCATATTATGGGGACTAAGTCCGAAAAAATTACGGTCACAATCCCCGTTTTTTGCGGAGAGGGTGGGTTTAATGCATGGAGTTTGTAATCCCTAAGCCCGGCCAAGCTCTTTGTCTCCCGCTCTTAACATTTTGGAACTTTTTAACAGAAGGTACGAAAACTGTTGGACGAGGAAAATACGATAATGTTAAATTAACATTGTTGGTTGGACAAATAATGCTAACTTTTTATATCGAAAAAGCGCTTAATAAATTAAAAAAAAAATGTATCAATTTATAATTTTTATGTTAATATTATTTAAGAAATACCTTTAAAAGTGTTTAAAACAAATTGTCAGCAAATAAAAAGTCATTGGATTTCCCGATAATCCACAAAAAAACTTTTTTTACAGCTAAATGAAAAAAAAAACGCTGGCTTTAGTCTGAAAATCGCCAAACTGCATCACTTTTTTTTTGTTTATATCGAACTTAAGGGATTTTTTTTGGTTTGATCAAACGTCCAGTTCGATGGCGGACTTAGCAAAGGGAATTTAAGAGAGGGTTTAACAGAAGAAGGGAGACTTCACATATCTTTGGCCCGGCCAAACCCGGCTACGCAAAAAAACTTTTAAGACAAAAAAAATAAAATTTTTGGGATTATGACCAACTAGTTTAGTGGACATAATCCCTATAATGGGGATTATGGCCATTTGTTATGTGGTCATTATCCCCATAAATCTGGGAATTATGTCCGATTTTTATTGGGATTATGTCCAAATTATTTTCGGTCATAGTCCCCACTACCAAATTCATTTCGGTCATAATCCCCATAACGAAAATGGGGATTATGTCCGTGGGGATTATGTCATGTCACCGAAAAATGATGCGAAAAACCACGAAAAATGTCTCAAATTTTCTATACGAAAAATGTTTCGGAATCTAAGAATTTTTCTGTACGAAAAATGTGAAAAATGAATCTGAAAAATTTTCTATACGAAAAAGGTCTCAGAATCTAAGAATTTTTCTATACGAAAAATAAACAGAATCTGAGAATTTTGCTAAATGAAAAATATCTCTGAAAAATATATTTTTTCTATACGAAAAATGCTTCAGAATCTGAGAAATTTTCTATCCAAAAAATATGTACGAATCTGAGAAATTTCCTTTGCAAAAAATGTCTGAGAATCTGAAAATTTTTCCACTTATACAAAAAATGTCGGAGATGAATTTTTCTATACGAAAAATATTTAAAATTCTCTTTACGCAAAATGTTTCTGATTCTGAGTTTTTTTTATACGAAAAATGTCTAAGAATTGTCCGTACACTTGTTAAAATCAAAAGTTGAAGAAAAAATGTCACTCTATGCTGGTTCATATATGGGATTTTTTTTTTTTGATTTTTGAATGGGCCACCCGGAATATATATTAAGCACCGTGCAAAATAACACTTGACTTTTTTTCAGATTTCATTAAGGTTTAGGGGTCGCTACCGGGACTCAAACTTTGGGTCTTAAAAAAATTTTTATTTGGATGGTGAACGAATATATGTCGAGCCTATTGAGAAAGCTAATCTTCTGGCTGAAACTTTTGCAAAAAATGCCTCCCACCCAGAAAGTTATCTGACTCCGCCCATACTCCCAAGAGTATCGAGTTCAATGCCCGGTATTTTTTTTCGTACGCGTGCAGTTAAAAAGGTTCTATCGGAACTAAATGAGAATAAATCACTAGGCCCCCAAGGGTATTCCGGCCTTAGTTCTGGGGAAATGCTATTCGACACTAGCTCGGCCTCTACGTAACCTCTTTTGCATTTCGTATCGTGCGGGTATATTTCCAAACTGTTGGAAAGTCGCCAATGTCCAACCGATCCCTACACCCAAAAAAAAACGTGGGTATTCAATACTAAAAATTTAACTAAATTTTAGTCCAAAAGGATCTAGTGCAGAAATTGGTAACCAATACTACAATTTTTTACTAAAATTATTGAAAACCAGTAAAAATTACTAATTTTAGTACTTTGAAGATACTAAAATTAGTAAATTTTTAGTAGATTTTGGTACAAAATCACTTACTAAACCTTTCACTGTAGAATTATTTTGAGTGTAAGAAAGGTGCGGCTAATAACATAGGTAACTACCGTCCCATAGCAATCCGCTCTACTCTCTCAAAGGTTATGGAGAATATATTGAATTTTCTTCTGGTCAACTACTTAGAGTCCAATGACCTTCTTAGCGACCGTCAATACGGCTTCCGTAGAAGTCGTTCTACCGGAATTTGACCGAGTCTGGCATAGTGCACTTATCTCTAAATTGATTGCTTTCGGTGTCTGGAATAAATTCACCCAATTTATATCGAGTTTCTTACATAAACGGACTATTCGTGTTGTTATCGATGGTTTTTCCTCCCGTGATTTTATATTGAATTCGGGTGTCCCGCAGGGATTTGTTCTTTCGCCATCGCTCTTTTTGATTTTTTTGAACGATCTCCTGAATATGACGTCCAACCCAATATATTCTTTTGCTGATGACAGCAACATTAGTCATTCATACGCATTTGACCACAGACCAGATCGTAGTGAGATTGATTCAATGAGGCTGAATGTAAATGACACACTTAACCACGACTAAGAGACTATCTCTGAATGGAGTCGTGTAAATAGGGTTGATTTTAATGCTCGTAAGACCAAATGTTGTGTTTTGACACATAAACGGCTACCCAATTTAGCATCGTCAACATTGTCAATTGAAACACCGTCGAACTGTTGGCAGTGTTTTATCAATACTTTCACGGTAAATGTTCCGCTGAAATAAGTAAACTTATTCTTGTATTCCGGCGCAATACTCGTCTCTCTGGTAGAGTCTATCCGTTTGTTTTGGAATGGGCTACTGCTCGTACTACGCATTACAGAGAAAACTAATTTTTCGGCCGAACTATACGTTTATGGAACGAATTACCTCCACACGTTTTTCCTTTGCATAATATAGGAGATAAACGAAAAAAACTGAAAAATGGCCTTTTCTTCCCCCCTCCTTTTCACCCCCTAAATATGAATTTGGGCCGCTAAAAAAATACGTGCCCGTTTATTTTTTCTACTCTACAATATAAAACCAATTCCATAAAGATCCGCGGGTGACACTAGGGAGACTTCCCTTGTTAGCTGTTTTTGACCCATATTTATGATCCTAGATCGATTTGAAAACGATCCACGGATGATCTCTCAAGGACCGGCAAATATAAATTTATAACCCTCGATTGATTTAAAGGCAATCTAGCAATGTCCATCCGTATGCCCGTCCATCTGTCTCTTTCCGACACCGACGTTTTCGAAATTCGAAAAAGCTAAATTTTCTCCACCCTAAAATACAAACTTGTATTTTTTTCTCCTGGTCACGTTGGTGTTGAATATCAGCGTAATCGGTCGAATGATTAAAAATTTTTATATGACTTTAAGAATGGTTTAATTTTGAATTCACGTGTTAGAATAAAACCAAAACACGATATAAAAGGTTTTTTACGTTCAAAAAATTACTGCCACTTAAAACGGGTATGCATGGATTCAGTACGAATTTAAAAATTTTTTAATTTTGCTGATTTTTTCATCAGTATCAATTGTCACAGAAAAATAATATTTGGCTACTATAAAACGTTTAGATTCTAAACAGTTTATTGCAACTTACCCGGAAAATAAATTAGTCAAGGGGGAGAAGAAGGTTTGAAGAAAAGATTAAAGTCTTCCCAGCAAAAAAAGTGCGGAGTACTTCTATTTGGAGTGCTTTAAAACTATAACAAATGTAATGAAATACAACAAAAATAACAAAAAACACAAGAAAAAAACACACAAACAGTTTTTTCTACTCCATAAAAAGTTGTTATTCAGCACTTAACTCATTACCTTCCGCGACACTCCCATGCAAAAGTAAGTAGATATTCAGTAGATAAGAAGTACTCCGAGCTTTCAAACAACTTCCAACTACTTCCACGGAGTAGTTCTTTTCTACTGAATATCTACTTACATTTGTATGGAGGTGTCGCGATAGGTAATGAGTTAAGTGCTGAAAATCTATGTATTCTGGAGTAGAAAAAACTGTTTGTGTGTTTTTGTCTTGTGTTTTTTGTTATTTTTGTTGTATTTCATTACATTTGTTATAGTTTTAAAGTACTCCACTGAGAAGTGGTAATGACTTTTTTTGCAGGGTTTGTCCAGAATTTTTATGTTTTAATGCACATCTGAGAAAGTTATGCAAGGGAAGTCTGTGTACATTTCTATTCTGGGCAACATCACACAATTTTCTCTGTTGTATCCTCGTTCTCAAGAAAAGCTGCTCTGGTATTTTTTGATCGACCTGATATGTTTTGCTTCTATTTACACTTTAACTGAGAAGGTGAAATGAAACATTTTTGCTTTTAAGTTAGACTGCTCATTACATAAAAGTACTCCTCACTTTGTTTGCTGGGGTGTTCAAAAAGAGAAAATTCAAACTTAGCGCTTAAATAACTGACAATGAAAATACTAAAAAGGAATTATAATGTTAAATGAGTTGGAAAATGTAAACAAGACGAAACAAAGATGGCCAACAAAATGAAATGGCTAAAAAAACATTTTCCACAAAAAACATGTTTATTTTTTTCATTGTTAAAAGCAACAAAGAAGAGATAAAAAAATGTAAACAACACTTGCGACCTAAACTAAAACCTTCAATGAAAAGAAAAATAAAAATGTAGAAAACAGGCGAAAAAAAAGAAAATATTTTAAAACAACATGGACGTTACAAAAACCTCTTCCGTTTTAATAAAGAAACAAACTACCACAAGCAAACTTAAAACGTAGGAAGGAAAAACGCTAAAAGCCGGGTAATGTTTTAGTACCCTACAACTACCACAGACTGGAAGTTGGTATCATAAATTTTAACAGAAAATGAAAAACAATAAACTAACTCTGAAAATAGTGTTATAATATTACATCAACGATTTCATATTAACAACTTGAGATTTATAGGTTCCCTATACTATTAGAAGAAATTGTGTAGCAACCATATATCGGTGGCTGGCCTTCAAGAAAACTTATGTGCAGTTTTCAAAAATCTCGAAAAAGCTTTTTGGGCGTGTATAAGTGCAACCATAGACCACATCCAATTTACACATAAGCTTTCTTGAAGGCTAGCCAACGCTATATTCCAACCTCGTTTACGGGTCATTCTGTTGTTACAGCCATATTTCGTTGTCACAGCCGAATTGCAGTTTTCATAACCACAATGTGATTAATATTTCCCAATTGAGGTTGTGACAACCGCATTAAAAGTTAAAACAACCTCGAAAATGAGGCAGCAATATTTACGGTTGTGGCACCTGGATTTTCTCTGTGAGAGTAAGAGTAGGGCATTTTGCAGTCGTTCAACACTTTCTGTTATTTTTTCAAAATCTTCCTCCTCTATGTCCTTGTATTTTGAAGAGACAATATTTAGTGCACAAGTAACATAAATTTTTAAGCATTGTCTAACATTTCATAACTGTTATATTTCTTATAATAAAAATCCTGTCATTTATTTTACTTATTTTTTGCAACTTTTTAATGGTAACAGCTTAAAAAAAGTCAACGTAATTAAAACATTTGATGAATAAAAATTGCAAAAAATTAATTAAGATTAAAGTTTTCTTTTTAAGCTGTTGATATTTCCATAAAAATGATTTTGAACTCCAAAGTATCGCAAAACATGGTAAAATTGAGAAATTTTTGCTGGACATCGCTTAATGGTTTTTTTTTAGTGAAATCCAGCAATTCTAAATTTAATAGTGTTTTAAAAAGCTATGTCTTGCGACTCATCACATTTATTATTTTAGTGCATTGAACAAGAATATCAAAAAAAAAAAAATAAAAAATAAATCTGTCGTATGGTTTTCGCGATATAGCTGTTTCAAATTTGAAAAAAATTTTGGTTTTCAAGCTACTGTCAATTTAAAATAAATTGAGACAATATTTCATTAAAACTTAATTTGAACTAAATCCGATCATTTTTACTCGTGACGCCCCCCAATCCAAATTTTGGATTTTTTGAAAACTTTCAACAAAGAATTCGCTCTTAGGGTACTATTAAATAACAAAAATAAAATTTAATTTTTTTCAAAAAGTGGGCCTTGTAGGCGTGGTCAAATATTGAAAATATCAAACTTTTTTGCCTGAGTATCTTTACTTCAACATTTATGCAAAATTTTCAGAAGAAGTTCTGAATTTTTCAAATTTAAACTTAAACTTTATTTATCAAAAAACATGCCGCAATTTTTTTTTTTTAATTAAAAAAAAAAAAGTTAAAGTGCTTTTCTATTCGTTCTTAAAATATTTTTTAAGTATTGATATTACTCATACGCACACGTTTTATACACCATTATTGTATAAAAATACCGTATTGCAATCTTTGACATTTGATTTCTCGAAAACAAGACAAAACACATCTCTGAAAATTTCAGAACAGATTGAAAAGTCATTTAACTTTTTTTTTGAAAAATTAAAAAAAAATTAAATTGCGGCATGTTTTTTGATAAATAAACTTTAAGTTAAAATTTAAAAAATTCAGAACTTGATCTGAAAATTTTCCAATTTTTATTTTTTTAATCGATAGCCCATACAAAAATTTATAAAAAACTTTCGTCTTTAAGACTATACTGAGTTTCATTTAATTTGCATAAATATCGAAGTAAAGATGCTCAGGCAAAAAAGTTAGATATTTTTAATTTTTCACCACGCCTACAAGGCCCACTTTTTGAAAAAACTTAAATTTTATTTTTGTTATTTAATAGTACCCTAAGAGCGAATACTTTGCAAATGATTTCATATTGACACGACACAACTTTTTTTTGCTGAACATTTGGTGTGGAATGCCTCATATATATAAAAAAATAATGTAACTGTCTGACTGACATAGAGCGTGTTCAGCAGAGAAACCTGCTACTCAACAGTTGAGATGTAGCATGTTTTGATTAGTTGACTCTGCTGAACGCATTTTTTAATGAATTTTTTAAAATATTGGAATAAATTATTATTTTTTTTATTTTCATTTATTTTTTCTGTGGAAAATACTTTTTTTATTATTTTTTTGTTTATTTTCTTGAATAACGTCAAAAAAAAAAAATAATTTCAATAAAACAGCTTATTTATGAGGTTGTGATCAAATGTAGCATAATTTTTGTACGCTACCAGTGATGAGAAGCGCTCACTCAACATGTTGACTGAAATGTCAAAAATTAAACCGTTCAGCAGAATGTTGGGGAGCAGCTGAGTAGCAGCTTTCTCTGCTGAACGTACCCATACTCATTCATCATCGCCCAGCCCATCCAATAAGGCTGGATTTTTGCCAATGTTGATTCTAAGGGGGTAAAAAGGGTAAAAAAATGTACTTTTGGTACTTTTTATATCTCCTGATATAATGGTCAAAGAGACTTGAAATTTGGACTGTATGTTAACCTTTCGGAATATAGATCCACTAAGGCTGAATTTTTGCCAATGTTGATTCTAAGGGGGTATAAAGGTAAAAAACTGTACTGTTGGTACCTTTTATATTTCCTTAAACAATGGTCCTACCTACTTAAAATTTGAAATGTAGAATCAGCTCCCGGAATATAGATTCACTTAGGCTGCTTTTTTGCCAATGTTGATTCTATGGGGGTAAAAAACTGTACTATGGTACCTTTTATATTTTCTTAAATAATGGTCATAGAGACTTGAAATTTGGACTGTACGTTCACCTCCCGGAATATAGATCCACTGAGGCTGGATTTTTGCAAATGTTGATTCTAAGTAATAGGGAAAAAGGGTGGGGGGATGAAATGCAACCAAAGTGGAAATAACCATATCAGTTGAAAATGTGGAAATATATTTCCCCGTAAATCCTGCTACCCAAAAAAAAAAATATTTAGCGAAGCCGCTAATTAATTTATGGATTTTGTAATCCCTAAGCCCGGCCGAAGGCCGGCTACGCACCAATAAAATGTTTGACTATCTTTAAATTAAAAAACCACATATACCACGAACCTCGGAACTTAGATGGGTCCAGAGGCACCAATTTTTTATTGGCAGGGTTTTTAATTTAAAGATTGTTTAACAAAAAAAGTTTTTCTGTGTAGACGGCCTTCGGCCGGGCTTAGGGATTACAAAATCCATGCATTAAACCCACCCTCTCCGCAAAGTAAAGTTTTCTAGGGTAGCAGGCCTTTGCGCTATCAAATTTGTTATGCCTCAAAAAGGCCTGATAACCAAAATAGCTTTGGTTTGCAGAGAGGGTGGGTTTAATGAATGGAGTTTGTAATCCCGAAGGCCGGCTACGCAGAAAACCTTTATTACAAAAAACAAATCATAGAAGTCGTAATTTTGACATTTCGCCCAAAAAAAATATTTTGGATTTTTTGACAATTTTGTTTTCGGAGAAATAACATTTTGAAACCTATCATTTTGGGCTATATGTCGCAGCTTGGGAGATATGACATTTACGGTTTTGGGCGATAAGACCTTGACTTTTTTTGTTTAACTTTCTTTAAATTAAAAGCCCACTTTCCAGGAACCTCTGAACTCAGAGGTGCCTAGAGGCACCATTTTTTTTGTTAGCAGGATTTTTTATTTAAAGATTGTTTAACAAAAAAGTTTTTCTGTGTAGCCGGCCATCGGCCGGGCTTAAGGATTACAAACTCCATAAATTAATTTAGCGGCTTCGCTAAATTTTCTTGGGTAGCAGGATTTTAGTGGACAAATTTTTCCACATTTTCCCCTACACTCTCCGGAAATTAATGATGAATACTTTTATAAATTTTCAAATAAGTAATAAAGCCATATATGGCTTTATTTCCAACAGTGGTTGGTAATAAGGCCATATGGATTTATTTTTCAACTCATTGGGAAATAAGGCCATATGGCCTTATTGCCTATGGCTTTATTTCACCCTCCCAAAAAGGGTATAAAACTGTACTTTTGGTACTTTTTATATCTCCTGATATAATGGTAATAGAGATTTGAAATTTGGACTGTGAACGTACAGTGTACGTTCACTTTCCAGAATGTAAGGCTGGATTTTTGCCAATGACTTCTCTAAGGGCGTAAAAAGGTAAAAAAAATGAACCATTGGTATCTTTTATATTTCCAAAGTTATGACCATTATGTCCTAAACACTTGAAATTTGGAATGTAGGTTCAGCTCCCGGAATATAGATACACTAAGACTGAATTTTTGCCAACGTTGATTCTACGGTGGTAAAAAGGGTAAAAAACTGTACTTTCGGTACATTTTTCTATTTCCTTAAATAATGAGCCTAGAAACTTAAAATTTGCAATGTAGGTTTACCTCCCGGAAAAAAAGATTCACCAAGGCTGGGTTTTTGGCAACGTTGATTCTACGGGGGTAAAATCGGTAAAAAATTTTACTTTTGGTACTTTTTTTTATTTACTGAAATAATGGTACATTTTATAAAAAGTATCTTTTATAAAAAGTACCTTTTCTAAAAAGTACCTTTAATAAAAAGTACCTTTTATAAAAAGTAAATTTTTATTAAAGTATAAAAAGTAAAAAGTACCTTTTATAAAAAGTACCTTTTATAAAAAGTACATTTTATAAAAAGTACCGTTATAAAAAGAACCATTTATAAAAAGTACCTTTTATAAAAAGTATCTTTTATGAAAAGTACCTTTTATAAAAAATACCTTTTATAAAAAGTACCTTTTATAAAAAGTACCTTTTATAAAAAGTACCGTTATAAAAAGTACCGTTATAAAAAGTACCGTTATAAAAAGTACATTTTATAAAAAGTACCTTTTATAAAAAGTACCTTTTATAAAAAATACCTTTTGTAAAAAATACCTTCTATAAAAAATACCATTTGTAAAATTTACCTTTTATAAAAGATACCTTTTATAAAAAGTACTTTCTATAAAAGTACCTATTGTTAAAAGTACCGAAAGTACACTTTTTGGTACTTTTTTATTTCCTGAAATAATAATCATACAAACTTAAAATTTGAAAAGGTTCGCCTCTCGGAAAATAAAGGGATTAAAAGGGGTAAAAAAGTGTACTTATTTATTTCCTGATATAATGGTCATAGAAACTTGAAATTTGGAATGTAAAATCTTTCGGTGAAAAAAAATTGAAAAAGTACTTTTTGAAAATTCTGTTTCTTAACGGGGATAAAATGTATACTTTTTGTACTTTTAATATTTGCTGAAACAATGATCCTAGATAATTAAAATATGGATTATAGGATCCTTCGGTGAAGAAAAAACATTCTGGAAGAGGTACTTTTTGGAAATTCCGTTTCTAATGGGGGAAATAAAGTGTACTTTGGTACTTTTTTGGTTCCTAAAATAATTACCTAAGAACAAGGAGATTGAATTGGATATGAACGGGGAACGAAATGGAATAAAGCAGGGAATAATATGGGATGCTACTTTTTACCAAGGACCCAAAATCAGGGTTGGAAAAAGCTCGAGAGCGAGCCAAAACGAGCCGCTCAAAACATAAAAGGCTCGCAGCCAATATGAAACGAGCTGCTCAAAATTAAAAAAGCTCGTTGAAAAAATAAAACGAGCTTTTTGAAAATTGAAAGGCTCGCCGACGAGCTGCTTTTAAAATAAAGGCTCTCAAGCTTTAAAAAAGAGCTGGCTCAATATTTCAGGCTCGCAGCCAATATTTAGCTCGCTCCTGTACATTATTTTTAGTATAATGAAACTATGCTTTTTAAATTTTATTACACTATTTCATTTGTATTTCACAAATTTGTAATTTTTATTCTTAAATAATGTAAAAAACATGTTTACACAATTTCCCATAGCTTTTCTGAATTTAAGAAAAATATTTTACACCATTTCCACACACGTTACAAAAAACGTCAACTACAGCATTTCCAATCGTATTTATGAAATAAAGTGAAAAACAGATACACCATTTCCAAAAAAATCCTTGAATTTTAAAATCATTATTTATGAAAAATAATTTACACCATTTCCAAAAGCATTTTTTTGTTTTATTTTTTTATGGATTTGGGTTTACCCCATTTCCAGTTTTATTCTATGGATATGGGGAAAGTAGTTGCTTACACCATTTCCAATAAAATTCAAATAAATTTTTATTGCTTTTTTATTTTATGCAAAATTGAAAGTACACCTTTTCCTTTTGGCATGCAAAAATACTGATTGGGAATAAATTACACCATTTCCATTCAAAATCTAAAAATTTAATAAAGTTACATTATTTCAAATTAATTTTAGTTAATCACAAAAAAAACTCAAATACACCATTTTATGATTATTTAAAATTATTTATGATAAATAATTTACACCATTTCCAAAAGCATTTTTTTGTTTTATTTTTTTATGGATTTGGGTTTAGCCCATTTCCAGCATTTTCAGTTTTATTCTATGGATATGGGTAAAATAGTTGCTTACACCATTTCCAATCTAATTCAAATAAATTTGTATTGCTTTTTTATTTTATGCAAAATTGAAACTACACCTTTTTCTTTTGGCATGCAAAAATACTGATTGGGAATAAATTACACCATTTCCATTCAAAATTTAAAAATTTAATAAAGTAAAATTATTTCAAATAAATTTTAGTTTTTTACAATAAAACAAACTCAAATACACCATTTCCAATTAAATTTCTTAAATTAAGTAATGTAAACAAAATATTAATTTTTATGTGGTATTTTTAATTTTAAAATATGAGTTACTGTATATTAGAGATTAAAAAATATTTACACAATTTACATTGAAAATTGTTAAAATTATTGAATTCGCGATACGTTTTCAATTAAGTTTTTCGAAGTTAAAAGAATAATTTTGCTATACCATTGACACATACATTTCAAAAATTTTTATAATTTTAATAACAGCATTTCCCTCATAATTTGTAGAATTTAGGAAAATATCGATAACACCGTTTCCAATCTTATTCACCAATATTTTAATTGCTTTTCTAAACTTATATGAAAAAGTAAAATTACACCTTTTCCACTTGTTCGGTAAAATACTGCCAATTATTAAATTACACCATTTCCATTCGTATTTGAAAAATTTAATAAAGTTAACTGATTTCAATTTAACTTCTTTAGATTTCAATTAAATAATTTCCAATTAGTTAAGTTACACCATTTCCAATCAGAAATAACGTAATCCAAAATAGGAATTTTCAAATTGAATTTTTTTTTAACACAAAAAAAGTTTAATGGTAAAAAAAAAATTAGAAATAATTTTTACCATTTCCATTGAAAATGTCAAACTTAAATAAAAGTATATTGATTTTAAAAATTAAATGCAAAATACACGATTTTTGTTTGAATTAAATAAATGAATAAAGACACCGTTTCAAATAAAATTCTTAACATTTTTACTTAGACCGTTTGCAACTGTTTTTTAAAAGTATGTTAAACCCGTTTCCAATTCATTTTCAGAAAAAAGTAAACAATCATATCAACACCATTTCCAATATTATTGAATAAAAATAAAGCACTTAAAACACAATCTTCCAATTGCAAAATGTGTAATTGAAAATTTCATAAATTTTATTTGAATTTTTTTAATTATGTGAACTTTATGTCAGGAATTTTTTGTTGAAATATTGTTACTACATTATTTGCTTTTTCTTAATCTAACAGTAGATGCTATATTTTGATTCCTTAAATTTATATTGTGGCAATTATATTGGATATGGTTTTTAAAATCCAATCGGAATTGGAATTTAATTGAAAATGCTGTATTTAGGTTAATTTGATATTTTTTGGCAAAGTAGATTGGAAATGGTGTAAACACTGTTTTTTAAAATCTAATCGGAAACAGTTAAAAAAAATTGTGAAATTTTGTTGGAGTTAATAAAAATTACATAATATTTAATTTTAAGTTAATCCATTAAATCTATTGGAAATGGTGTAGGTTCTTGTTTTAGTTTATGAAAAACATTTGGAAATGATGATGACATAAATATCCTGACATAAGAAAAAAAAATCTTTCAAAAAAAGTAATTATTTCACGTAAAGCTCGCAAAAGAGCTTGCAAATTACGCTGGCTCGTTTCGTATTTTTAAAAAGAGCCTTGAAAATATATGGGCTCGTTTGGCTTGTTTTGAAAAATGAAGATATTTTATTTTTTTATAAAAAAAACTATAAATAAAATAATGCGACGCAAAATAAAAATACAGTAAAAAGACTTGAAAAATATTTCTTTAATTATATCATTGTTCTGAATTACACCATTTCCGACGATACTTATTAAATTAAAAATGTGTTTTACACCATTTGAAACAGCGTATTTAGTTTTATTTTTTTATGGATTTGTGGAAAAAAGTTGTTTACACCATTTCCAAAAGCAAAAATACTCCTTGGAATTAAATTACACCATTTCCATTCAAAATTGAAAAATTGGTTTATGTAAAATTGCTTCAACTTAATTATAGTTAATTACAAAAAAAAAAAAAAAATAGGTCTAACACGCCATTTCCAATTAAATTGCATAAATAAAGTAATCTAATTCAAACATTTATTTATATATTTTCCAATTTAACTAAAAATGGTGTAAGTTGCATTCATTTATTGAAAAAACACAACAATTTTTCTTTATAAGTTATTTACTCCAATTAAGTTCAAAAAAGTTAGCTTAATTCAGTTTTTCAAATATGAATGGAAATGGTGTAATAAAATTCTTAGCAGTAACTTTAATTGGTGCAACTTTAATTTTTCGAACAAATTTATAAAAGCAATTTAAATGTTGTTGGATTAGATTGGAAACGGTGTAATTGATTTTTTCATTAATAATATAAATCAAGCTGGACTGAGATGGAACTTCGTTAACTTAACTGAAAACGAATGGCGTATTTATTAATTTCAAAATTTTTAATGGAAATAGTGTAAATATTTTTTGGAATCTCAAATATAAAGCAATCACTTATTTCTATTGAAAATGCAATATATAAATAAATGTTTGAATTAGATTACTTTATTTATGCAATTTAATTGGAAATGGTGTGTTAGACCTATTTTTTTTTTTTTTGTAATTAACTATAATTAAGTTGAAGCAATTTTACATAAACCATTTTTTTCAATTTTGAATGGAAATGGTGTAATTTAATTCCAAGGAGTATTTTTGCTTTTGGAAATGGTGTAAACAACTTTTTTCCACAAATCCATAAAAAAATAAAACTAAAAACGCTGTTTCAAATGGTGTAAAACACATTTTTAATTTAATAAGTATCGTCGGAAATGGTGTAATTCAGAACAATGATGTAATTAAAGAAATATTTTTCAAGTCTTTTTACTGTATTTTTATTTTGCGTCGCATTATTTTATTTATAGTTTTTTTTTTTTAAAAATAAAATATCTTCATTTTTCAAAACAAGCCAAACGAGCCCATATATTTTCAAGGCTCTTTTTAAAAATACGAAACGAGCCAGCGTAATTTGCCAGCTCTTTTGCAAGCTTTACGTGAAATAATTACTTTTTTTGAAAGATTTTTTTTTTCTTATGTCAGGATATTTATGTCATCATCATTTCCAAATGTTTTTCATAAACTAAAACAAGAACCTACACCATTTCCAATAGATTTAATGGATTAACTTAAAATTAAATATTATGTAATTTTTATTAACTCCAACAAAATTTCACAATTTTTTTTTAACTGTTTCCGATTAGATTTTAAAAAACAGTGTTTACACCATTTCCAATCTACTTTGCCAAAAAATATCAAATTAACCTAAATACAGCATTTTCAATTAAATTCCAATTCCGATTGGATTTTAAAAACCATATCCAATATAATTGCCACAATATAAATTTAAGGAATCAAAATATAGCATCTACTGTTAGATTAAGAAAAAGCAAATAATGAAGTAACAATATTTCAACAAAAAATTCCTGACATAAAGTTCACATAATTAAAAAAATTCAAATAAAATTTATGAAATTTTCAATTACACATTTTGCAATTGGAAGATTGTGTTTTAAGTGCTTTATTTTTATTCAATAATATTGGAAATGGTGTTGATATGATTGTTTACTTTTTTCTGAAAATGAATTGGAAACGGGTTTAACATACTTTTAAAAAACAGTTGCAAACGGTCTAAGTAAAAATGTTAAGAATTTTATTTGAAACGGTGTCTTTATTCATTTATTTAATTCAAACAAAAATCGTGTATTTTGCATTTAATTTTTAAAATCAATATACTTTTATTTAAGTTTGACATTTTCAATGGAAATGGTAAAAATTATTTCTATTTTTTTTGTTACCAATAAACTTTTTTTGTGTTAAAAAAAAATTCAATTTGAAAATTCCTATTTTGGATTTTCGTTATTTCTGATTGGAAATGGTGTAACTTAACTAATTGGAAATTATTTAATTGAAATCTAAAGCTTTGTTACTGAAGTTAAATTGAAATCAGTTAACTTTATTAAATTTTTCAAATACGAATGGAAATGGTGTAATTTAATTATTGGCAGTATTTTACCGAACAAGTGGAAAAGGTGTAATTTTACTTTTTCATATAAGTTTAGAAAAGCAATTAAAATATTGGTGAATAAGATTGGAAACGGTGTTATCGATATTTTCCTAAATTCTACAAATTATGAGGGAAATGCTGTTATTAAAATTATAAAAATTTTTGAAATGTATGTGTCAATGGTATAGCAAAATTATTCTTTTAACTTCGAAAAACTTAATTGAAAACGTATCGCGAATTCATTAATTTCACAATTTTCAATGTAAATTGTGTAAATATTTTTTAATCTCTAATATACAGTAACACATATTTTAAAATTAAAAATACCACATAAAAATTAATATTTTGTTTACATTACTTAATTTAAGAAATTTAATTGGAAATGGTGTATTTGAGTTTGTTTTATTGTAATAAACTAAAATTTATTTGAAATAATTTAACTTTATTAAATTTTTAAATTTTGAATGGAAATGGTGTGATTTATTCCCAATCAGTATTTTTGCATGCCAAAAGGAAAAGGCGTAGTTTCTATTTTGCATAAAATAAAAAAGCAATACAAATATATTTGAATTAGATTGGAAATGGTGTAAGCAACTATTTTTCCCATATCCATAGAATAAAACTGAGAATTCTGGAAATGGGATAAACCCAAATCCATAAAAAATAAAACAAAAAAATGCTTTTGGAAATGGTGTAAATTATTTATCATAAATAATTTTAAATAATCATAAAATGGTGTATTTGAGTTTTTTTTGTGATTAACTAAAATTAATTTGAAATAATGTAACTTTATTAAATTTTTAGATTTTGAATGGAAATGGTGTAATTTATTCCCAATCAGTATTTTTGCATGCCAAAAGGAAAAGGTTTAGTTTCAATTTTGCATAAAATAAAAAAGCAACAAAAATTTATTTGAATTAGATTGGAAATGGTGTAAGCAACTATTTTCCCCATATCCATAGAATAAAACTGAGAATTCTGGAAATGGGGTAAACCCAAATCCATAAAAAAATAAATCAAAAAAATGTTTTTGGAAATGGTGTAAATTATTTATCATAAATAATTTTAAATAATCATAAAATGGTGTATTTGGGTTTTTTTTGTGATTAACTAAAATTTGTTTGAAATAATGTAACTTTATTAAATTTTTAAGTTTTAAATGGAAATGGTGTAATTTATTCCCAAGCAGTATTTTTGCATGCCAAAAGGAAAAGGTGTAGTTTAAATTTTTCATAAAATAAAAAAGCAATGAAAATTTGTTTGAATTACATTGGAAATGGTGTAAGCAACTTTTTTCACCATATCCATAGAATAAAACTGAAAATGCTGGAAATGGGGTAAACAATTATTTTACCCAAATCCATAAAAAAAATTAAACAAAAAAATGCTTTTGGAAATGTTGTAAATTATTTATCATAGTTTCAGAAATCTAAAGGAAATGGTGTCGCAATTTTTTTCACATATTTTCGGAAACTTATATGGAAACGATTTAAATATTGTATTTTTGTTAATTTCTATTACTTAACAGGAAATGGTTTTGATCATAATAATTTCTTCAATTTAATTGGAAACTATAGGAAGCGAGCTAAAAAGATCCACTTTTTAACCATAAGTAACGACAACAAGCGAGCCATACATTAGCTGGCTCGCTCAAAAAAAGAGCCAGCTTTTTTTGCTGGCTCGTTTCGTTTGCATAGAGCGAGCTAAAAAAATTGGGCTGGCTCTTTTTAAAAAACGAGCGAGCCAAAATTTTTAAGCTCGCTCGTTTTAAAAATCGAGCGAGCCGAAATTTTTTTGGCTCGCTCGTTGGATAGAGCGAGAGCTGAGCGAGTGAGCTTTTTCCATCCCTGCCCAAAATAACTATTATTGACATTTTTGATTTCCAAAAAATTGCGCATATTTAATAGTTATTTATAAAAATTGAAAATAATAATTATCAACAAAATAACTATTAAACAACTATTATTTTATAATAGTTATTTTTTATCCTTTGTAGGTACAATTGAAGTGATATCTTTTTTTGAAAGGATATTTTCTGAAACTAAATAATTCCTTAAAAATCTTACTTTTTTTGCAAATAATAAAGTGACCACGGCCTAATTTATAAAAATTACTTAGGCCCATAACTATTATTTTACAACAAAAAAATTATTAATTAGAATTTAATAGTTATCCATAAGAAATAAAATAAAAATTGACCTAAGTATAATAATTATGCCATAAGAAATTCACCATAAAACTTATAATAGTTATGTCCTTGCTTTTTACTCAAGTTTTTCATATTAAAAAAAAAATTAGGCTTTTTTTTGTGGGGTTTAGAGGTCGGGAAGGATTATTGGGTTAGACTTTGGTCCTCGCATTTAATATTTACAAGTCTACTTATTACGCTTTTTGCACTGAAGTAATCAGTTTTATCTTTATTTTAAAACATTTTTCATAACCACGCCCACAAAGGGGACGGGCCAAAAAATTACATTTTCTAATCCCCTAAACGTCAAACTTCTTTTGACAAAAAAATATTTTAATTGCTTAATAAAATTATAAAAAAAAAACCTTGTTAAAATAAGTGAGAGTTTAGTTCGTCAAGAGGGAACTTATTTCCCCCTTGTTGGATATTTTCCATCACCAAACTAAACCTGCCTACGACCATAAGACATGCATATTCGTGACAAATTTCAGGAGTCTATCTGAGACCTTTGCTCCCGCTACAATTTTGAAATCTACATCTACATAGCAATTGTGAAAATTTTCAAAAATACAAAACTTTAATCGTCGGGCGCCAAGTGTTAATTTTATTCAATTGGCCTCAAATCTGCAAGTTAAAGAAAAAATGTCACTGTAGTAATCATATTCGAACATTTTTTACCGTGATATTTAAAAAGAAAATAAAAATTAATTAAATTGTTTACAAATTTAAAGTTTTACACCTTCGTGTTTATAAATTATTGTTGCCGGACACTTTTACAAATTTTTAAAGTCAGATTTAAATAATAAATTACATTTAAATTACAGATTACAAATCTGTTCTATTCCCCTACATTTACAAATATAAAAAAAAAAACTTTTACATTTTCAAAAATAAAATCATAAATTGTCTTTAAAAAAATTTTGGTTTGCGTTTTCTGGTTGTTGTCGAAAATAGCATGTTTACAAATTAAATGCTGACAAAATATCTGAAGTACATGTACTTATAAATGTTGATGTTGTTGATATTATTATTGTTGTTGCTGTTGTTTATTTATAGTACAAAGGAAAACAATCATCCTATACCAACAGACACTACTAACACACAGACAGTAACACATACACTCACACACACATTCATGTACACAATTCAGTGAAATAAAGATGATAAATGACTCAAACTCACGATTACAATGAGTTTTACTATAATTTTTCTTTTCGCGCTCGTTACTGCAGAAAAACAAAACTGTTAAAATGTTAAACAAACAAAAACAAGTGGAATAAAATACCAAAAAAAATAACCAACACAATAAAAGCAACAGTAACAAATGAGAGGAAAACATAAATAAAAAAACTTAAGTAAAAATGTTCATGTTTTGCACATAATTAAGTGCTATTTTTTCGTTTCAAATATAAATAAAAAAAAGCAGACTACAACAAGAAAAAAATATTAAAAAAAATTTTGTAAATCATCATTCACAGATTTTTACTATCGAAAAAAGTTTCAGATTCTGAGACATTTTTTGTAAAAAAGATTTTGATATGTTCTTCACAAAGGAAATTTCTCAGATTCTGAGACATTTTCGTATAAAAAAATTCTCAGATTATCTGACATAGAAAAACACTCAGATTCTAACACATTTTTCATTTAGAAAAATTCTCAGATTCTGAGATATTTTTTGTATAGTAAAATTCTTATATTCTAACAAGGAAGGTCTTTACCAGGGCACCCACCGATTTTCTGGAAACTTGAATATGGTAATGAGGGGGAAAAAATAAGAGTTACCTGTTTTTGTTTAGCTGCCCAATCTCAAATTTACAAAAGGGTTGCCATCTTTTAAAAAAATAAGGGCTTTCGGGAAAATCCGTATAAATTCTGAACTGGTAGGAATTTCTCCAAACGAAAAATACGGGTAAGCTTAATTTAGATAGAGATTATTATATATCATTTTGGCGGTCGTACGTATACACATCTCCATATAAACTACCCCAACGGTTTTACATTTTTGGCAAAAACGAACTTAAAGAAGCCGAATTTGGACACAATCGACACACCAATGGATAGGCCTTAAAAAAACCTTTCGACCTATATAAAATGTTTATATAGTTTTTTTGAGGAAATGGGCAGAATCCTCAAAAAACTAAAAAAAAATCCCGTTTTTGTGAAAGACCTTCCTTGTAAGACATATTTCGTTGAGAAATTCTAAGATTCTGAAACACTTTTCGTATAGAAAATTCTCAGATTTCTTGTAGAAAAATTATTAGATTCTAAGACATTTTTCGTGTAGAAAAATTTTCAGATCCTGAGGCATTTTTTGAACAGAAAATTCTCATTTTTCTTATAAAATAATTCTCAGAAACTCAGACATTTTTCCTATAAAAAATTCTCAGATTCTCTGATATTTTTCATATAGAAAAATTCTCTGATTCCAAAAAAATTTTCGAATAGAAAATTTTACGATTTTTAAACAAACTTTCAGATTTCGTATAGAAAAATTCTTAGATTTTACGACATTTTTCGTGTAGAGAATTTCTCAGATACTGAGATATTTTTTGAACAAAAAAACTTTCAGATTCCAATTGTAAAACATTTTTCTCATAAAAAAATTCTAAGATTCTCTGACATTTTTCGTATAGAATAGTTCTGAGATTCTCTCAAAAAAATTCTCAGATTCCATGACATTTTTCATATAGAAAAATTCTCTGACTCTGCGACATTTTTCGTATCGAATTATTCTCAAATGCTCTGACCATTTTCTTATAAAAAGGTTCCCAAATTCTCAAATTTTTATACTTAAAGACATTTGTCATGTAGGAGTATTCTCAGATTCAGAAACATTTTTGTATAGAAAACTTTTCAGATTCTGAAACACTTTTTACACAGAAAAATTATCAGATTCTCTTACATTTTCTTTATGAATTCCCAATTTCTTAAACATTTTTCTTTAAAAAGATTCTCTTATTTTGGGAGAGTTTTCGCGTAGTAAAACTACATCGTACTCGAATTTGAACAAGCTGGGCACCCTACTGGTAAAGTTAAATCGGGTACACTAAATTTAATGGAGCAAGCCGTTTTTCGAAGTTAGCGCTCGTGTTTGCGAAATTCGCGTTTTAAAATGTTGATGCTTAAGTACAATAAAAACAATATTTTTAAACTTTTGCGATAATTTTTAAATTTAAAACCATTCAAGTCTGTTAAACTAACACAGCAAACCATAATACCGTGAATTTTTTCGCGAAAAACATTTTGTGTCCGCGAAAAATCTTTATTTTCGTGCAAAAATTGGTTCAATACAAATATTTTTAGTTTGATTTTTATTTACGACAGCCATTTGGTAAAGCTAGTTCGTGTACACTAAATCCCATTTTTATATCTGTTTTTTTCAAAGTTAGCGTATGTATTAGCGATATTCGCGATTATTTTTTTTTTATTTTTAAGTAAAAAAAACTATTTTTTTAATATTATTTAGACAATTCCTGAATTTTTATCATCCAAACTCTATTGAATAAACAAAAAACAAATGTTATTCGCGTAAATTTTTTTCGCGAATTTATTGGCGAAATTTTTTGTTAATTTTTTTTTTTATTTATACCCTACACCACTCTGTGGTACAGGGTATAATGAGTTTGTGCTGATGTTTGTAACTACCCGAAATATTGGTCATACCCTACCTTCAAGTATACCGATCGACTCAGAATGACTTTTTGAGTCGATTTAGCGATGTCCGTCAGTCCGTCTGTCCATCCGTCCGTCCGTCCGTCTATCGGTTTAAACACGATACAGGTCGCAATTTTCAATCAATTGACTTGAAATTTGAAACTTAAGCATCTTTTGGCCCAAGGACGAGTCGATTTAGCGATGTCCATCCGTCCGTCTGTCCATCCGTCCGTCCGTCCGTCCGTCCGTCCGTCCGTCCGTCCGTCCGTCCGTCCGTCCGTCCGTCCGCCCGTCTGTCCATCCGTCCGTCTGTCTCTCTATCAGTTTAAGCACGATACAGGTCGCAATTTTCAATCAATTGACTTGAAATTTGAAATTTGAAATGGTCAATGCACAGTGCCACATTTGGCCAATCTAGCACGACAAAAATCAAAAAAAAAGTTACCCGATTTTCATGATATGTTTGTATGTATTATAGAACATTCCTAATAGCACGGAAATAATCATATTAGATCGATAATTCTGTTCGTTACTAACAGGTGGGTGCATAAAGTTGCATCTTGTTAAATCCTGTAACTAGTGTGCATTATTTCGCATAAATAAAGTCGAGTTTAAACTGTTGTAACTTTTGAACAAAAAGAGATATTTATCCACTGTTTTTTTGGTAATTTTAAAGGATATTTAAATGCTTTAAGTCGTACCTTTTCTTTTTTTTTAAACAAATTTTTCTATTTTTTATTAAATTTTTAACAAAATACACATTTTTGAAAAGAAAATTATATATTTATTTTTTTAATCGAATAGAACTTTTGTGTTTGGTCCGTATTGGTCGCCGGACTTTTTCAGATATATTGACTAATATCCATAGTACTTATTTCAACGGCTAACTTTTGCGACCGTCTGCGGCGCCGACTACAGTGGGGCGATATGTAAACCTTGTTTTTACATATTTTTTAAACATATTTTAAAAAAGTGGGCGTGGCAGTTGTCTGACCGCCTCCTTTTTTTGTGATATTATTTCTACAGTTATTGAGAGTATATATACCAAATTTAAAGAAATTATAACCAAAATTACAAATTTAAAAAGAAGTGGGCGTGGCCCTTAACTGGTCTCCCACATTTTTTATAATGTTATTTTCGAAGTCAAAACGAACATTAATACCGAATTTCAAGTCAACATAATTAAAATTGGATTTTTGTCGTCCTAGATTGGCCAAATGTGGCACTGTGCAATGTTTAGACATAGCTCCCATACAAACGCCCTCTTTGGATTCGGCTTAAATGACTCTAATAACCGTATTATAATAGATATCGCTTTGAAATTTAGCAGGTAACCAAATTTTGTATGCACAAATCATTCCAAATTTCAAAGGAATCGGGTTAGTCCTTCTGGTAGTCCCCATACAAACCAACCTCCAGATATTCATATAATTCCCTCAAAATTCATGAAAATGGAAATATTTGATAAAAATTTAATTTTTGGTGTTAAACGTGTACTTTAGTAACCTTATTAAATCGGAATATAATTGGATCATTTTTGGACTTAGTCCCCCATATAAAAATTTCGACCGATATTCAGTTAAATCGGTCTATTAACGAAAAAATAAACAAATTCCACTAAAATTTGATCTCTGTGTGTTTTCTGCGCTAAATAAAGATCTAACAAAAGACAGATCCAATCAGTCAATGTTGGGACTTGGGACCCATTTTCCGGAAAACACTGGTGTTGGGTATCATATGGTCGGACTTGACCGACGAAAATGATGAGAATACGATAAATAACAGATACAAAGTTTTTTGAAAAACAAATTTTTTTTCGCGGTAGTTTTTTTCGCGGAAATTTTTTTTCGCGAAAAAAAAATGCATTTTTCAAATTTATATTTAAAAACTATCGCAAATAATTTCTGTAGTACCAAGGCCTTACAATTTTAAGTCGCGAATATCGCGAATAAGGGCGCTAACTTCGAAAAACGGCTATCACCTTTGAATTGAGCGTATCCGAATTAGCTTTATCAGCAGGGTGCCCAACTTGTTAATTTTTGCGACTAGCACAGTGTTATCAGATTCTGAGATATATTTCGTACAGAAAAATTTTCAGATTCTAAAACATACGAATTTTTATAGAAAAACTCACAGATTCGAAAACATTTTTTGTCTAGCTTAATTCGTAGATTCTTAGACGTTTTATGTTGAGAAAATTCTCAGATTCTAAGACGTTTTTCATAAAGCAAGATTCTTTTTCATATAGAAACTGTCAGATTCTGAGAGATTTTGCGTATAGAAAAAATTGTCAGATTCTGAGACGTTTTAAATACAGAAATTTTCAGAATCTAAGACAGTTTTCGTATAAAAAAGTTCTCAGATTTCGTATAGAAAAATTCTAAGATTCTGCGACATTTTTCATACAGCAAAATTTCCAGATGCTGAGATAGAATCATTCTAAGATTTTTGCTGAAGAAACAATTTCAGAATTTGAGACATTTTTATATTAAAATGTACTGTGATATTTTTCGTATAAAAAAATTGTCCGGTTCAGAGACATTTTTTATATAGAAAAATTCTCAGATACTGATACATTTTTCGTACAGAAAAATTCTCAGCCTCTGAGACATTTTTCGTTAAGAATAATTCTAAACATACTCAGATGTTCAGATTCTACTTAAAACATTTTGCGTGTAGACAAATTCTCAAATTCTAAATGAAGAAAATTCTTTCGTGAAGAAAAAATCGTCAAATTCCGAGATATTTTTCGTATAGAAAAGTTCTCAGATTCTAATACATGTTTCGTTTAAACATTTTTTCAGATTCTTTAAGATTTTTCGTATAGAAACATTCTTAGATTCTGAGAGATTTTACGTAGAGAAAATTTCTCAAATTCTGAGACATTTTTCGTAAAGAACAATTCACAGATTCTGAGACATTTCTGAGACAGTTTTCGGATAAAAAAATCTCAGATTCTGAGATATTTTTCGTTTAGAAAAACTCTCAGATTCTAAGATATTTTTCTTTTAGAAAATTTCTCAAATTCTGGGACACATTTAATGTTGAAAAATTCTCAGGGTCTGAAACGTTTTTCGTGAAGAATAATATTCAGATTCTCTTACATTTTTCTTACAGAAAATTTCGCGGACTCTGAGACATTTATCTTATTAAAAAATTCTGAGATTATAAAGCATTTCTTGTATTAAAAAAGTCCCAGATTCTTATAATGAAATTATCAGATTATATGGCATTTTTTGTATAGAAAAAAATTCTCAGATTCTTTTCTGAGGTTCTAAGATATTTATCGCGATTTTGAGGAGTTTTTCGTATAGAAAAACTTTCGAATTCTGAGACATTTTTCGTATAATGAAATTATCAGATTTTCTTGCATTTTTGTATAAAAAATTCTAAGATTCTAAGACATCTTCGTATAGAGGTATTCTCTGATTCTGAGACATTTTTTGTACAGAAAAATTTTATGATTCTGATATATTTTTTATGAAAGCTTCTTGTTAATTTTTCGCTTCAAAAATTCTATGAGATTTTTCGCTTAAAAAATTCTATGAATTTTTTCGTTAAGAAAAATTCTGAGAGATATTCAGAATAAAAAATCTATCTGAGAAATCAAAGTACATACTACCCCACTGTTTTCGTTAAAAATATTAAACAAAAAATATTTAAAATGGCAAAAAAAAATGTGAGACGGAAAAACAAAGAATTCGAAAAATAATTAAACAAAGAAGAATGAAGAAACTTGGATTTTAATATTATTTTTTTCTTTTGTTACTTGTTTGTTTATATTTATATACACTTTTTTTTTCCAAAAAAAAAAGTTATTAAAAAAAATCAAAAAAGGAACGGAAGATGGCGATAAAAGGAAACATTCAAAAGTTCAACGAATTCATTATATTGAATATTATTTGTTTCCTGATATTGTTACTTCAGTAAAATCATGCAATTACTTGTATTAACACTCAAAAAAAAAATATTGTAATTTTTTTTATAAAATTAAACTATTAGCTTTATATTATGAAATTTACAAATTTTTCCACTTACATACGGCTCACTTAAAATTTTTTAAATTAACTAATTTAAGTTTTTAATTAAGAATTCTCAATGTAGTTGCTAGGTAATTTATTTTTTTGAGTGTACTTCTGAAAACTGGAAATATTAATATAATTTCTTATTGTTGTTTCAGCCAATTCATGGTGAGTTTTTTATACACTTAACATGATTTTAAGGAAAATAAGTTATTCAGATATTTTTTTGCGTATGTGAAATTAAATGAGTGAATTAATTTTCCTTGAACAACGTACATATTTATATAAAGTAGTAATTTTTTTCATATTTTTTTTTTTTTCAACAAGTATTTTGTATTACAAATATGCGCATTAGAGTGAATCAAAATTTGTGAAGTGTATGCCGGCATATTTCGCAAAATATGTTTCTTCCGATTTGAATATTTCAACAGTTTTCAGTACGGATTTGTAGTATTAATTTTGATTTTTTAGGTATTACCTTTTGCAAAGTACGATTAAAACATTTTCAAATATTAATGTTTTTTACTATAGGTATAGAAAAGATTTCTTAAGAAAGTTTTAGAAATTTTGAGGCATTTTCATCAGAAAAAATCTCTGATACATTTGCTTATATTAATGTTTTTTACTATAGGTATAGAAAAGATTTCTTAAGAGAGTTTTAGAAATTTAGAGACATTTTCATCAAAAAAGTTCTCTGATACATTTGCTTAAAAAAAATTAAAAATGTATCCTATAAAAAAGGTATCTTGCGCTGAGAAATTTTTTATTTAGAAAAATTCTCAGATTCTTACTAAATTTTGCTATAGAAAAAGCCCTTGATTCCGATAATTTTTTTTTTTTTTTTTTTTGTAGAAAAATTCTCAAATTTTTCCTAAAGAAAATTCTCAGACTTCCGAGCCTTTTTTTAGTCTCAGATTTTGAGATATATTTCCTATAAAAAAGGTATCTTGCGCTGAGACATTTTTCATTTAGAAAAATTCTCAGATTCTGACTAAATTTTGATATAGAAAAAGCCCCTAGTTCCGATAATTTTTTTTTATAGAAAAATTCTGAAATTTTTCCTGAAGAAAATTGTTTTTTTTTCCTACAGAAAAAGTTTATTTTTCAGAAAAAGTTTATTTTTCAGAAAAATTTTTCATATTCTAAATATTTTTTTTTTCATAGAAAAAGTATCAGGTTATTTTTGTTATAGAAAAATTTATTTTTTTTTTTTGTACAGAAAAGTTCTCAGAATTGTTCTAATGAAAAAAATTCAGAGTTTTCTTATAGAAAAAAATAAAAAAAAAAGAGTTTTTCGATAGAAAATTCGAAGACTCCAAGACTTTTTTCCTATTGAAAAATTTTGAAAATTATAAAACAAATTTTGTGATTCTTTGGCATTTTTTTAAGAGAAAATATTGAGATTATTTCCTTGTCTTTTTCTCTTCCCCACTCCTTCCTTCTTTCCTATAAAGACTTCTTAAAAGGGAAGTACTCCAACCTTTATGCACCGATTTGCCTGAAATCATAATATATACAGTGACGAGCAAAAGTGTAACAGGGTTCAAATTGCTTAGATAATCTGCTCTATATTTTAAACTACACAAGATAAAGTATTAAAGTTTTATGATAATTTTATTAGTTAATTGATCAGAATTTATAAACATTATCGAAATATGCTGTAAAATTTTTTATAAAAAAAATATAGTAAAAATTCCATAAAAAGGCAAGTGTTACATTATTGCACTCATGATTTTTCTACATAAATCTTTAGGACAACTTTTATATTTCGCGCATATAGACCCGGATTTTGCAATTTTTTTATAAAACTTAATAAATAACATAAAAATAATTCATTTGTTGAAAAGAAATTTTGGGTAAACATTATTTTTAACTCAAAAGTCCGTCCTTTTTACGTTTTTTGGGGAACCACGCATATTTATCAAGCTAAGAATTTGCAGAAATAATTTTTTTTGAATGGTGTTTATATCAGGCGATAATAGAGACCATTTATAAAAAATTTCGTAAATGGATTGTTGCTTTTGCAATTAGTAAAAAAAAAATATTGTGTACTGGGGTTGGGTTTCTGGAGGAATTTCAAATATTTTTGCCGAAATTCGACATTTTTCGGCTGAATAAAGGCCAATTTTGCCTCAAGAAGTGTTTTCTTAATTCAGCCGTAAATAAATCAACAAGTTTTATCACCAGTTGATCATAAATTTTGTTAAGAATGGGTTTATGCCATTTAAAACCACTATCACATTTCGTGGTTTTTGACATTATCCTCGGGGTAGTGCCATAGTGTCAAATTATCGAATCAGAACGCAATCTTTGGAGTTAATTTTTTCAGAAAGAACAAAAATAAATAATGTTTAATAAATAAAAGCCTTTTGCTGCTCGTCATTGGACGAAATTCACTAATTCAATTTAGGTACACCAAACAATAATTTTAAATAGGGATTTAATAATAACTACATTCTTTATAACAATATTGTCAATCTACTGATGATTTTAATTGACGATATATTTAAGACCGAATATAGAAAAAACATCATCGGCCAGAATTGCCTCGTATTCATCCGAAAAATGTTGAATATCTGCAAAAATATTTGAAATTCCGCCAAAAACCCAAATTGAGTACCCAATAAAAAAATTGTTTTAATTGCAAATTAAACAAACCACTTATGAATTTGATTATAAATGGGCTCTACTATCGCCGGATATAAACGCCATTCCAAAAAAATAATGTCTCTATATTCTAAGCTTGAGTAATACGTGTGGCTCTCCTAAAACCGTTAAAAGGACGGACTTTTGAGTTAAAAAAAATGTTTAGCCGAAATTTCTTTTCAACAAATGAATTATTTTTATGTTATTTATTAAGTTTTATAAAAAAATTGCAAAATCCGGGTCTATATGCGCGAAATATAAAAGTTGTCCTAAAGATTTACGTAGAAAAATCATGAGTGCAATAATGTAACACTTGCCTTTTTATGGAATTTTTACTATATTTTTTTTATAAAAAATTTTACAGCATATTTCGATAATGTTTATAAATTCTGATCAATTAACTAATAAAATTATCAAAAAACTTCAATACTTTATCTTGTGTAGTTTAAAATATAGAGCAGATTATCTAAGCAATGTGAACCCTGTTACACTTTTGCTCGTCACTGTATATAAAAGAGGTAGTTCTATTTTTAGGGTGTCTCAGCTTATCGGCCACTTCGGAGATTTAAGGGTTCAAAAATTGATTTAAAAATTGTGAAAAATTTCTCTTTTTTTGACTTTTTATACATTTATTGTAAAAAAAGAACTATGTTTTTGATGATTTTGTATAGAAATAAAGGGTTTTAAATACTTACCTGCCGAAAAACCTTGTAAAAATTAACGAAAGTTTTAAATCTTGGGAGGTATTTTTGTGAAGACGAAGACCTACGATATCGACATGAATAATATTCATAATATACATTGATAATGTACATGAATTATGTTCATTAAATATGACTTAATATTTATTTAATTTAAGTCGACATGTATTTTTTCTCTAAGTTTGTGAGTTATCGGAATTTTCCCGAAGATCCACATTGTTTCATAAGGTAGCAAGGACATTTTTAAAAATTGATATGGCCAAGAAGCCGATACACCCAGCCTTTAAATCTTATCTTTAAAACATATTTTAAATTTCAGAAGACAAATTGGTTCATAAAGGTTGTAGTACTTCCCATTTTTTGATTTTCCTATAGAAAAAATCTCAGATTTTTTCCACAGAAAACATTTTCGTTCCTTCCTTTTTTCCGATAGAAAAGTTCGCAAATTTTTCATATAGAAAAATTTTAAGATTCCAAGGCTTTTTTCCTATAGATAAAATAAGGGATTTCGAGTCATTTTTCTTTATTATTCCTTTTTTCTTGGCTCTAACTTTTTACCCTCCCCTTTAATTCCACTCTTTCTTCTTTTCATTTTTAATTTGTTTATTTCGAATTTGTTTTGCTGGAGATTTCCTATTCCCCCCCCCCCCCACTCCCTCCACCCTTGAATTCGCGCCTACTTAGGATGATAAGAATTCGAGATCCTTGACCGATTGTAAATCGATCTAGAGTTGGCGGTCTGTGAAAATCCTATATTATTTCTAATATTTATCTTGCACGAGGTATTCAAGACGTATGAGTAATATTAAAATTCATCAAAATTATATATTGCTCATACGCATAGTGGACCAACATTAAACAGAACACACGATTTTCTTTAACATAAAAACAAAGTTTCTTGCAGAAAAATAAACTATTATAAACAGCAATTATTAACCATTAAGGTGAGTATAAATTATACAAATTTAAAGTTTAAGGGCAAGTTTTCGAGTTGTTGAATTTATTTGTTTTATGTTTAAACTGAGTAAAAACTTCAAATTCTACTTTTAAGATGTGTTTATTTTCAGTTTAACTCACCAATGTTAAACTAAGGTACAAAAACGTAAAAAAACACCTCTGATTTTCAAGTACACTGGTTAGTGTTCCCATGTTGTGGTATTTTATTGGAAAAAATGTACAATGGTGATACCCCTACCTTAAAATCGTCTCTTTTATATATATTTAAAGTTTCATGAAAATCGGTTTGTAAGGGTTGGGTTATTTGTCTTGTAAGGAGGTTTTCTAATTTTTCACTCCCCAAACTTAAAAAAAACCTAGTTGAGAATAAAAAAATTCGCAATATTTTTAAACATTAACATTATTTTTTTAAATAGTCCCATCCTTCCTCCAGCTATATTTTTCCCAGCTTGTGATCATTTACCATGGCTAGAAATAAATTAAATATCTTACAATTTCTTTTCAATTATCAACCAATTTTCCACCCCACCCTAAATTTAAATAAGCATATCATCTTTTCCATTTTCTTTTATTATTTTCCTTTTCCATTGTATTATTGTTATTATCATACAATATATGAATTTATTTGTTTATATGCTTTTTATATTTCACGTAATCTGGCACTTTTCTTTTTGCTCACTGTCAGGGTTACGAACTCTTTGTTTGGTTTGGATTTATAATCTTCTTACAAATATATTAATATTTGTTTGTGCGTTTGCTTGACATCCACTTTTGACTTCCGTCCAACTGTGAATGACTTCTTGACATTTTCTGTATAATACGCATGATGTATTAATGTAAAAAATTATAAAAAAAAAAATGATATAAAAACTTCACTCATGTTGTGCTATTAATATAACGTTAATCATATTGTTAAGTCTTTATTGTGTTTAATAGACCGACATTTTTTTTTTGTAATAAAAATTGTCTTTTAATTTTCGAAGTCTGGGCAAGTTTTTATTTTACTAGGGTAAGACTTATGAAACCTAAAAATGGTCGAATCAAATATTAAAAGCCTTCGCCCAAATTTTGAATTTTTGGAAAATTTTTACCAAAAAAATTTGGAGTTTGGAAAAATTAAAAAAAAGTGTATCTTTGTTAATTTTCTAACGAAACTATGTGTCTTATCAGCCCCATTATGTGCAGCTTGCCTTGAGAATGAGGACACAATCAAACATTTCGTCTGTTGTTGTCCAGCGTTCTCAATTTCTATACTGCAGATATTGGGTTCTGATATTGGGTTTTGATATTCAGCCAATGGACTTTCCTTGTCTGATTTTTTCAAATTTGTAAAAGCAACTGAGAAATTCTGAACAAACACTTTTTCATTATTTTTCTTCAAAACCTTTTCTCATCCTTACTACTTTTATTTTCTGGGTACGGTACAATGGACTATTTAAACTGGACTTGCCTTTTTTAGGGTGTATATTTTATTTATATGTACAAAAGTAATTTACGGCAAATAATATTCATAAATTTTTCAAATATTTATTTTAATATTTATTTTTATTTGTAAATAATTGAATAATTTATAAAACATATTTGTTAATTAAACATTTTACCAACATAATTATTTATTTAAATATTGTAAATTTCTATATTTATGTACACCAATAACACGATATACAAGATTCATATGTTAACCAAGTTCTACTTATATAGGCTGCACGGTTCCTAGAAACGAGCTGTTACCTAAAGTGCCAACAGCAATGATATTTATAAATATATTAAAAATAAATAAAATCCTTGCAAAAATACAAGAAAAGCTAGGAGTTCTCGTAAAGTATGAGGTAGAGAAAAATCTCGTGCAATCACAGGAATTACTTGTAACTATTATTCGCGCGAAAAAGTTGTAAATATACCGAAAATACGGAGGGTCAAAATTTTCCCCAAAATCTCCCTGTCCCAGTAAAAACTTAATGTCGTTTGTTCTATTATATCCAGAAAGCCCATTTTTGGTTTGTTTTGAAGCTCATAATATGCTCTAGAAGACCTACCATAACCAAAAAATTTTCGAAAAAAAAATAAGGGTTACCTCCCCTATTTTAAGGTCGTGATAAAGGGAAGAGAAAATGGGGAGGATGGTTTCCCCCGATTTTTTTTTTACTTGATAATCTTATAAAGAAAGTCCTAAAAAATATATTCTAAAATTTTTATGTTGACACAACAATGGGATCGCTCAAAGTCAAAATTTTTCACAATTTTTCCCAAATTCTCCAAATCGCAACACTCTTAAACCTTAAAAAATTAATATCATAAGTGCTATTGTAGCTAAAGAGCCCATTTTTTTTTGTGTTTTAAAGCTTATAATACGCTCTACAACAATGGTTCTGAAACGGTGGGTCGTGACACCCTAGGGGGTCGCGGCAGAGTTTCAGGGGGGGTCGCAAACAAATTTGATAAAACCTTAAATTTTGGTAAATATAAAACACATTTTTATACCCTCCAACCACAGTATGGGGGTATACTCACTTTGTCATTCCGTGTGTAACGCATCGAAATATCGGTCTACGGCCCCACAAAGTATATATTTTATTGATCAGTGATCGATTCTAAGACATTCTAGCGATGTCCGTCCGCCTGTCCGTCCGTCTGTCCGTCTGTAGAGTACACGATACATTCCAAAACAAAAGAGCTAGACTTCCGAAGTTTGGCACGAATATGTCTTATATGCCTAGGCTGGTTAAGTTCGTAAATGGGCAAAATCGGAACAAGGGGAAAAAAGTTCCCCCTTGGAGAACTAAACCAACCTAAGAAAAACCGCTTTTTTTACAGGGTTTTTTGTACTTTTGCTAAGCAAATGCAACATTCTTATCTCAGAAAAAGTTCAAAATGCCCCCTAACGTCTCCCATCAACTCCCCCCCCCCCCCCAAAAAAAAAAAAAAAAGACTCCTCTGGATTTTTTTTTTTTAACATTTTGGAGGGTATAAAAGATTTGGCACAGCCGAATGTAACACTCTCACTTGTTTTAATTGTTGTGTAATATTAATATGCAAATACTTTTATTCAAGAAAAATATTTTTTCCATCACTTAAAGTCCCTCAGTAATCACCGTGCAATTGTTAATTTTTCGGAGTGCCCAACATTTTTTTGTGAAGTGTTTTGGCTGAGTCTGGGATCTGGCAGTTCGATTTCTTTTAACTTTTCGATGCTGATTCCGAATCTGGGTTCCAAATTTTTCTAGTACATTAGGTTTTTGAGAAAATTAAAGGCAAAGTTTACAAAAACGTATTCTTGTGCACTTTAAAGAACTTTGTTTGTGAAATTTTCGGATGCGTCTGGGATCTGACCACTTTTGTTTGGTATTGATCGAATAAAATTTCGATCAATACCAAACATTTGTACATAATTTTGAAAAAAGAACTATCATTACTCCAAATAGGACTTAAAATGCTTTCTTGGTAAACATTTCTTCTTTTCTGATCAGGTTTAACTGGTGTTTTTCTTTTATTTTCGGAAATAAAAAATCGATGAAGATAGTAAGTTTCGATATAAAATGCTGTAGTTCGGGACCTGGTTTCCAAATTTTTGAGAAAATAGAGGTCAAAGTTTACAAAAATTGTGTTTTTTTTATTTTTTAGAAGTTTTTTACTTGAAACTTTTGGTATGCGTCTGGGATCTGACCACACGGTTTCGATTAATCTTTCAATGCTGCTTCTGAATTTGGTTTTCAAATTTTTTCAAATTACTCCAGGTTTTTAAAAAACTGAGGTCAGAGTTCACGTTAATAATTTTTTTTTTTTATATTGGGGTGTCGCGAAAAATTTTAAATATTGAAAAGGGGTCACAAAGCAAAAGTTAGTGAGCAGCTCTGCTCTACAAGACCTATCATAACCAAAAAATTTTCCAAAAAAAAGGAAGGGGTGTCCCCCTTATTTAAAGGTCGTGGCATAGGGTGGAGGAAATGGGGGGAAAGTATCCTTCGATTTTTTTTTTACTTGGTATTATCAAAGTGCAAGTCCTAATGAACATATCCTATAATTTTTATGTTGGGACAACAATGAGATCGACCAAAATTACAATTTTTCACAATTTACCCCAAAATCTTCCATTTTTGGGAATATGTCTCATTTAAAGCAAAATCTAAACTAAAATCCTTTCTTGTAAAAACTAAAAAAAAAAGATTTTTAAATTTTTAGAGTAACTTAGAGCCAACGGCTGTAACGTAGAGCCAACGGCTGTATTTTTTTTATAAAATTTTTTTAACAGCTGAAAGCCTTATCCCACCAAATTCATTAATAAGTAAAACAATAATTAAAAAAATTTTGGTTTGAATGGAAAAGTTACTTTTTAAAGCTCCGTAGCTTAGAGAAGGCGTGGTCCTAGTTCAGTTTTTTACGATTTAATTATAATTAACATTAACATGTTTGGTATCACATTAAAGATATTTAAAAAACATATCTGGTGTTGCCAAAAACGTGCCAGATATGAGGCATTCCACACCAAATGTCGCGCTACAGAAAAACATGTGTCCCGTGAATTTCTGACCAGGCTGTAAGAAAATTGTATTTTTGGTGGTCAAATATTGAGAAAATGGTCAAATTTGTGTCGTGCATAGATGGGAATTTTTCATTACCATTGAAATTTAATTACCATTGGTTGATATCAATGGTAATGAAAAAATTTTCATTACCATTTAATGGTAATTAAATTTTTTTAATTGAAAAAATAATTACTAATGGTAATGAAATGCACCAATTGTTGAAAAACACCAATTATAATTGGTTTCAATACCATTGGTTTGCACATTTTTGTTTTTTTTGAAAACTTAAAAATTTAAACATCAAAGTATGTTTTTACAAAAAAATATGAAAATGTTAAAGACAAAAAACAAAACGCAAATAAAAATTTCAAATATTGTGTTATACAAAGGCAATCAACGTTTGTTTGGTTTATAAAATGTGAAAAACTCAAACACCACATAACAAAAAACAACAGATATTGCCAAATATTAACGATTTTGACAATATCGTGACGACTTTTACTAATGGTAATTATTTTTTTTAAATGATGCCATACCAATGGTAATTATTTTTTTTTAATTTTCATTAGTAATTAAACTGATAAGTAATTTAATTGGTACAATTGATACAACCAATGGTAATGAAAAAAATTTCATTACCATTGACATCAATTAAATGGTAATTAAACCATCAATTAATTGGTCTCTTTAATTAATTAGTCCCATCTATGGTGTCGAGTTACCTTGTTTAAATATTTATCAAATTAAAACAGAATTCATCAAAATTTTAAAAACCTAAATTCTTGTATAGTTTTATATGGGCTATCGATTAAAATTTTTTTTTCTTTCGAAAATTTTCAGAACCCGTTCTGAAATTTAACATTTTTTAAAAAGATAATTTTTAAAAAATCCGGCCACTTTTTTAAAAAAAAAAACTTTTTTTTAAGTTTAGATGTTTGTTTATCCACACAAAAAAATTTAGAGATGTGTTTTTCGTTTAATTCGATAAAATCGCATTTGAATATTAAATTCAATTTTTTAATTTGCTTGTATATTCTTGTTTCGAAGTAGCGAATGAGTATTAAATATTTGCATAAATGTTACTCATACGCTATGTGGAAACAAGAAAATACAAGCAAATTATTAAATTGTTATGAAATTCAAATGCGATTTGCTCGAAAAAAACGAAAAACACATGTCGGAATTTTTTGTCTGGATAGACAAACATCTTAACTAAAAATTAAAAAAAAATCAAAAGTGGCCGGATTTTTGATAAATTTACTTTTTTAAAAAATGGAAAATTTCAGAACGGGTTGTGAAAAATTTCCAAAAAAAAATTAATCGATAGCCTATACAAGAATACAAATTTTTGAGATGTGATGTAATTTTTTAATTTGATAAATATTTAAACAAGGCAACTCGACACAAGTTTGACAACTTTTTCAATATTTGACCACGCCTCCTAAGCCCAGTTTCTGAAATATTGAAAAACCAAAAACACAGTTTTCTTAGTTCCATATACGGCTATCCATTAGGGTGCACCAAAAAAACGAAGTTGTTAGATATTGACCGTTCCCCCCCCCCCCCCACAGTGCCACATTTGGCCAATCTAGGACGACAAAAATCCAATTTTAATTATATTGACTTGAAATTCGGTATAAATGTTCGTTTTGACTTCGAAAACAACATTATGAAAAATGTGGGAGGCCGGTTAACGGCCACGGCCCCTTTTTTAAAAATTTGTAATTTTGGTTATAATTTCTTTAAATTTGGTATATATACTCTCAATGACTGTAGAAATAATATCACAAAAAAAGGGGGCGGTCAGACAATTGCCACGCCCACTTTTTTAAAAAATGTTAAAAAAATATGTAAAAACAAGGTTTACATATCGCCCCACTGTAGTCGGCGTCGCAGACGGTCGCAAAAGTTAGCCGTTGAAATAAGTACTATGGATATTGGTCAATATATCTGAAAAAGTCCGGCGACCAATACGGACCAAACACAAAAGTTCTATTCCATCAAAGAAAATAAATATATAATTTTCTTTTCAAAAATTTGTATTTTGTTAAAAATTTAATAAAAAATAGAAAAATTTGTTTTAAAAAAAATGAAAAGATATGACTTAAAGCATTTAAATATCCTTTAAAATTACCAAAAAACAGTGGATAAATATCTCTTTTTGTTCAAAAGTTACAACAGTTTAAACTCGACTTAATTTATGCGAAATAATGTACACTAGTTACAGGATTTTACAAGATGCAACTTTATGCACCCACCTGTTAGTAACGAACAGAATTATCGATCTTATATGATTATTTCCGTGCTATTAGGAATGTTCTATAATACATACAAACATATCATGAAAATCGGGAACTTTTTTTTTTTGATTTTTGTCGTGCTAGATTGGCCAAATGTGGCACTGTGCCCCCCAGGAAATGTGCATTTGGGGGTAAAAACATGTCTCACAAAATTTTAGGAAAATCGGATATCGGTAAGACCTGCAGCATCGGCCCTGAAGTTTGAAAATCGAATTACAAGGGGAAAATATGACTTTTTATCCATTTTCTCAATTTTTTCGATATTTTGAGTTAAGTTTGAATTCAAATGGTCTCATAATTGTGATTTGGAGTAAAATATCTATCGAATAAGGTATTAAAAACTAAAATCGGTTGAAAATCAGCGAAGTTATTACAACTTCCCCAGGCAACTAACGTGTGTCAGACCATTTAATCAAGGGATTCGAGCCCCATTTTTGAAATTTATTGAAATTATCTACTTAAACAAAATTTTTTTATTCTTCAAGTCTCAATGTACTAAGAAGATAAATATTTTTCATATTGCGTTTTGCTAACTTGTTTTAAATAAATGCTAAAGGGGTCTGAATTTTTCAACACTATTTTCAAATCTCCAATTTTAAATTTTTATTTTTTTTGTTAAAGAAATTTAAAAAAATCGACTATTGGAGTTTAAGGATTTGTTAAGCACATATAAAGGAATAAAAACCCCAAAAATTGTAGGATTTGCTGTTTTCGTTTGTCTATTACAGTGAAGTAATTTCGGCGGATTTCGAGAAAGTAGTGATTTTTTGCCCTTTTTTAACTTTTATTTATTTTTTTTGTTTTTTTTACAAACTTCACATGTTTTGGACCGAATTATATCAACACGAGATCGAATACTTCAATTCGCAAATTTAGGGCAAAATTGAGAAATTTAAAATTGCCCCAACTTAAGGTCAAAGGTCAAATTTTAGAAGATTTTGAATTTTTAAACATTAACAGATTTTCTGAGTGGAAATATATGAAACTACTTGATGTCATTATAAAAGGTCTTAACATATGTATTTTTATTTAAATTCAGAATATTAACCCTTTGGTGCTGGTGGGGCCTATTCGAACCTTTGAACAAAATACACTTACATTATCTCCATTAAATGAAAAAAATTATAGGCCCCAACAGCACTTAAGGGTTAAATTTCTAAATTTTAATTATTTGCCATATAGTTTAGACCAATTAAAATAACATCAAGTAGATTCAGCAAAATCCGCCCAGAAAATCTGTTAATGTTTAAAAATTCAAAATTTCTGAAATTTGACCTTTGACCCTTAACAGGGGCAATTTTTTATATCTCAATTTCGCCCTAATTTTGCGAATTAAAGTATTCTATCTCGTGTTGATATAATTCGGTCCAAAACATATGAAGTTTGTAAAAAAAAAACAAAAAATAAATAAATAAAAGCTAAAAAAGTGCCAAAAATCACTACATTCCCGAAATCCGCCAAAATTACATCACTGTAATAGCCAAATGAAAACAGCAACGCCTACAATTTTCGGTATTTTTATTCCTTTATATATGTTTAACAAATCCTTAAACTCCAATAGTCGATTTTTTAAAATTTCTTTAACAAAAGAAATTAAAATTTAAAATTGGAGATTTGAAAATAGTGTTGAAAAATTCAGACCACTTTAGCATTTATTTAAAACAAGTTAGCAAAATGCAATATGAAAAATATTTATCTTCTTAGTACATTGAGACTTGAAGAATAAAAAAATGTTGTTACAGTAGATAATTTCAATAAATTTCAAAAATGGGGCTCAAATCCCTCGATTAAATGGTCTGACACACGTTAGTTGCCTGGGGAAGTTGTAATAACTTGGCTCATTTTCAACCGATTTTAGTTTTTAATACCTTACTCGATAGATATTTTACTGCAAATCACAATTCTGTGACCACTTGAATTCAAACTTAACTCAAAATATCGAAAAAATTGAGAAAATGGATAAAAAGTAATATTTTCCCCTTGTAATTCGATTTTCAAACTTCAGGGCCGATGCGGCAGGTCTTACCCATATCCGATTTTCCTAAAATTTTGTGAGACTTGTTTTTACCCCAAATGCACATTTCTAGGGGGGGGCCCGGTCAATATCTAACAACTTCGTTTTTTTGGTGCACCCTACTATCCATACAACCTAGTTTAAAATTTACGGTACACATGTTTTTTTCGCTGGAAATTTGGTGTGAAATGCCTCGTATTTGCGTTTTAAAATTTAAAAACCTTTAATTTTATAGTTTGACCCCGACATTCCGAATCAGTTATCCAAATTTGTCTAGCACGTTCCATTTTTTTTTAAATTTTGCGGCCTGCATAATAAGCTTAAGAACAAAAAGGAGACTTCTAACTATATTGAAACCCCTTTAAGTATGCTCCAAAAATATATCACAACTTTTTGTTTAGGATGACTTTGCATAGTTATACCTCATGGTCAAGTGTAAATAACTCTTTTTTTAAGTATCGTTACTTTTTTTTAATATGTTTTCACTTTGAATATATAGTTAAAATAAACGGGTGTTATTAAAGGGCGTTATATTTCCTTTCCACACCCATTTTGATCATGTGGGTGTTCCCGCATATAAAAATAAAAAAAGTAAACTCTTAAAACAGAAAATTGATTTAGTTATTGTATGTTCTAATATTCTATCATTTCAAAAATATATACATATTTTTTCTACTAACACAGCTGAACCCAAAAATATTCAAGAAAAAAAAAATAAAAAATTCTACAAAGCGGAAACGGAAGTAATTTGTCATTTTTTTTTTTGCTTCTGCTACTTTGAGCAAATTTTTTTTATAAAATATTTGCTAAGCTTAAGCAAAAATATATTTGATTTTTTTGTCTATAGCATATATTTTAGGCGTTTACTAGAATATTTTCATTCAATCCCTCAAAAAAAAAAAAACAGCAAAAAAAAAACATACTCATTTACTTGTAATTTACGTTATAATCTAATATAACGACCTGCCAGTTTTTCTACACAATTAGTATAATGAAACTGGCAAGTGAGTGTTGTAGGAGGTACTGATGATGGTGTGGTTTTTATATTATTTATTTTTGTTATTTTTTTTTTCCTACTTTATGTTGATTAATATATCAGACATTGGCTATTATTACAAGATATTAAAGAGAATATATATTTTTTTTTGATATAATAAAATAATAACAGGTATGTTTTTGTGTAATTTATTAAAGCATACTTTTAAGGTGATTTCATATCGTTAAGCAAATAAAGTATGTTTAAAGGAGACAACACCCGCAAGACTTTAAAGAAGAGAAATTAAAACAAAATTTTCAAAACAAAAATTTTAAAAGCAGTGGATTTTTTTGGGCGGAAAATGCTTAATAGAGATGGGAACATTATAAGATTGGGGAGAATTTTTAATTTTTTTTTCTATCAAAAGACAATTTTTGTTATACCATTGCGTCGAATAACTTTATATATTTTTAGAAACATGTCTTGAAACGTCGAATATCACACATAATATGAATTGTTTATTTTTGCCTAAAAGTATGCACCATTTTTTACACAAATAATAACACTGTACAACAGTTTCATAGTTTTTCCAATATTACGGAGTTCCGACGATTGATGAAAGATTGAAAGATCACTTCATAATTTTATTTTATAGGGAGTTAAATTTTCCCAGCTTTGGCCAGCCAACTTTACATCTGAGGTGTTGGGTATGTCTAGTAACTTTAAAGAAAAATTATGACAAAAGGATTATTCTGTTTTTGTTTATTTTTTATGAATGTTACTGTAAATTATTTTCAAATCAGTTTTCATTTTTTTTATAGCTTTTGTTTTTACTAACTCTCGTAAATACATTAAAGTTAAAAAAAAAATATTCAATAATGTCCGTCAACTATAATCTATCATCAACATAAAAAACCGCATATCAGTACAATAACATGACATGACAAAAATGAAAAAGATTTAAAATTTTGTTGGACATTTTTTTTTTAATTTTTTTTTATTAAACGTTTATTAATGCCCGTTTACTCAGTTTTTAGTTGTAGTTTGATTTAAATTCGAAAAGTTAACGTTTGAAAACTGTCAGATGTTAAAAAATTAAGAGTCTGGTAGAAGTACTTGTGTAGCCAAAAAACATTTTTTTTATACCCTCCAACTACAGTATGGGGGTATACTCACTTTGTCATTCCATTTGTAACGCATCGAAATATCGGTCGGGGACCCCATAAAGTATATATATTATTGATCTATGATCGATTCTAAGACTTTTCTAGAATGTCCGTATGTCCGTCCGTCCGTCTGTATAAAACACGATGCAGTCCAAAATAAAAGAGATAGACTCGTTAAGTTTGGCACTTATATGTCTTTTGGTCCTAGGCAGTATAAATTCGTAAATGGGCAAAATCGGACCAGGGGGAAAAAAGTTCCCCCTTGAAGAACTTAACAAACCTCTTAAAAACGCCATATTTTCACAGGTTTTTTGTATTTTTGCTAAGCAAATGAAACAATTTGATGTCAGAAAAAGTTCAAGATCCTGCACTTGGACTTAGGAAATAAAAAAAAATTGTTTTTTTTTGCCCGCCCCCCTTTTGTGGGCGTGGATATTAAAAATGTTTTTATGTAATAATAAAATTGTATTAGTTAAGTTCAAAAAGCATAATAAATGAATTTTAAAATATTTCCAGCATGGGATGTGTCCCCAAATAACCCCTACTGACCCCCCCCCCCAAAAAAAAACGCCCCAGATTTTTTTTTTATATTTTTTTTGTATGTTGTAGGGTATTATAGATTCGGCACAGCCGAATTTAACATTCTTACTTGTTTTAATTATTTAATTTTTTTCAATTTTAACTTGACCAAATAAATCTATAAAAATAAAATCAAAAGTCTTTTGTTAGTAATTGCATCAGTTGAAAACGGCTGGACCAATTTCGATAATTTTTTAATAGTCAAACTTAGTATTTTATTTTAAAAATTAACCACGCCTACTTTTACGCCAACTTTTTTCGATTTATCTTAAATCGGGAAACGGCTGCACAGATTTTTATACTTTTTAAATGTTTGTAGTAATTTAATATTAGTTTTCATTAAAAGAAAAAATGAAACTTTTTTCCACAAAAATGAAACTTTTTTCCACATATCTAAAATTGCAGAACGCCTGGACGGATTTGTGGTAATAGCATCATTTGAAAATTGCTGGACCGATTTGGCTATTTTTTTAACGTTCGTTGTACTCAAACTAAGGTTTTTATGGAAAGAAAATTTGAACACGTTCACTTTTACGCCTACTTTTTTCGATTTATCTAAAATAGGAGAACGGCTGGACTGACTTGGCATTTTTTCTTTTTAAATGTTCGCCAATATTCAACTTAGGTTTTTACGGAAAGAAATATTAACCACGCCCACTGTTGCGCCCATTTTCGATTTACCAGAAATCGGAGAGCGGCTGGATCGATTTGGCAATTTTTTTTTTAATGTTGGTCATAGTCCAATATAGGTTCTTACGGAAAGAAAATTGACCGCGCCCACTTCTGCTCCTACTTTTTTACATATATATTAGACTGCCCAGAAAAAAAGCGAAAACGATATTCCCAAACCGAATTCAAAGAAGAAAAAAAATAAAAAAAGAAAGGAATAAGATAGTAGAGGGAAAAAAGGAAATTAAAAAAGAAAAGGAGATAATCTGTGAATTTTTTCTATGAAAAAAGTTTGAGAATCATAAATTTTTCTAAAGGAAAAATGTCTCGGAATATTACAGTTTTTCTATATAAAAAAATTTTAAACAAACTAAGATGGTTAAATAGGAAAGAGAAATTGAAAAGAAAATTATGTGAGAATTTTTTTCAAGAAAAAAATCCAAATCTTATCTTAGAATTTATAATCTTAGAATTTCTAAATCTTAAAAGGGAAGTATCTCAACCCTTATGAACCGATTTTCCCGAAACTTAAAATATATCTAAAAAAGACGATTTTAAGGTTGGGGTTTCTCGGCTTATCGGCCATATCAGTGTTTCAAAATTTCGTTGTCCCCTTTTGAAACAAAGTGGACATCCGGAAAAATTTAAATAACTCCAGAACTAACAGGAATATCCTCTAGAGCAAAAATACGTGTCGACTTAAATTTAATAAAGATTATTTCGTATTCATATGGACATCGTAGTGGTATGGCTTCATATAAACACCCCCCAAAATTTACACATTTTCATGAAAAAAGCATTTAACGAAGCCAAAGTTTTACAAGGTTATGCCACCGTTGGATAGACATTAAAAAACCTTTCTTCTCATATGTAAACATTATATAGCTTCTTAGAAAGAAATGGCTGAAAAATCCAAAAAAACAGTTTTTCCGCCATTTTTTTACCCATGTTTTGAACCCCTAAATCCCCGATATGGCCGATAAGCCGAGAAACCTCAATCTTAGAATTGTCTCTTTTATATATATTTTATGTTTCATGCAAATCGCTCCATAAGGGCTGAGATACTTCCCTTGTTATAACTTTTTTATAGGAATAAAGTTTTAGAATCTTTATTTTTTTCTATAGGAAAAATAAGAAAACTTTCATCAGGGCAAATTTGAGAATTTTCTTTAGAAAAAATATATAAGAATCTGTGACTTTTTCTTTAGGAAAAATTGAACGGAATCTGTGATTTTTTCTATAGGACAAATGTCTCGGAATCTGAGATTTTTTCTATATGAAAAAAGTTTCAGAACCTATGACTATTTCTTTAGAAAAAGTGTCTTAAATTTTAAGATGTCTCTGAAACTGAGATTATTTCTATTTGAAATATGTCTCAGAATAAAAGACTTTTTAATTGAAAAAGCTGAGACCTTTTCTATAAAAAAAAAAAATTTAGAATCCTAGAAAATAAATTTCAGACTTTTTCGATGGAAAAAATGTCTCAGAATTTGTAAGCTTTTATAAAGAAAAAATGTTCTGGAACCTAAGAATTAAAAAAAAACATCTAAATCTGAGACTTTTTTTATAGCAAAAATGCCTCAGAATCTGCAATTTTTGGGACAAATGTCCGTGAATCATACACTCAAAATAATAACTCTGTTAAATACTCTGTAAAATTACTGTAATCTCAATTCGACAGATATTTGACAAAGTTATCTGTCGAAATACAGATTTTAAGTAAATACTTTGTATTTTCTTGTGACCGAAAAACAAAATTTTGTAAAATTGGAGTTACTCATTAAAAACTCGTAATTTTCACAAAAATAAAAAAGTAAATTTACAATTTGGAAGCATTAAAGCGGGAAATTTAACAAAATTTTAATTTTAATTAATTTAATTTTAATTAATGTTTTTGAAGCAGTGAAGTTTTACTCATAAAATAGATTTAACTAAAACTTTGTAATTTAACAGTTTTTTTTTGTAAAATTTTGAACTCATAAAATGTATTTAACTAAAACTTTGTAAATATACAGAGTTTTATTGGTAAAATTCTTTTCGGTTTTATCAATATTTTACAGATAATTCTGTAAATTTTTAGTTTTTTTTATCGAAATCATTTTACAGAGTTTTCTTCGTAAAATAACAAAAAATCTTGCTGGTTGGAAATCTATGGTATTTTCTGCTGGCTTAGCAGAGTATCTCTGTAATTCAACAGAGTGATTATTTTGAGTGTAGAAATTCTCTTAGATTCTATTTTTTTTTTTTTTTTCATTTTGGAAAATATCTGAGACTTTCATACGAAGAATCTAAATATAGGAATTTTTTGGTGAAAAAATTCAATCTGAGAGATTCTGAAACATTTTCTATAGCAAGAACTTTAGAAATTCTTAAAGGTTTTCTGTAGCGAAATTCCTTAGAACTTCTGAATTTTTCTAATATAATGACTCAAAATCATAAAATTTCTCCTTAAGACACAGACTTAAAAGAATTTTAAAATAATTTTTTTTTTTTTGGAATAAACGTGTCTGAAATCTGATAAATTCTCAATTAGAAAATTGTTTCAGAATCTGGGTATTTTGCTGTCATAAAAATGCTTAAGGACCAGAGAATTTCAAAAGGAGACATTTCAATATATCAAAGTTTTACTCTATCAGCGATTATAAGGTTATTTTTAACACTACAAAAAAAATGTGGACTAACACCACTTTCAAAATTAACATTTTTCATAAATCGTTTACTAGTAAAATTTTGTTCAGAACATCTCAGAATTTTGTATTAAAGTTAGTTAAGGATTAAATTATGGAGTTATTAAAGAATAAAAATCATCAATGTTTTACTCTATCAGCGATTATTAGGTTATTTTTAACACTACAAAAAAATTTTGTGTGGACTAGCCTCACTTTCAAAATTAACATTTTTGATAAATCGTTTACTAGTATAATTTTTTTTATCTCATCTTACAATTCTTTAACAAATTTAGTTTATGATCAAACTATAGGGCGATTTAAGTGTTAAAACACTACCGATATACCTTATCAGCTATAAAAATTTAATTTTTAAAAGCTATAAAAAGTTAATTTAAAAAATAAGTCCCTTTTATATAGTGAGAAATGGCGGATTTAATTAAATCTTAACAAAATAATACTCAATAAGTAAATTTAGGTACCTGAGATAACACCTAGATTAAAATTTAATCAATATAAAGTACCCAGATTTTTAAAGACTTAAAAACGCAAACCCTTCAATATCTCGTTTTGAAACCATGTGGACTTACCTCACTTTCATAATAATCGGTTCAAATATCCATTGCAAAACAACTAAACCATAATTTTTGGAATTTTTATTTTAAATATCGTGTTTTTTAACAAATTTTCTAATAAAGATCGTACTTAATGAACTGACCAAGAAATAGCAAGAGTTTTCCTTTACTTTGTGGTTTTTAACAAAACCGATTATTTATATGAAAACCCTAAAATTTTTTTGGTATAGCACAGTGATATTTTCCGAATAAAAAATTTCAATACTCTATCATGTGATATACATCTTCACAGGTTAAATTTAAACGGTAAATTGATAAATCGAACCTTTAACTCATGAATATGTAAAAAAAAAAATATTTAAATTTTTATAGAGAATAAAAAGTTTATACAAAAAAACTATGTTTAACAATGAAAATTCTAAATACCAAGAGTAAGTGAAAATTTGTTTAAATTAAAAAACATTTTTTTCTAAAACATTATTTAACAGTTTAGCTTTTGGGATTAGATGCAATACACACACACACATATTATTTTGATATGCAAACGAACAAAAAAAAAATGAAGAACAAAAACCCCTGCAAAACTGAGGGAAGAAAAACATTTAAAGTGATGTCCTGTTGAGTTTGTGGGGAAAAAAATAAAAAACGAATACTGCAAAAAATGCTTTAATTAAATGGATTTAAATAAAAACACGAATAAGATGACAACTTTGAGACACTCAATATAACTTGGATAAAGAAAGAAAAAAAAGGAAAAAAAAAATTTGGCCTTTGCCGAATGTATTGATGTCCTTCACAATTTAAAAAAGATTATTGCAAAAAACTTTATTAAAAAAAAAAAAAAATACAAAATAAAATTATTGAAAAAAAAGTAATAAATTTAAATTTGAATAGGCCGAATCTATGATTACCCTCAACAATGCCCTTTTTAAGTGATCGAAAAATTTTCTAACCACAAATTAACAATTTTGATTAGAAGTATTTTATTTTAAGTAAAAAAAAATTTTTTAGTAATTTTTATAAAAAAAATGCTAAATATTTTTTGAGTGTAATTTTAGTTTTAGTGTTATTTTTTTTTATTGTTTTTTTTTATGTTTAGTGTAAATATATTTTTAAGTGACAAAAATACGTTGTAAAATATTTTGTTACTTACCAATGTTTTTAAAACTTGTTTAACGGGATTTCAACACATGAATTTAAGATAAAACCAGTCTGAAGTTCACGGTTTTGCTACTAACTTTTGAACCATTAGACCGACTTTGCTGAAATTCCACACCCACCAGAACAGGGTAACGACAAATATACATGCCAAGCTTCAGCAGCCTCAGAATTGTCAATCAAAAGTTCGTAGCGAAGTTGCCAGAAGCTCCTAAAAAAGTTGATAGAAAGGGGTGCAATGTATGATCGACCCCTATTAATTTTTACACCGCAAAATTTTTTCTGAACAAACTTACTCCCTATCTCCAACCCTTAAGAGGGCTCCCATACAAAATGGCATTTTTATGCCCTAAGGTCGCTTCTAGACGAGTCAAGCATATGACAGATCTCCAATATTTTTTAAATACCAACATTTTCTCAGAACATACCTACCCTCAATGTTCTATCCTTAAGGTGGTCCTCATACATGTTTTTTTAATTAAAATGTTGTTTTTTAGGACATCAGCTCATAGCGCCCACATGGTTACCCTTGGAGGGAAAAAATTTATGACCTACCCCCATTACTTTTTTCCCCAAACATTTTTTCCAAACATACCTACACCTTTTCTCTTTTCCCTATGTGAGCTTTCATACAAAAAATCATTTAATAAAAATTTGTCCCCACCGCTTTAGCTGCCCCAGGGTTGCGCCTAGATGAGTTAAATGTATGACCGACTTTCAATATTTTTTCCATACCAACATTTTCTCACAACATACCAATCCTCATTCTTAAACCCCTAAGGTGGTCCCCCCACATTTTTATACCCTCCAATTACAGTGTGGGGGTATACTCACTTTGTCATTCCGTGCGTAACGCATCAAATTACACAGTGATACAAAATCAAACTTTCGGAAACGGAATGGGATGAAACCAAAAGCAAATGAAAGCTGACGTTTTCCATAACAAAATCCTCAAGGCCTTTTTTTTAGGTCAGAGCTAGATTTTATTTTACACGCATTTAAAGTTGGTGATATTAAAGCATTTAAAGTTTTTGTGTACTAAACATGTCCTACTTTAAAGGCCACTGGTGGTGCCCTTATTGGACATGTAGGGTCCAGTTTCCAAACTTAAGCTCAATAGTACTTCAGCTATGTCTGGTATGAATTTTGCTGCAATCGGTCCCGTACCTATTTACTGAATAGCCAAATTATTAAAATAAACCACTGTACACCGTTGCGTATGATTGTTATTTAAAGGCAATTATTAATAAAAACCACTGGACACTAGAGGTGTCCTTAAAAACGAAAATCATCTTTTTACACCTGGTAGGATCCTAAATTGTTCTTTAGTATCTAAAAATGAGTGAGCTAAAATTTGGGGACAATCGGCTAAAAATAACTCGTGCCGAAAATGGATTGAAGTTTTGGGACATTCTTAAATGAAAGAAAACCATTTTTTTCTAGTTTTTAGAAATATATTGGTATTTGTTATTTTTTGTTATTTTTTTTTGTGAAACAATACGAAAATGGTACTAAATTACCTTTCCAAAAAGACTAATAAAATTAAATTCGGATAAAAAACAAGCATTTTACGCATACATGCCCCAGACCATTGTATGGGTTTTAAAGCCAGAATTTCAAAATTTTCAAAATTTTTAAGCAAAAAAATAAAAAAAAAATAATTTTACTTTATGATCATATTGAAAACATGTTTACGATTAAAAATAGCAGATATGGTAGTCAAGATTTTTTTTTTTATTTTTCGCCGGTAATGATAAAATTTCCGCGGATTCCAAATAAAATGCATTTTTTCACAATAATTTATCAAATATGGGAAATTTTTTTCTTTATTGTACGGAACGAAGCGTAAAATGTAAATTCTGTAACTTTTGAGAAACCGGATATATGCAGATATCTTGTATTATAGAAATATGTAATGTCCCAAATTTGTCATTTCACCTCGATGAAAAGGGGTTAAAGATGCCCTACTTCTCTAAAAATTTACAGAATTTATGTTTTACACTTGGTATAGTACAATACAGAACATTTTTTTTTTCATGTTTGCTAAATTATCATAGAAAAACACATTTTCTTTGAAATCCGCGGAAATTATATCACTACCCACGCCAAATTAAAAAAAAAAAGTTAGACTACCCTATTTGTTTGTTTTTATCTATAACATGTATTTAATAACATTATAAAGTAAAAATTATTATTTTTTATTTTTTTGCCTAAACATTTTTAAATTTTGGCTTTAAGAACCATGCAATGGTCTGGGGCATGTATGCGTAAACTGCTTACTTTTTATCCGATTTGAATTTTTTTAAGCTTTTTGGAAAGGTAATTTATTACCATTTTCATATTATTTATCAAAAAATTTAACAAAAAAATACCATATACCAATATTTTTCAAAAAACTAGAAAAAATGGGTTTTTTCATCAAATAAGAGTGCCTAAAAACTTCAATTCATTTTCGGCACGAGTTATTTTTATCCGATTGTCCCCAAATTTTGGCTCACTCCTTTTTAGATACTAAACTACAATTTAGGACCCTACCAGGTATTAAAAATTTTTAAAAATTACCTTAGTCGTTAGGACACCTTTAATGTGCATATATGAACATTTTTCACCGGGATATCTTAAAAGTTAGTAAAATTGTACTTAATAGAAGTTTAATTGTTTTTATCCAGAGAAAAAATATTTTTTTAAAATAAGTAAAAATTTCCTTAAACTTACGGATTCTGTGGACCCAATGGAGTCCCAATGTGAGGACCCTACGGGGCCCCCAATATATACGGTCCGCACATGAGTATGTGCGTACACTATTATAGGGTCACTATTGATTTTGATCCAAAATTTTGGTCAGTATCGCTCTATCTTGCTTAGTTTTCGAAATATGGGAAATATGGGGTCTTGAGAAATTTGATCATGAAATAACTCTAAAACTATAACTCGGAGGACTTTCGGACCTTCGGTGGTCATATTCTACTAGTTAAGGACTACAAAAATGCTTTTAGAATTTTTTTCGTATCTGCAGCATTTGCAGAGTTATAGCCATTTAAAAATTCCGCGAAATTCGAAATTTGTATGTAAAATTAGGGTCTCATGGGGTTTCCAGATGGGGCCCCCAGATGGGGTCCCCAAAATACCTAAAGTAGTTTTTCCTTAAGTTAAGTAAATTCTTTCTTAAACTGATGAAGATAACTCCCATTGGAGCATAGGGCGATGAAGATATCGATTCAAATAAAGTCAATGAAATCAATAAAATAAAGATTACTTTTTTCTTAAATTAAAACAAAAATTGATTAAATTAAAGAAAATGCGTTTTGGATTTAAGGATTAGTAGTTATTTGATTCAAGGTCTTGAAAATGTCTTTACAATTTTTAAGTAAGTTACGTACTTATATATTTTTTTTGCACACAATTTAGATTTTTTTCTTTTAAGTAAAACAAAATTTTTTAATAAATTCTTTTTTTCTTAAATGCAATCAATTCGCCATAAATGTAAAGAACATTAAACTTAATTTAAAAAAACAAATTAAGGAAATCTTTTGTGTTTTTTTAAGTATTTGCATGTACTATCTTCAAGTTTATTTTCTTCGTTTTAAATAAAACCAACTTATATTAAGATAAGTTGAAGTAAATTCAAACAAGTGAGAGTGTTAAATTCGGCTGTGCCGAATCTTTTATACCCTCCAACACGTAAAAAAAAAACAGGGGCGTCTTTTTTTTTTTTTTTTTTGGGGGGGGGTAAAGTTGGTTGGACACCACCTCCTTGGATCCAACTGCAAGACTATGAACTTCTTTTGACATAACAATGTTTCGTTTGCTAAGCAAAAGTACAAAAAACCTTTAAAAAATTGCTTTTTTTAGAGTTTTTTTAGTTCTTAAGAGGGGAACTTTTTTCGCCCTGAACCGATTTTGCTCATGTTCGAACTTAACCAGCCCAATACCATGAGACATCTTCGTGCCAAATTTCAGGAGTCTAGCGCTTTTACTTTGGACTGTATCGTGTCTTCCACAGACGGACGGACGGACGGACGGACGGACGGACGGACGGACGGACGGACGGACGGACGGACGGACGGACAGACGGACATCGCTAGAATCTCTTAGAATGGATCACTGATCAATAATATATATACTTTATGGGGTCCTAGACCGATATTTCGATGCGTTACACACGGAATGACAAAGTGAGTATACCCCCATACTGTGGTTGGAGGGTATAAAAAATTTGTTTATTATACCCTCCACTCTAGTGATAGAGGGTATATATAAGTTTGTCATTCCGTTTGTAACACCTCGAAATATTGGTCTAGGACCCCATAAAGTATATATATTTATGATCCTCGATCGATTTTAAGTCGATCTAGCGATGTCCGTCCGTCCGTCTGTCTGTCTGTCCGTAGAAAACACGCTAACTTTTGAAAAACTTTACAGAGGTTACTGAAGTTTGGCATATATGTTTGTCATTTACCTGGTCAGGTTGGTATTGCAATCCAGCCAAATCGGTCCAGTGGTTCAAAAGTTATGAGCAAAAGAGTAAATTTCGGCAAGGGTGTTTCGCGAATTTACGAGATAAAAAACACGATAACTTTCGAAAGACAATAATGAGACTACTGAAGCTTGGCATGTATCTTTGCCATTCCCCGGGTCTATTTGGTTTTAAATTTCAGCTCAATCGGTTCAGTGGTTCAAAAGTTATAAGCAAAACCCTGAATTTCAAATTAGTTTCATCCAAAATGCTACGTGTTTTAACAAGTTTTAAAAGCATTGGTGGTAACTAAACAATGCTTTTCAAACTTGTTTAAATTTTAAGCAATGCTTTTTAAACTTGTTTAGTTTTAAAAGCATTGGTAATTTAAAAACCACACTCGAAAAAAATTTTACACTCAAAAAAAATTTTACACTCAATAAAAAATTTTACACTCAAAATAAATGTACACCAAAAAAATTTTTTTTTTTTTTTACAAAAATTCCAATATTTTGTGTATATATTATTTTGTGTATATAATATTTTTACAGTAAAAAAATATACACTCGAAAAAATTTTACACTCAAAAAAAAATAGTAATTTTTCTTTTTTTTTTTTAAAAATGACAAAAAAAAGAGTTTTTTACTCAAAATAAAATATTTCTAATCAAAATTGTTAATTTTTTCACGTTAAAAAATGTACCGTACAAAAAGGCCTGATTTATTAGATTTCTTTATTACAAGAAAAATTCCAAAATCATCAATGCATATTGCAGAAGGTTTTGACTTAAGCTCTGACCATTCACCAATCTTTCTAACATACAACTATTCTGGAGTGTGTATAAAAACTATACCTCCAAAACTTTCAAGCAAACTTACTGACTGGAATTACTACAAATGGTTACTAAGTGAAAATATAGATTGCCAAACTGAAATAACTACGATTGAAGACTTAGAAATAGAAGTTCAAGAATTTGTTACTCTATTACAGCAATCTGCCTGGAAAAGTACACCTGAAATAAAAAGAAACAAAAACCAAGTCTCTTACCCCCAAAATATCAGAAATCTTATTTTCATTAAACGTAAACTTCGTAAAAAATGGCAACAAAGCAGATGTCCACGTGTAAAAAATGTTTTAAATAATACCACCCAAAAACTAAGGAGAGAAATTACAAAGTTTAAAAATAACAACATAAATCTGTATTTATCTCAGCTTACTTATGACAGTAAAACAGATTATTCTCTATGGAAGGCAACGAAACAACTTAAGAGGCCAGTTTTATCAAACTCTGCTATAAAAAATAACGAAGGAAATTGGGCAAGGACAAATTTGGCAAAAGCAAATCTGTTCGCAGAATACCTAACTTCAGTCTTCACTACCGATCTCTCAAATACACGTAACCTTGAAAACATAGAAAACAATGATAAGGAAACAATTCCAGAGGTAACAATAAGTGAAGTTAAAAGAGAAATTAAGTTCTTGAATGCAAAAAAGTCACCTGGATATGACCTTATAACAGGTGATCTGTTAAAACACCTACCGCATAAAGGTGTAGTTAAACTAACATCATTTTTCAATACCTCTATTTTTCTAAAACACATTCCAAGCATATGGAAAGTAGCAGAAATCATAATGGTTCTGAAACCAGGTAAACAGCCAGACGATGTGGGTTCTTATAGACCTATTTCCTTACTTCCAGTTATTGGAAAATTATTCGAAAGACTCTTAAGTAAAAGACTGAAATCATTTATCCAAACAAAGGGTTTAATCCCCAATCATCAGTTCGGGTTTAGAGAACAGCATTCTACTATAGAACAGATACACCGAATTACTCATTCAATTGAAATTGCACTGGAGAAAAAAAAAGTTTGCTCAGCTGTTTTCCTTGATGTTTCGAAAGCATTTGATGGTGTATGGCATGATGGACTTCTGCATAAACTTAATATATTGTTACCAGAACATTACTACCAAATTTTTAAATCTTACTTAGAAGATAGAGCGTTTAGAGTGAAATATGAAGACGAGTATTCTGGTTTACATCCAATTAAATCAGGCGTTCCACAGGGTAGCATATTGGGCCCTGTGTTGTACCTTTTATATACTCATGATCTTCCAACAAATAGAAATTGTGTTGTGGGTACTTTTGCCGATGATACGGTAATATTATCAACTGGAGATACCAACGAAATTGCAACAGTAAAATTACAAACGGCATTGGAAGAAATAGAAGAATGGACAAAAAAATGGTGTATAAAGCTGAACAACACCAAATCCATACACATCAACTTTACAAATAAAAAAATCGATTATAAACCAATATTTATTGATCAACTACAAATCCCATATAGCAACTCTGCCAAATATCTTGGCATGAACTTAGACGCAAAACTTCATTGGAAGGAACATATAAAAAAGAAAAAACAAGAGCTGGAACTAAAATACAAAAAAATGGATTGGCTTATTGGTCGTCAATCTAAGCTTTCTGTACACAACAAAATAATGCTTTACAAGCAGGTTCTAAAACCTATCTGGATCTATGGAATCCAGATCTGGGGATGCGCGAAAAATTACTCCATTAATATTATTCAAAAATTTCAAAATAAAGTTCTGCGAAACATAGTTAATGCCCCATGGTATGTTCGAAATAGTGATATTCACCGTGATCTACGAATTAGCACCGTCACCGAAGAAATAAAACGATTTGCAGAGGCGCATAGAAACAGATTAATGAGCCACACAAACATGGAAATTCCAACTCTTTTAAATACCTCTAGCTTGACGAGGAGACTAAACCGTTTTAAGCCCCACGACTTGCTCGTGCGCTTTACTCAGGAGGAGGTTCTTTCAATAAACTTCTAACCCTGCTATTTATCAAATTAACAATATATCTAACAACAAACTGCTAGTTAGTCTCTAAGGACTAGGTGTAGTATAGATTTAAGCTTGTATATAAATAAAGTTTAACAATAAAAAAAAAAAAAAAAAAAAAAAAAAAAAAAAAAATGTACTACCCTTTAAAAAAATGCATTGTGGAGGGTATTCATAGATTCGCCAAAGTCGAATTTAACTTTTCTACTTGTTTAAATTAATAACATTGTTTATTTAATTTTAGTATAGTTATTTTTTTCAGTGCAGGTTTCAGAAAAATCAAAGGGGAATAAAGCTTTGAAAAATGCATCTTAAAATTGCATTTGCATTAAAAACGTACTTTTTAAAAAAAAAAAAAAAAAAAAACTTTTTTTTGACTACATTGCAACAATGTATTGGTATAAAATGCATTGGTATAAAAAGTACGATTGTTAGAGTCGAATGCTTTTTGAATGGTAGAATTCGGATCAATACTTTCGAAGACATGGCTCTTCAAAGTATCATGCTTTTTGAATGGTAGAATTCGGATCAATACTTTCGATGACATGGCTCTTCAAAGTATCATACTTTTTAATATTTTAAATTTTTAAGAAAAATAAAATTCGCGATTTTTTTAAGTTTGAAAAACTGAAAATGGATAAGTTTTGTTGGCTCCATAGTACAAATGTGTACAAAAAAATAAACAAATTTGAAAACCCTCGGTCATATTTCATAAAATCTCTGGTGGATTTCGTGATGTAGAAAAATTTTCAGATTCTTAGAAATTTATTTCCATTTTCAAATAACGCTTATTTTATTAACAATTTAATGGCCAACAGTAACAGCTAAATAAAAAAGGGCCCTTAAATTATAAAATAGAGCATAGTTAAACAAAAGGCAACAAAAAAAAAGTAATAAAGTATAAAAAACACTTAAGGGACAATTGGTTTTCTACTTTCAGTTTCCCAAGGAGTCCTTGACGTTTTCTGTTTTTATTTTGTATTTTACATGGCATATGTTGTTAGATTCATCTTGTATTCTGACGTTTTTTTTTTTTTGTTTTACTTTTAATAGATGCTAAGAAAAAGTTGTCGTCCTTACAAAACAACAAAAAAAGTGTAAGAAAAAATAAAAGTATATATTTGTAATGGTTTGTAATTTTAATTGCAACATTGTCTTTTTTTTGTTGCGTTCGTTTGGTGAAGTAACAAAAAAAAAAACAAGGTTAATAATTAAAAGCCAAACAAAAATCTCTTGTTTTTGCTCCAGCTGGTTACAAATATTTTCTTTTATGTTGGCTTGTTTGGCTTGAAATACGGCTAAATTGGAATAACTGAAGATTGTAGATAACCTGACTTTTTTGTAATTTTTTTTTTTGTTTTGTAGAGTTTTCGTTTTTCTTTTGATAAGTTTGTGCGGAAGTTTTAGTCCTTTGAGTCATTTCTTGCACAACATCGTCTTGTCAAAGTGATGACAATCTAACAAACATCAGTTTTTTTTTTTGATTGCGTGGTTAAGTATTTTTTACTTTTAGAAACTCCTAAATTTGTAAATTAATTAAGGAAAACATGCCTACAAATATGCTGTAGTCTTTATTGTCTTTAAAGCTCTCAAATTGTATACTGAGGCAAAATGATACAAAAATATAGAAAATTTCTATACATTTATGTCTATTAAATAGAAAGTTTTTTGTGTGACAAAAAAAAATGTTCTTTCGATTTTCAAAGTCCATCCAACTTATGTGGAATAAATTTAAGGTCATTTGGATACCATTAACCCGAGTTTCACGGCGATTAAAATTTAAAATTTTTGAAAAAGGGTATGGTTAGAAACGAGTTCTATCTTTCGCTAGTCCTAGCTTCCGCAAGCTCCTTGAACAAGTTTAAAAATAAGTACTTAGAGTTAAAACACCTCAATTCAACCGAAAAACGTAGCATATTTGACCTCACCCCTTTCGAATTTGATGAAACTTGAAATATAGTTGGGCCCTTACAAAAAAAATCATAGTGCCAAAATGTTGGATTTCTGGTAGTTTTCCTTCCCGAGATATGGGATCTTGAAAATTGGCAAAATCGTATATATTTGACATAAGTGTTTTGAGATAAATAAAGATAACTTGAAAAGTTATAACAATACAGGTCTCAGTCAGGTTGCAAATAATAGGTAATGAGACAGCCTTTAAAATGGTATTCCACAAGATTTTTTTTGAAAAAGGTCAAAGGTCATTGGTTTTAACCTTAATTTTTGGAGAGCTATATCTCAAAAAACGATATTTTTAAAATTTTGGAAAAAATATATGTTGTTAAGAATCACCCATACTACTCAAGTTTAAATTTTCAGGATGGAGTCTTCATTGGAACTTTTTATATTAATAGAAACATTGTGACAGGAAAGAAAAAGCGGTGTTATTTCCCTTAGAAAAAAAAATATTTTTTTTCTCTTTGAAATTCTGGTACCAAAATTCGTTTTTCCGAATGTTTTTGACGTGCTGAGCCCAAATATGACCTTTGAACTGGCCTATCGCTATTAGTTTTCGAGATATCTGCACATAAATGTGTGAAAATTGCTAAAACGCTATTGCTGTGTTTTTTTGAACATTTAGGTGCATATATCTTGAAAAATAATAGCGATAGGCCAGGTCAAAGGTCATATTTGGACTCAGCACATCAAAAACATTAAGAAAAATGAATTTTGGTACCAGAATTTCAAAGAGAAAAAAAATATTTTTTTTTCTAAGGGAAATTACACCGCTTTTTCTTTCCTATCACAATGTTTATATTAATATAAAAAGTTCCAATGAAGACTACATCCTGAAAATTTAAACTTAAGTAGTATAGGTGATTCTTAACAATATATATTTTTTCCAAAATTTTAAAAATATCGTTTTTTGAGATATAGCTCTCCAAAAATTAAGGTTAAAACCAATGAACTTTGACGTTTTTCAAAAAAAATCTTGGGGAATGTCATTGTAAAGGCTGTCTCATTACCTATTATTCGCAACCTGACTGAGACCTGTATTGTTATTACTCTTCGAGTTATCTTTATTTATCTCAAAACACTTTTGTCAAATATATACAATTTTGTTAATTATCAAGACCGAATATCTCGAATACTGGAATGACCAGAAGCCCGAAAAATTGGCAAAATCTCTTTTTTATTAAAGTAAACTCCAGTACTTAATTTCATTAAATTTGGAGGGGGTGCGGTCAACTCCTCGGTTGAATTGAGGTGTTTTAGCTCCTTAGTTTCCTAGAACTCACAAAACATCTATCGACGATCTAATTTAGAGGCCAACCGAAAAACTGTTTCCCGAGGCAGAACAAAAACAAATACCGAAACTAAAACAATATGAATTCCAAACTAAAAGAGCTTTAAATTGGTTACATCGAATCCGTCTGTCTGTTGAAAATAAGATGTAGTCTAAACCAAAAGAGCTGTAAATTTAGTAAATGAGCAAAATCGAATCAAAAGCATTGAGCTATATTCGTTTGTCAGTCCGTCTGTGGTAGTACGCTGTAGTCCAAACCAAAAGAGCTAGACTCCTGAAATTTGTCACAAATATGTCTTGTGTTCATGGACTGTTAAAGTTATTTAATGAACCTACTTTGACCAGGGCAAAAAAACTTCCTCTTGTTACATCAACATTTTCAGTTGATCGTTGTAGTTGTGTTAATTTTGATAGGTTCGAAAAATAAAGCATGAGCCGAAAAATAAGGGCGGTAGGGTGGGGCCATATGGCCATAAAATTAGAGGGTATCGCGAATGAAAATTGAAAACTGGTTAGCTTTCCCACGCCTAATAGTGCAAATTTAAGAACCGTTTTTTGTGTTCCAAAGTTAAATAAAAAAAATTTCATAGATATCCCACTCGCATCCCACTAAGCGACCCCATAGCTCTTAAAGGAAATGACATAAGCTTTTTTTTGAGTCCACAAAAAAAAGAAAAAAAAGGGCCCAATTTGAGAAAAAAGTCAAAAATTTTGGATTTAAAAAAAAAAAAAATTATTTATTATTTTTTCACTATTTTTCACTTTAAAATTATACGTTGTGGAACAAATGTTCGAGAAGACAACCTTAAATAATGCTACAAATAAGGTATATACACATTGTGAGAAGCAAAGTCGCCAGCTTGTTTTGCGCCTCAACCTAACAGAATTTTTGTAATTGTTTTATTCACTATTATTTTCCTCTTACTTTCCTTTATTTGTTTTTTAATATATTTAATTTTGAAATTTCAATTGTATTTGTCCGTTATTTTAGTTTAAACATTAGGGTTGGTGTCTAGAATAAGCCACCTGGATGTCAAAGTTGGCATTTTAATTGAATCACCCTGTTGTGACCCAGCTGATGAACCATATGATCAACAGCTGTTAATTAACATTTAAATGTTGCACAATGGTCTCCCAGACCCATTATTTTGGCCAAAACTCAAAACTTTTTTTTCTATATTTGTTGTTGGAATATTGTAGCAAACACTTCAGATAAATAAAAAAAATTATTTGTTTTTGCAAACTTTAATTAACTGTTATTCTATGAAGTGAGAAAGTTCAATGTTGTAAGTGCAGTGGTAAACTGAAACACGTGGTGTAATTTTTTGATTTCTTAGGACACTGGCTAGACGAAAATAAAAAAAAAACATTTTCAATCTATTAGTTATGAAAATTAATGACGATAGTAAGTATTTGAATTTTCAATATTGAAATATTCAATAAAAATTATGGAAAAAAGAAAACACAGGAAAACTTTCATAACCTCAAAATCAGTGAGTTTTGCTTTTTATAAGAGAAAATATAGTATAAACCTTATAAAATTTCAAGCAATTTCAATGACCCAAAAAGACAAAAAATTAAAGTGATATTTGGTGCTTACAAATCATCAATAGATTTTTGCTAGTTTTTGCTTATTTTCAAGAAATCAATTTTTTTTCAGGAAACTTTTGCTCCAAAAACTGTGATTTACTCACAGTTTGGCAGAGTGGAAACAAAAAACAAGAACAAACCCAACTACCCAGTCAGAAAAATACAATCGCAAAAGCGCTGTGAAAGCGCTGTAGACGGTTCTACAAGCGTTCCATATACCATCTTCAAAGCGCTTTCAGATGATCCGAATGATAACATCGATCTACGCTAGGTTTAAAGCGTTTTAAAAGCGTTTTAAAAAAGTGCTTTCAGAACGTTTTGTTTAAAGTCATGAAAGCGCATTAAAAACCAAAAGTAAAGCACTTATAAAGAGCTTAAATACAAAAATTAAAGATATTTTCCAGCGATTGAAATAAGAAAAAACAGTACTTTAAAGGACTTCATATAAAGCTGATATTTTTTTTTAAATAAAATAATTCATCCCAATAATTTCACTGAACCAAAAATCGAAATTATTATTCATGTGGATGGCATGGATATATTTAACAAATCAAAAAAAGGTTTTTGGTCAGTAATGGGCAAAGTATTTTCACCATTTTACATGTCGAAACCATTTCTAATTGCGCTATTTTTTGGAAACTCGAAACCTTTTTCAGCAAATGAGGACATTTTTTTCTAGTAAAAATGATGAAGAAAATAATAATGTTAAATAAAAAAAAAATCAAAAGGGATAAAAGTTTCGCAAAATGCACTTCAAAACTGCATTTGCATTTAAAATGCACTTTTGAACCACCAACTTTTTCCATCTTTTTAAATGTAAAAATAGACTAACGTACTATCATTTTGCGCTTTATTTCATAAAGATACAATGAGTACTTAAAAATATATAGCTGTTCAAAGTTAAACAGATTTTGCATTTTTTTTTTAAATCGCGAATAAAATCGCGAAATTTTTAAATTCTTTGGATCTGATAAATGATATCTTTAAATGGTTCCATAGCGCTTGTGTGTGCAAAATATTGGAAAACTTCAAAGACCCCTGGTCAGATTTTGTTCGGTCTCTCATGGAATTAATGATATTTAAAAGGCAACATCTTTAATGAAATAAACGATTATTTTGTCTATCTAATTCCATCAAAAGAAATAGGACTTTATAACGTTAAAAATTTACGTGAAGATGTTATTGAAGTCAGTGTGCATATTGTAGAAGTTAAATGCATTATTTGTAAATTTTATAACGAAACAATTGCTATAACTCTTTTGCATAAATGATAATAATAAAACTTAAAATAGATTTACAAATTAAAAAATGTTTTATGTTTTCAAAATTTTGCGTTTTCAATGTGGTGGTATGGAAAAATTATTTAATTTGATTTAACAAAATGTTTTTATAACAATTTGTTTAAAATTGAGTATAATCTAAAAAATACTATACTTGTATGTACTACGAAAAAAATTTAAAAACGTTTGCAAAAACTGCTTTAAAACCATTTAATTTTGAAACGAACATGTATTTTGTTAATAAAGTGCTTTCAAAACGCTTTTCGAAAACGCTCTCAAGGCGTTCGAATAAAGCGTTTTGAGAATGCTTTTTTTTTGTTACAGTGCTTTCAGAACGCTTTTCGAAAACGCTCGTAAAGCGTTCGAAAATAACGTTTTGAGAACGTTCTTTTTTTTGTTACAGTGCTTTCAGAACGCTTTTTTTTTATAACCGTCGTCAATTTCTGCTTGGGTAGTTTCTTGGCGAAAATCGAAGAAACATGAAATCTTTCAGTAAAATTTAATGGCGGTTCTTCTATCTCGCATTTTTAGGGGTAATTTTAGCCCTTTTTTCAAATATTCTCAAAGAACACCACTAAGGCGTGCGTTTAAAGAGTTAGAATGTTCTAAAAAAATGTTTTGCATAAAATTTCACTACATATAAAATTTCACTTTGTCAACGGCCAAAAGTTAGTGCGAATAACCAAAATGTTTAAAGAATTAAATTTTGAAATTATCATATTTTGTTAAATTGTGTTTCACTATGATACTTTACAATTTTACATTTTTAAGCATTCTGAACTATTTGCTCGATCTTTAGCCTGTGACAACCGATAATGAAATTTAATTTATAAAATGTTTGTAGAGCATTTTAACCCTTTAAGCGCACGTTTTAGTGGTGTTATATGAGAATATTTGCGAAAAAGGTTCAAAATGATCACTAAAAATGGAAGATATGGGGTAATATGTTACAATTGTAATATGTAATATGTTACAATGAAATACATTGTTAATTTTTGTTTATCATTTTAACACGTTTTAGTGGTGTTTTATGAGAATATTTAAAAAAGAAGCAATATGACTCCTAAAAATGAGAGATAGGGGTTAATATGTTCTAAGAAAAGAATCGCCATCAAGTTTTACTGCAGAGACATTTTGTAACATTATTTACCTCAGATTTAGATTTAATATTTTTTTTACTTATTCAAAACGACTTTGAAAAAAAATTGAAAACTTCAGTGGGCTATAAAAAATGAACTCGATCTAAGTTTTTAAAACCATTCGGGTTTTGGTGTACTTAAATTTTTTAGGTCCCACCTAAGATAAAAAGCGTGCTGCATAGTATTATAATAAAAAAATTAAAAACATGAAGAGAATAATATGTTCCCTGGGCTCTAGATGGGTTAAAAAATAGACTAAAATTTTTCAAAACTTTATAAAATTTATGTTTTTTGTTGTTAATAGTGTATTTTATTTCAATTCATGTGTAGAAGTGATTATTTTAGTTTTGGCCAAAATATATGGCTTGCCAGACCAATGTGTGTTGGTACAACATAGACGCCAACCATAATGTTTGTTAGTATTAGTGAGTGTGTGTCTGAGAAAATTGTGTGTATAAAGGCGACGACAAACTAAACAAAGGGATCAGTCTTGTTTTGGATTTAGAAAGGTAATATGCCTGTTGGCACATATCTTTCTAAATAGAAGGTCGATCGCAATATTGCTCGTTGGCAGTTTGTGATATTAGACCACGGTGAAGAGTTGCTGGCCGGCAGCCTTTATATAGAAAAGAGACGCCTGTAGGGCGCCGGCTACCGTGGTCTACTCGTTATCGGGAAAAATATTATAAGTTTGTCGTCGGTTTTAGTATTTCGTGTCTACGTGTTTTTTTTGATAAATAAAATTTTATAACGAATTACGAAAATATTTTAAATTTAACTTGTTCTCATTTATCACCGAAAATTTCTCAACGTCCCACACAAAAATAAATTTCTGTACGGACGGACCCTGGCAAGTCTGAGTTTGCCCCAGCATAAAGGAAATTTTCCGTCGTTACAGTGGCGCCCGAGCAGGGACGTTGAGTGAAAAAAAAAAATTAATTAAAAGCAAAAAATTTGTGTGAAAAAAAAAAATTTAATAAAATATTAATAAAAAAAAAAAAAATAAAAAAATTGAGAAAAGTGACAAACAACTAAAATAAAAGCGGAAAATTACATATTCAAAAAAAAAAAAAAAAAAAAATTATATGAACTGGAAAAGAACAACTACAAGAGCATTTCTAAAATAAAACTGAAATAAGTGAAAATTTAAAAGAACGCTAAGCAGAAAAGAATAAAAATCCAATAAATGAAGTTCACCTTATATTTTGAAAAAAAAAAAAAGAGAAAACAATTAACCAAAAAATCCCGTGAAGCCACATTTAATCTAAGGCGGACATAAATGTTTAAACATAACTTTTTTTTTGATAAATTATTTTATTTTGAAAGATAATTAAATTGTATTGAAAAAAAAAAAAAAAAATCGAAATCTCATGCGCGAAGTGTTAAAAAGTTTAAAGTAATAAATCTTTTGACCAGTTTTTTTTGAATTCGATAAAGCTAAATTTTTTTAATAAAATTTCAAAGTTTTTGTTGAAAAAAAAAAAAGATTACGCGCGACAACCTATATTTCATTTTGCTGTCTAATCGGGGTAATTAATTTAAAACCGATACGGAAAAGTGGCCGGGATAGAAAAGAACTAGAAGTGGTTATTTGGAAAAAATATATATATTAAAAAAAAAAAAACATTTTTGGTGAACGATAGAATAAATAAATAAAATGTCGCGAAAATCCTGGGCCTATAGCTTGAAGAAGGACGATTTGCTATCGTATTTGGAAGAATTCAACCTTACTCCAGTAGGCAGTGTCGACGATATGCGGAAGCAGATGGCGCAATTTGTAGGAGGCGATCACCCCCCTGACCGGTTATCTCGTCTCCAGGAACTTCAGGCGAAACATGAAAATTCGAGCACTGGGCATCATGCAAATTTAACACCATCCCCTGGAAAACTACCGAAAATACTCATCTCCGGCGAGCAAAGTCCCGTAAAAGTGGAAAATGGGAATGTATCTCGGAAAACCAGCCCTGAACCACAACCCGCTACGAAAAATTTATTGCCAGTAGGAGAACAACGAGATACGTCATTGGTAAATGTGATTGAGTTGGTAAGAAAGTGGGGAATCAGGTATGATGGTGGTAAAGACCCACTACAATTTATAGAAAGGCTTGAAGAAATGGCCGAAATGTACCGTGTCAACATAGATCTCCTACCAGGCGTTATGCTAGAATTATTAAAGGATAGGGCATTAGTCTGGTTTAGAAACAATAATCAACACTGGGAAAAGTGGGTGTCGTTTAAATCGGATTTCTTTAATTTTTTCCTTCCAGCACGATATTTTGAAAAATTGGAAGACGACATTCGAAGAAGATGTCAGCGACCACGAGAAGTTTTTAAAGATTATGTTCTGGCCCTACAGAATTTAATGAGGCACGCGCAGATGACTGAAGCACAAAAATTAGAACGTATATTCCGAAACGCACACCCAAATTATCTATGGTACATCCACCGACAGGACTTTAACAATTTGACTGAACTACTTGCTTTAGCCGATGATCTGGAAAGCATCCCAAATTCCAATCCACAAAATAATCGGAATGAGCCACACCGAATGATGACAGATTCCAGCCCAGCCAGATACGAAAGATTTTCAACTCAGGATTGCAGTCAAATCAAAACCGCACAAGATCAGCCCCTAGAACTACTCGATTTAAGATGTGATGACAACCGGCTGGGCTCTGATGTAAGAATTGGAAATAAAATAATCACGGCTACAATCGATACTGGTGCTACGAGCAACTACATAAGTGAAGATTTGGCCGAAACACTATTCAGGGATTATCAAAAATTGCCACAAGAATTAGAAGTCATTTTAGCCGACGGTTCATCAACAAGAATCCAGAGCGGTCTCGAATGCCTGGTAAAAATCGGTCAGGTGAATAGAAAAGTTTTATTTATGATTATGCCTGCAGCTATAGAAGATATGATCATCGGACTTAATCTTCTACGTATTTTCAAAACCACCATTTCGTTCGGAAATTTATCACACTGTCTCGCCGAAAAATCCACTAATACCATCCATTGTATGGTCGCCCAAGAGAAAAGACGAGAAGATTATATACAACACATCATGTCAACACCAACAGTTTCCAGTTCACCCCCAGAGGAATCCGAAAAGAAGGATCATGAGGAAGTGCCGCCAGGTCGGGTAAGTTCTTCCAATTTAATTATTAATAATAATATCAGAACTAATCAAAACTCTGAAGAACAACACAAAATTAGTAAATTTTTAAAAGAAGAACTCCAACAATTTAATAATGTTCTGGGCCCCACAAACCTGACCGAGCACAAAATCGTGATGAAGGATGACCGTCCCATAAAAATAAGATATGCAAATCGCAATCCCGCGATGCAAGCCATCATTGATGCAGAAATCAACAAATTGTTAGCAAAAGGTTGCATAGAACCCTCGTCTAGCCCATACAGTTTCCCCATAACTTTGGCTAAGAAGAAAAATGGAACCTGGCGCTTGTGTATGGATTTCCGCCAACTTAACAACAGATCTCTCCCCGACGCGTACCCACTTCCCCGCATTAATAATATCTTAGATCGACTGCGAGAAGCCCGATATATCAGTTGCCTGGACCTTGAAAATGGATACTGGCAAATACCAATGGAAAGAGGTAGCCGGATGTTCACAGCTTTTACAGTACCAGGCCGCGGTCTCTTTCAATGGAAGGTCATGCCATTTGGTCTTCACTCTGCGCCCGCAACATTCCAACGAACTCTCGATCGTGTAATTGGACCGGATATGGAACCCCATGCGTTCGCATATCTAGACGACATAATAATTACCAGCAAGACCATCGACGAACATATTGCCCACTTGAAGGAAGTATTTCAACGACTACTGAAGGCCAAACTGCGAATCAACCCTGAAAAGTGTGAGTTTTTCAAGCAAGAGACGAAATACCTAGGACATGTCGTATGTAGTGAAGGGATACGAACTGATCCTGATAAAGTTTCCGCCATTCGCCATATGAAGCCCCCACAAAATGTACGTGATGTTAGACGATTCTTGGGAGTCGCTTCCTGGTACCGACGGTTTGTCCCTGATTTTGCAAAATTATCTCAGCCTCTGACATCGTTACTTAAAAAGGGCAAACACTTCAAATGGGGAGATGACCAACAGCAATCATTTGAAGATCTTAAACAAAAACTCACCGAGGCTCCAGTGTTAGCGTGCCCCGATTTTTCTAAAATGTTTAAACTCCAGACAGATGCAAGCGATTTTGGTCTGGGAGCCGTTCTCACCCAAGAACTAGATGGCACCGAAAGAGTAATCGCATATGCCAGTCGACATCTTAATCAGGCGGAGAAAAATTATACTACCACTGAAAAGGAATGTCTCGCTATCGTGTGGGGTACTAGAAAAATGCGCATGTATTTGGAAGGCTATGAGTTCATAGTTATAACAGACCATCTTTCATTAAAATGGTTAAATTCCATCGAAACTCCGACTGGACGATTAGCTCGCTGGGCTTTGGAGCTTCAGCAATACAAATTTACTATCCAATATCGTAAAGGTACACAGAATGTAGTAGCCGATGCGCTGTCCCGACAACCTTTAGAAACCTTCCACCGGGTTATTGACGAAAATCAGTCGACTGAATGCCCCTGGCTGGTAAGAAAGGTAAAAGAAGTTCAAGAAAATCCCGAGAAATATTCGGATTTCTCAATTGTTAATAACCAACTCTATAGACATTTTCCTAGAAACCATAACGATGAAGATTGCTATCCTTGGAAATTGTGCGTGGGCTCGAACTTGAGGGAACGTGTGTTACACGAAAATCACGATGATCCTACAGCTGGTCATTTGGGTATTCGGAAAACGATTAATCGAATTTGCAACCGTTATTACTGGCCAGGTCTTTTCCGTGATGTAAGTCGTTATGTAAGAAGTTGCCAGTCTTGTCAAAAATATAAAGTGAGCCAACAGAAACCAGCAGGCGAGATGCTAACACGAATTCCCGAAGAGCCATGGGCCACCATATGCATGGACTTTGTAGGTCCGTTACCACGGTCCAAACATGGACACACCATGTTACTGGTCATCATTGATCGATTCTCGAAATGGACTGAGCTCATTCCCCTGCGAAAAGCTACCGCAGAAAGTTTGGTCAAAGCCTTCAGAGAACGAATTCTGGCAAGATTTGGTGTGCCAAAATTAGTGATTACTGACAACGGATCCCAATTCGTTAGCAAAATCTTCCAAAAATATCTTGATGAAATTGGAAGCAAGCAACAATATACTGCGCCATACACCCCCCAAGAAAATCCAACAGAAAGGACAAATAGAACTGTGAAAACGATGATTTCTCAATTTTCGAAGAATAAACACACTTTGTGGGATGATGTGCTCCCGGAAATTTCACTGGCAATGAATTCTAGTTTGTCCGAATCCACAGGCTATACACCATCGTTTTTAGTACAAGGGCGAGAGCCAAGGCTACCACGGGCATTATATGATGAAGTAACTGAGGGTACGGGGACAACAAAACAACATCCGCACGAAAAAGCAGCTCAAATGAAAGACATCTTTAGAATTGTACGGCACAATTTAACTAAAGCGTCACAAGACCAACAACGTTATTATAACTTGCGAAGACGCCATTGGAAACCAGAAATTGGTCAACAGGTGCTGGTTCGTCAGCACCCATTATCTAAAGCCTCTGACAACTTCGCCGCGAAATTGGCTCCTAAATTCGAGGGTCCATACACCGTTATCGCGCTACCGTCGAAAGTCATTGTGCAGATTCGAGGGCGGGATAAAGGGGACATTCGTACTGCTCATATTAGCGAATTAAAACTTTTTATTGACACAAATTAATACCTTCATCAGATTATTAACTAATTTATATTGATATATTTTCTACCTTATAAATTTATTAATATAAATCTTTTCTGTGTCACCCTTAGACAATCAATTTTAAATCAATAAAAAAAAATCTCAAGATGGACGAGGACAAATTTCAAAAGTCGCTAAAGAAGTTCCGTGAAAGTTCGGAGAAGGAAGACCAGAAAGTCAGAAGAAGTGTGTTTTTAGACGGAGAACTTCCACGCACAAGTAGACGTTCTGCCATTAATTCCGAAAGGATGCTCCGCTGTGTGGTTAGACCTCAGGAGGCCAGTTTAGTTATAGGTGCTCCGATGATCGAAAATCTTCAAGAAGAGTCCGCAAGTGGAGTCGAAGTCAATTCCAATCAACAACAAAGATGTGATACGGCGCGCTACGTACAATCTCGGCCTATAAGTGAGGTCCTACCAATTTTACCCAGTCCAATCGCGGCTAGCCCAATCGCAGCAGTACGACCAATGATGATCGTAACGCCACAACAGCATGCTACTTCCCAAAACCAAACAGAGACTGACTTGGACGAAATTCCGACGCCACACTGGTATGTTATCTTGCCAAGTCAACCGGATGATGATATGGCCAGAATTGCAGACGCAGTAGAGGAAGAAGCCGAAAATTTTCGAATCTACCGCGATCAAATTGAAATCGATGGTATTGTGTACCCACCTCTAAACGAGGCTTCCGGCTCTGTTAGCCCGCCATGGTTTGTAAGTTTGGACGAAGAGGGCCAACGGGTCGCATCACCCTGTCGAGTGCCTGAGGGTGAAAGATACGAACCAGATGCGGATCTCCGGTACATAGACCTTGATGAAGAACAACAACAGATTTCTCAAGAAGAACTGATACCACACAATCAGTTTATACTTCCACAACAAACCCCTCAACAACAATCGGATTTCGATCCAATATCACCGGAGCTCTTGGCATTGCTAAATCTCCCAATGGCGTCGTCTAGCACAACTCGATCATCGCCACGTTTTCCCGGGCTACTAGCAGCCAACCGGTCACGAATGGCTGTACAATATCTAAATTCGCGACTTACGCCACCAGCGGTATCGACTAGCATACAGCCCGTAACAGCTACAAACACACCTGGCACGTTATCTGCTGAATCATATGAAACGGTATTTACCACATCCGAAACTGGTATCACTAATGAACAAACAGAAACATCAACCACCACATCACAACTATTAGCATCAACAACAACAGAACGGTTCCTACCATCACCGCTCAACTTGTCTGTAGCAACCACTTCCTCCTCGTCATCAGCAGATAAAGATTCATCATCGTCATCATCATCAGATAATGATTCGTCATCGTCAGATAAAGATTCATCATCGTCATCAACAACATCGTCAGCAACATTCATCACACTTCCGGTGCCAGTGCATCCACTATCACCAACATTGTCGGACGGAAGTACCATAAGGTCACCTGCCGCAACACCAACCAGCCCGCAGTCACCCGTTCCACCATCCGTGTCTAAGCGATTTTTGGTATCTGTGGAAACAGATGAAACCCATCAGCGAGTATTTGGAAACCTACAAATGGTGGAAGGTATTACGAGATATCGATATTTTGTAGTAGTACCTCCGCAAGAGACAATAGAAAGCATACCAAACCGGTCGGGTCCTGATCCTGGACTGGTCAAAGATTGCTCACCAAAAAGAAAATTGGCCATCTCTTCTACGGAGGCGGCTATCTCACTGCCACCTACACCACGTTTGCCCGATATGACCTTTCCCTGCGAGGGAGGGCAGCAATTCTTTTATTCACCAGGGTCAATAACCAGTCACCACCTTCCAACAGGGATATCCCCCCTTCCGCCAACGCCGACCATCCCAGCATATCTGCGAGTAGGTGGCCATTTTGGAACACCGGTACGCACCGGCGATATAGACGAAGCCACCCGATCTGTTGAAGATATGGCTATATCAACGTCGACAAAATCATCGGTAGTACAACCTACGGCAACCGCGGGTGCGGAAGCAGTGCCAAGAGTGGAACAGTGGGTCGAGGAACAAAATAGGGCCCTGTCGGAACATAGTGAGGTAGAAGCAACTAGAATGGTGACCGAACGGAGTGACATCGAAGCGGTGGGGATCGATTTGGAGACGGTTAACAGGCTACTACCACTAATCGAAAACGCCCGCCAGAACTTAAATGTTTATAGGCGACACAATATCGTCCTGAAGCTTACAACAACATCGTACCGAGTGGTCTTAAGACCCAATGGGAGGATAACCATTAAAATCGTTCCGCCCAAAGGAGGAGGGTAGTGTGAGAAGCAAAGTCGCCAGCTTGTTTTGCGCCTCAACCTAACAGAATTTTTGTAATTGTTTTATTCACTATTATTTTCCTCTTACTTTCCTTTATTTGTTTTTTAATATATTTAATTTTGAAATTTCAATTGTATTTGTCCGTTATTTTAGTTTAAACATTAGGGTTGGTGTCTAGAATAAGCCACCTGGATGTCAAAGTTGGCATTTTAATTGAATCACCCTGTTGTGACCCAGCTGATGAACCATATGATCAACAGCTGTTAATTAACATTTAAATGTTGGTACAACATAGACGCCAACCATAATGTTTGTTAGTATTAGTGAGTGTGTGTCTGAGAAAATTGTGTGTATAAAGGCGACGACAAACTAAACAAAGGGATCAGTCTTGTTTTGGATTTAGAAAGGTAATATGCCTGTTGGCACATATCTTTCTAAATAGAAGGTCGATCGCAATATTGCTCGTTGGCAGTTTGTGATATTAGACCACGGTGAAGAGTTGCTGGCCGGCAGCCTTTATATAGAAAAGAGACGCCTGTAGGGCGCCGGCTACCGTGGTCTACTCGTTATCGGGAAAAATATTATAAGTTTGTCGTCGGTTTTAGTATTTCGTGTCTACGTGTTTTTTTTGATAAATAAAATTTTATAACGAATTACGAAAATATTTTAAATTTAACTTGTTCTCATTTATCACCGAAAATTTCTCAACGTCCCACACAAAAATAAATTTCTGTACGGACGGACCCTGGCAAGTCTGAGTTTGCCCCAGCATAAAGGAAATTTTCCGTCGTTACAACATTACCTGGTAATGTGTTTTGTAAGCACAACCCTTTACCAAAGTTTTGCTGGGTACATCCTATAGCAGGCTTTTCAATACACACACAAAGCTATTTTAAGACCATTAAAATAAAAAATGTGAATGAGCGATCTTATTGCATTTTTTGCAAGAAATAATTTTTGACGTGAGTCAATATTTGATATCTCGCTTCCTTTTCGAGTTTCGATTGACGTTCACTTCTGGTTATTGTTATCCGGTTGACATCAAATATTGACCATATTTCTCCTACTATAATATAATCTTGACAATGGGATCTGACAAATCCCGAAACACGTGTCGAATATGTCTTGCAAAAAATTACCAACATAAATAAATTTAAAACAGCAAAATAATTTTCTTGAAAATTATTCTATGAGAATATCATAGTTTTAATTAGTAAAGGAAATAATGACCTCGAGCTAGAATAAACCTACTAAAACTATAATATTTTAAAGGTCGTATAAAACAATTTATATTTTTTAATAAAAAATAAATTAGAATTTGATTTTTAAAAATACTATTTTCGAATACAAACGGTAGCCTTTAGTACATTTCAAATAACGATATTTCAAAAACCGATTTTTTATACCCTCCACTCTGGTGATAGAGGGTATATATAAGTTTGTCATTCCATATGTAACACATTGAAATATTGGTTTAGGACCACATAAAGTATATATATTCATGATCCTTGACCGATTTTCAGTCGATCTAGCGATGTCCGGCTGTCTGTCTGTCTGTCCGTCTGTCTGTTGAAATCACGTTTTTGGCAATAATTCGGAACCGATTTAAACGCTTGGGGTACCAAAAGTTGCGTAATTTTCCTAGGCAAAACCTGATGTATTTTTTTTTAAATCGGTTAAGTATTTTAAAATTTATGAGTGAAAACGTAAAGGTACCTCTAAAATTATGGCGAATTTTACACAAAAAAATGCTATAACTTAGCACCTGTTGAATGAATGTGAACGAAACTTGGAATTTAATGTTATTTTATCATTCCTAACACTAACAAAAAACTTTGGTGGAATCGCACAATCGGGCGAGGCACCAGAAATTTAACCCAAAATTTTAAAATGATTTATCTTGGCTCATGGTTGACATATTCAAAAAAACTTTTAAATAGGTTCATATTTTTTTGTTCTCAGCGTTTTTCTGGTTATTTTGGTACCAATTATGACAAAATCGGTTCAGGGGTTAAGAAGCTATCAGTAATTGAGTTTCAATACAAACCTGTATGATATGGCGTGGTAGCGCACCATTTTGTAGTTGTTGATATTTTTTTGGCTTGTTGGTTTTTTAGTTGTTATTTGTATCAATATATACATTAGGGTGGGGCGATTAGTAAGGAAGGAAAAAAATCTTAATGGGCGCTTCGCGTTTCTGATTCTTGGGATTGTACTGAGCAAAAAAGTCAACTAGACCATACGTCTACGGTGAAAATCGAGCCTCCCGATTTTGACTTGAAGTTTTTTCTTAGACTTTATTTTTTTTGGAAAATTTGCAAATTTTCTTGGGCTCATATTTCGTAAACTATTTGAAATTTTGACTTATTTTTAAAAGTAAAGTTGTAGCTATTGTCTCGGGCTACAATTTCTCTGAACATATTACTTAGCAAAAAAGTCAACTAGACCATACGTCTACGGTGAAAATCGAGCCTCCCGATTTTGACTTGAAGTTTTTTCTCAGACTTTATTTTTTTTGGAAAATTTGCAAATTTTCTTAGGCCCATATTTCGTAAACTATTTGAAATTTTGACTTATTTTCAAAAGTAAAGTTGTAGGTATTGTCTCGGGCTACAATTTCCCTGAACATATTACTTAGAAAAAACTTCGTTTTCATGGTCAAAAAGTCGAAAATGTAGAAAATTCACCACTTTTTGTAATTTTTTTTTTGGATATTTTGGCCTATAACAGCCAAACCATTGAGATTTTCGATCCAATACGAAGACAAAAATTGTAGCCAAGACAATAGTTAAGAACTCTCTAGTACATCGCAAAAGCATTAGAATGCTCCTTTAGGCAGTTTTGGCCTTGTGAAAGTGCACATTTTTTGTGAAAATATTGATAAATTACCATTATCAGTTGTTCATAGCGCAAAATCATAAAAATGTTCTATTTCTTATGTTTTCCCCTTTTTTAACCAAAAATATAATGATTTTTTTTTTGTTTTGTTCAATATTTATTTTGAAAATTCATTTAAAGTATAAAGTAATTGTATTGGTAGAGACAAGGTATGAATCAAGAAGAATTCCAATTTAGTGTATTTTTCATTCAAAGATTGCCTTCCAAATATTTTCGAGAAAGCGCTTCGTATGCTTTCTTTCGGCCTTCAGATACAGATGCCATTATACCTTCACGGTTTTTGTCGATTGAGCGCTTAGCAACACTAGCTAGTAGCTGGACATGACGCTCCGTACCTTGAATATGACAAGGTATTAGTGGGTCTGGAAATGGTGGATCTTCATCATCTACACATTCGAGGTATTGTTGTAAATGCTCATACGGAATTTTCCTGGTAAATGGCGGTTCAAATAACAATCCTTTGTCCTCTAAATCGATCATGTGAACGAAATGCGTACAATCAAAATTGATGTTTGGTTTTACATATTCGCGACAACGTATGCGATTTAACTGAGCTTCGCGAATATGTAAAACCAAACATCAATTTTGATTGTACGCATTTCATTCACATGAAGAAAGCGCCTCGTATGGAATCTCGAAAAGATTTGGAAGGCAATCTTTGAATGAAAAATACACTAAATTGGAATTCTTCTTGATTCATACCTTGTCTCTACCAATACAATTACTTTGTACTTTAAATGAATTTTCAAAATAAATATTGAACAAAACAAAAAAAGAATCATTATATTTTTGGATAAAAAAAGTGGAAAAAATAAGAAATAGAACATTTTTATGATTTTGCGCTATGAACAACTGAAAATGGTAATTTATCAATATTTTCACAAAAAATTTGCACTTTCACAAGGCCAAAACTGCCTGAAGGAGCGTTCTAATGCTTTTGCGATGTACTAGAGAGTTCTTAACAATTGTCTTGGCTACAATTTTTGTCTAAGTATTGGATCGAAAATCTCAATGGTTTGGCTGTTATAGGCCAAAATATCCAAAAAAAAATTACAAAAAGTGGTGAATTTTCTACATTTTCGACTTTTTGACCATGAAACCGAAGTTTTTTCTAAGTAATATGTTCAGGGAAATTGTAGCCCGAGACAATACCTACAACTTTACTTTTGAAAAAATTTCAAATAGTTTACGAAATATGGGCCTAAGAAAATTTGCAAATTTTCCAAAAAAATAAAGTCTGAGAAAAAACTTCAAGTCAAAATCGGGAGGCTCGATTTTCACCGTAGACGTATGGTCTAGTTGACTTTTTTGCTCAGTACAATCCCAAGAATCAGAAACGCGAAGCGCCCATTAAGATGTTCAAATCGCCCCACCCTAATATACATACTTATAAAATATTTTTTTTTTTGGTTTTTTAAATATTTACATTGCACTATGGTTCCGTTCATCACTTTTCTTGGCCAAAATTAAAAAAATGGAAAAAATTTTTGGTTTGAAATAGGTTTTGTGTTAAAAATTGTTATAGTTTTTTTTGTATGTATAATATTATAAGAAATTTTTTGCATTTAAACCCGAAAAAATAATTTAAACAAGTGAGAGTGTTAAATTCGGCTGTGCCGAATCTTTGATACCCTCCAACATGTTAAAGTACATATAAAAAACTTTCAGAGGCGTTTTTGGGGAGGGGCTCTGTGGGGTGCTTGGGGATAACTTTCCCAACGCGATAAATGTTTACTAAATTATTTATTATGCTTTTTAAACTTTAGTTATTTTCAAAATTTATATATTTTTTTTTAATCCACGCCCACAAAAGGGGGCGGGGCAAAAAAAAATAAAAAAATTTTGTAGCCCCCCGGGGTCAACTGTATGACTTTATACTTTTTCTGACATAAAAAGGTTTCACTTGTTTAACAAAAATAGAAAACAGCTGTAAAAAATGGCGTTTTTATAGAGGTTTTTTAGTTCTTTAAGGGGGAACTTTTTTGCCCCTTATCCGATTTTAACCATTTCTGAACTTAACCGGCCTATGACTATGAGACACATTCGTGCCAATTTTCAGGAGTCTAGCTCTTTTTTTTTTTTTTTACCGAATCGTGCTTTATACAAACGGACGGACGGACGGACGGACATTCATAGAATGACTTATGATCGATCATAGAACAATAATATAAATACTTTATGGGGTCCCCGACCGATATTTCTATGCGTTACAAACGGAATGACAAAGTGAGTATACCCCCATACTGTGGTTGGAGGTAGAGATGGGCGCTGATCACGTGATTTGCGTGATTCACGTGAATCACGCGTGAGTGTGAGTGATTTTTATTTCAATCACGTGATTGTGAGTGAGTGTGACTTGAAAAAAAATCTGAGTGAGTGATTTGTGAGTGAGTCATTTATTTTTTGCGTGAGTTTGCGTGATTTGATTTTTTGATTTGCATATTTTTTTTTTAATTTTTTGTAAATTTTTTTTTTCTTTTTTGTAAGAAAATTTCATTGCGTGACTAGATTTTGCGCGACTCGCGCGTGAGCGTGATTGAATCTGGCTTGAGTAACGCTTGAGCGTGAGTAAGTTTTTTATTACTCACGTGAATGTGAGTGAGCGTAAGTAAAAAAAAAATTGCGTGAGTGATTAGTGAGTGATTCGATTATTTTTTGCGTGAGCGTGAGTGAGTGTGAGTCAAAATCCACTCACGCGCCCATCTCTAGTTGGAGGGTATAAAAATACGTTTGTTTTTATTATTAGCTAAATTTGTTTTTCAACGGTAAATGAGTATACAAAAACAAAATATGCTTTCTGCTGTTTGTAAGTGTTTACGATTTTCTATAAAATCAATTTTGAGAAAATTGAATTTTGGCCAAGAAAGGTCGTCTGCGAAGTGCATTGGTTAACATTGTGGAGGGTATTTAAAGATTCGGCACAGAGGAATATAGCTTTCTTACTTGTTAATATTTAAATCCGGAATGACACTGGAATGTTTTGATACCCTTCAACAGCTGGCCGGGAGAAACAAAATTACTCTATTTTGGATCCCTGGTCATAGAGGTTTTGAAGGTAATGAGATAGCGGATGACCTTGCTAGAAATGCCTCCGCTACTCCTATGACCGGACCCGAACCCTATTGTGGGGTAAACTGGTCCACCATCTCGAACATGATTAAAAGTTTGGAAAAAACCGACTTCTTAAACTTGTAGGAAAATTCAGGAGGTCTACGACAATCCAAAGCACTAATCGCTTCAGGTTATTTTTATCCAATTGAGATCAAATACACAGGGACACAAAATCGAACTTTCCGAACCGGAAAAGGATGAAATCAAAAGCAAATGAAAGTTGACATTTGACAAAAAAAACCATAAGCCTTTTTGTTTAGTTCAGCGCTAGATTTTTTTACACTCATTGAAATTTGGAGATTTTGAAGCATTCAAAAATGTTGTATACTAAATATGTACTACTTGAGCGTCCTCTCATAGTACCCTTATTGGACATATGGCGTTCAGCTTCCTTACTTAAGCTCGAAATTACGTAAGCTATAACCGGTATTAATTTCGCTTCAAACAGCTTAGTACATACTTACTGAATTGCCAAATTATTGCCTATAAATCAGCGACAGGCAAACACATACTATCATATTTTATCTTTGTGTGTGTAACATGTAGCACTCTCATACTCAATGCACTTAAAGAAACTTATAGTAAAATAAATAATACATTTAACCATTTAAAAAATAAAAAAGATAATAAATGATATTGGTTAAAATGTCTAGCAATGTAATATTTAGTGAAAAGTGACAAACTAAGCATTCTGGTTTACCAAAAAAATGTTCCTTAAACAAGAATTTGACATTAAAATTCTTTATTGATTATTTCTCTAAGTATATTTTAAGCAAGAAGAGAGAAGATAATTGTGTTTTTTTGATTTTGTTTAATAAGTGAGAGCATGTAGGTGTGAGAGTAAAAATGCCGCGTAGTGCTTTTGCCTGTCGCTGCTATAAATAAACCCCAGTACACCGTTGCGTATGATTGTTATTTAATGGCAAATACAAAATTTATCATACGCCACATTTTTCAAGCAATTATTATTAAAATTATAATAAAAGTTCACAGACTTCAAATGGGTGCAAAAAAAAACTAGCGCTGAAATAAAAAAGCCTTAAGGCTTTTTTATGGAATATGTCAACTTTCATTTGCATTTGGTTTCATCCCATTCCAATTTTAAATAAATAATAACTTACAAATTATTTTTAAAATGTCAAAAACATTATTTTTTTGTTTCTAATTCTGCTCAGAAAAGCTTTTACATTAGGATGAATAGTTCTATAATTTGGATTTGATGAGATTAATGTGTTCTTACTTAGTTTTGCGATGTTATCTTAGATTTTGAAACGTTTTTTATGAATAATTTTCACATTTTTATCACATTCCTTTTTGTCTGGTTCATTCTTTCTGTTTTTTTTTTTTTATTTTTGGGTTTGTTTTGTGGGACACTTATTTCCTTAAGATTTTCTTAACAAAAGTTTTTTAAAAGTCTCAAGAGAATAACACTTGAAACTCAATACAAATTGTTTTATTTCAGTTTTTTCTTTTTTTTTAAATTTAAAGTAAACATGATATTTTTGGGCTAATATGTGTAACTATTGTTATTTATTTTTTGCTATGTGTACATAAATTTGAAGCAACGCCCTTTTTAAAAAAAAAAATTATGTCCTAGTAGTTTGTATTACCTTTGGCCATAAAACAAATATGGTTATAAAAACAAATGTTTACCATTTTAAATAGAGTTAATTGAAAATAATAACAGTTTTGGCAAATGTACAAATAGTGTTCTACAAGAAAAACATCTATAATCCGAAATTTTAAAAATATAAAAAAACTTTGAAACTCAAAATTAAAAACTAAACTCAATATTTTAGAAAAAAAAAAAAAAAATATTTAGAGTAAATTTTCAGGTTTGAATTTTTTTTGCAGCCCTCTCTCTTATACTTTCTGCTAACAGGCTGAGTGATGATGTCTATAGTCATTGGGGTTTTTACACTTTGTTTTTTAATATATTTTTAAAGAAAATTTTTCATTTTCTTACAGAAAAATTCTCAGAATCTAACAGGTTTTTCTTATACAGTTTCAGATTGTGAAATATTTTTTGTACAAAAAAGTTTCAGATTCTGAGATTTTAAATTTCTAAAGTTCATAGAAGTTTTTCCAAAATAAGAAGCCTCAGGTTTTGGGACACTTGTCGTATGTAAAGTCTCAGGTTCTGAGACATTTTTCGTAAAGAAAAAGTTTCAGATTCTGAAACATTTTTCGTATAGAAAAAGTCTCAGATTCGGAGACATTTTTTGTATAGAAAATGTTTCATAATCTGAGACAATTTTCGAATAGAAATGTCTCAGATTCTGAGACATTTTTCGTACAGAAAATGTCTAAGATTCTGAGACATTTTTCGAATAGAAAAATTCTCAGATTCTAAGACATTTTTCGTTTGGAAAGAGTATTCAGAGACTCTGAAACTGACTGAGACTGAGAAATTTTTCATATAGAAAAAGTTTCAGATTCTGAGACATCTTTCGTATAGCAAAAGTTCAGATTCCGATATAATTTTCATATAGAAAAAGTCTGATATTCGGAGATATTTTTCGTATAAAAAATGACTCGTATTCTGAGACATTTTAAATATAAACAAGTAAAAAAGTTAAATTCGGCCTTGCCGAATGTAGTGATACCCTCCACAATTTCAAAAAGATTATTGCAAACAACATTATTTAAAAGGAAATTACTTTTAAAAAAAAAAAATTCCGCAAAAAAAAAAAAAATCCGCGATTTTTTTCTTTTTTTGTCAAAAAATATGTTCGTACTGGTTTAAATACCATTTGGTGTTCAATTATGTTCACATACGTCAACCAGAAGCCGAATTAAAGTATTTTGTATTTTAAGGTTATGTTGAATGTACTGAAATTTTTTAGGTGTGCTTACATTTTCGTTCATAACTTTTGAACCGCTGAACCGATATCGCTCAAATGCAATACCAAACTTCTCGGGAGAACTTCCAATATTTATGTTAAGTTTCAGTCATCTCTGTGCAATATTTTGTCCGCGAGAGCATTTTCCACAGACAGACAGACAGACGGACAGACGGACAGACGGACAGACGGACAGACGGACAGACGGACATCGCTAGAATGTCTTAAAATCGATCGGGCATCATGAATATATATACTTTATGGGGTCCCAGACCGATATTTCGATGAGTTACAAACGGAATGACAAACTTATATATACCCTCTATCACTAAGTGGAGGGTATAAAAAGACTCAGATTCCGAGGCATTTTTCGTAAAGAAAAAGTCTCAGATTCTAAGACATTTTTCGTATAGAAATTTTTCGTATACATAGAAAAGTCTCAGACTCTGAGACATTTCTCCTATAGAAAAAGCCTCAGATTCTGAGACACTTTTTGTATAGAAAAAGTTCAGATTCTGAGACAGTTTTTCTATAGAAAAAGTTTCAGATTCTGAGACAGTTTTTCTATAGAAAAAGTCTCAGATTCTGAGACAGTTTTTCTATAGAAAAAGTCTCAGATTCTGAGACAGTTTTTCTATAGAAAAAGTCTCAGATTCTGAGACAGTTTTTCTATAGAAAAAGTCTCAGATTCTGAGACAGTTTTTCTATAGAAAAAGTCTCAGATTCTGAGACAGTTTTTCTATAGAAAAAGTCTCAGATTCTGAGACAGTTTTTCTATAGAAAAAGTCTCAGATTCTGAGACAGTTTTTCTATAGAAAAAGTCTCAGATTCTGAGACAGTTTTTCTATAGAAAAAGTCTCAGATTCTGAGACAGTTTTTCTATAGAAAAAGTCTCAGATTCTGAGACAGTTTTTCTATAGAAAAAGTCTCAGATTCTGAGACAGTTTTTCTATAGAAAAAGTCTCATATTCTGAGACAGTTTTTCTATAGAAAAAGTCTCAGATTCTGAGACAGTTTTTCTATAGAAAAAGTCTCAGATTCTGAGACAGTTTTTCTATAGAAAAAGTCTCAGATTCTGAGACAGTTTTTCTATAGAAAAAGTCTCAGATTCTGAGACAGTTTTTCTATAGAAAAAGTCTCAGATTCTGAGACAGTTTTTCTATAGAAAAAGTCTCAGATTCTGAGACAGTTTTTCTATAGAAAAAGTCTCAGATTCTGAGACAGTTTTTCAATAGAAAAAGTCTCAGATTCTGAGACAGTTTTTCTATAGAAAAAGTCTCAGATTCTGAGACAGTTTTTCTATAGAAAAAGTCTCAGATTCTGAGACAGTTTTTCTATAGAAAAAGTCTCAGATTCTGAGACAGTTTTTCTATAGAAAAAGTCTCAGATTCTGAGACAGTTTTTCTATAGAAAAAGTCTCAGATTCTGAGACAGTTTTTCTATAGAAAAAGTCTCAGATTCTGATACAGTTTTTCTATAGAAAAAGTCTCAGATTCTGAGACAGTTTTTCTATAGAAAAAGTCTCAGATTCTGAGACAGTTTTTCTATAGAAAAAGTCTCAGATTCTGAGACAGTTTTTCTATAGAAAAAGTCTCAGATTCTGAGACAGTTTTTCTATAGAAAAAGTCTCAGATTCTGAGACAGTTTTTCTATAGAAAAAGTCTCAGATTCTGAGACAGTTTTTCTATAGAAAATGTCTCAGATTCTGAGACAGTTTTTCTATAGAAAAAGTCTTAGATTCTGAGACAGTTTTTCTATAGAAAAAGTCTCAGATTCTGAGACAGTTTTTCTATAGAAAAAGTCTCAGATTCTGAGACAGTTTTTCTATAGAAAAAGTCTCAGATTCTGAGACAGTTTTTCTATAGAAAAAGTCTCAGATTCTGAGACAGTTTTTCTATAGAAAAAGTCTCAGATTCTGAGACAGTTTTTCTATAGAAAAAGTCTCAGATTCTGAGACAGTTTTTCTATAGAAAAAGTCTCAGATTCTGAGACAGTTTTTCTATAGAAAAAGTCTCAGATTCTGAGACAGTTTTTCTATAGAAAAAGTCTCAGATTCTGAGACAGTTTTTCTATAGAAAAAGTCTCAGATTCTGAGACAGTTTTTCTATAGAAAAAGTCTCAGATTCTGAGACAGTTTTTCTATAGAAAAAGTCTCAGATTCTGAGACAGTTTTTCTATAGAAAAGTCTCAGATTCTAAAACAGTTTTTCTATAGAAAAAGTCTAAGATTCTGAGACAGTTTTTCTATAGAAAAAGTCTCAGATTCTGAGACAGTTTTTCTATAGAAAAAGTCTCAGATTCTGAGACAGTTTTTCTATAGAAAAAGTCTCAGATTCTGAGACAGTTTTTCTATAGAAAAAGTCTCAGATTCTGAGACAGTTTTTCTATAGAAAAAGTCTCAGATTCTGAGACAGTTTTTCTATAGAAAAAGTCTCAGATTCTGAGACAGTTTTTCTATAGAAAAAGTCTCAGATTCTGAGACAGTTTTTCTATAGAAAAAGTCTCAGATTCTGAGACACTTTTTCTATAGAAAAAGTCTCAGATTCTGAGACAGTTTTTCTATAGAAAAAGTCTCAGATTCTGAGACAGTTTTTCTATAGAAAAAGTCTCAGATTCTGAGACAGTTTTTCTATAGAAAAAGTCTCAGATTCTGAGACAGTTTTTCTATAGAAAAAGTCTCAGATTCTGAGACAGTTTTTCTATAGAAAAAGTCTCAGATTCTGAGACAGTTTTTCGATAGAAAAAGTCTCAGAAACTGAGACAGTTTTTCTACAGAAAAAGTCTCAGATTCTGAGACAGTTTTTCTATAGAAAAAGTCTCAGATTCTGAGACAGTTTTTCTATAGAAAAAGTCTCAGATTCTGAGACAGTTTTTCTATAGAAAAAGTCTCAGATTCTGAGACAGTTTTTCTATAGAAAAAGTCTCAGATTCTGAGACAGTTTTTCTATAGAAAAAGTCTCAGATTCTGAGACAGTTTCTCTATAGAAAAAGTCTCAGATTCTGAGACAGTTTTTCTATAAAAAAAGTTTCAGATTCTGAGACAGTTTTTCTATAGAAAAAGTTTCAGGTTCTCAGGCAGTTTTTCTATAGAAAAAGTTTCAGATTCTGAGACAGTTTTTCTATAGAAAATGTCTCAGATTCTGAGACATTTTTCGTATAGAAAAAGTATCAGATTCTGAGACATTTTTCTTATAGAAAAATTTTATATTCAGAGACAATTTTCTTATAGAAAAAGTCGCAGATTCAGAGATATTTTTCGTATAGAAAAAGTCTCAGATTCTAAGACATTTTTCCTATAGACAAAGTCTCAGATTCGGAGACATTTTTCGTATAGAAAAATTTTCATATTTAGAGATAATTTTCGTATAGAAAAATTTTCATATTTAGAGACAATTTTCGTATCGAAAAAAGTTTGGTTTCTGAAACCCTTTTTGAATAGAGAAGTTTCAGACTCTTAGACATTTTTAGTCTCGAAAAAGTTTAAGATTGTAAGATTTTTTTGTAAAAAAATAAGTTTTAGATTCTAAAACATGGAAGAAGGTTTATTTCTGAAATATTTTTCGTGAAGAAAAAGTTTAATTTTCTGAGACATTTTTCATATAAAAAAAGTTTCAGATTCTACAACATTTTCCGTATTGAAAAAATTTCACAATCTAATGCATATTTTGTGTAGAAAAAATTTCAGATTCTGGACCATTTTTCGTATAGAAAAAATTTCAGTTTTTTCGTATAGAAAAATGTTCCGGTTCTGAGACATTTTTCGTATAGAAAAAGCTTCAAATTCTGAGACATTTTTTGTATAGAATAAATTTGAGATTCTAAAATATTTTAAGTTTAGACAAACTTTCAGTTTAAGACAAAAATTCTGAGAAATTTTTCTGCAAAAAAAGTTTCAGATTCTGAAAAATTTTTCTAGAAGTTTTAAACTATGAAATTTTTGGACATTTTTCTATAGAAAACAGTATTAGACTCTTAGAAATTTTTCTGTAAAAAAAGTTTTAGATAAAGACTTTTTGTATACGAAAAGTGTGTTAGGGTATGAGTGTTAGAGTCGAGAAAAACAAATAAATTTTTTTCTTTAAAAACAATTTAATCGAAATTATGATCATGAAAAATAAAGCTCGATTTTTCGTACACACAAAAAAAACCTTGGCAAATTACAAGAAAAAGTCTCGTAATCCCATTTTACAAATGTTTGACAGTTTCCCTTGTTTTTAAAAAAAAAAAATTTCGATCGAAATTTATTTATTTTTTTGTAATTTTACATTGTTTATTGTAAATTTACAAATTTCCAAGATTTTTTACAAAAAAAAATCTAGTAAATTTACGAGAATTCATGTTAATTTTATTTCGCCAAAAAAAGTTGTAAATTTACAATTTTATTGGTTAAAATGTTGTAAAATTACAAAAAAAAACTTGTCATTTTTAAAAGGAATTCTCTTAAAATAGGAGGTAGCAAAAAATCTAGTAAAATCACGAAACCTTCTTGTAAGTCTTATCGATCAAAAAAATAATTTTGTAAAATTACAAAATTATTGGTGAAAATCTTTTAAAATAACAAGGAATTCTTGCAAAAAAAAAGTTACAAACTTTTCTTGTAATTTTGCAAGGTTTTTTTGTGGGCTTTTTGTAGGAAAATATCTTAGATTTTAAGGGCGTTACCCAAACTAAAAGTTTCTTTTTAGTTACAGAAACTCTCATATCGTGAGGCCTTTTACCCATAGAAAAAGTCTCGTATTCTGATACCTTTTTCCCAAAGAAAAGTAAAATGACCTCGAGCTAGAATAACCCTACTAATTTTTTTTTATTAATTTGTTTTTGTTGGTTAGCACTCTGTTTCTATTTCTTAAAAAAATTAATAACATGGATTTGATTCTTTACAATTACCGATAAAAATATAAAATTATAAAAGAAAAATGTTTTTTTTTTCTTGTCATGCGACTTTTTACTATCCAGCGGACTCTTGAGTTCTTGTGTACCCGAGGGCCTCTACATAGTTTAAGAGAATACACAGATATTCTTTTTTATTTCTTAAAAAAACTAGTATATAACACCGTTATAAGCACTTTTATGTAAACCTCTTTATGATTCTGAAAAAATAAGTGCCACCCTAATATGGCATATTGCGTGTCATATTACAATATTTCTCTTTTGTATATGTTTAAATTAACACAAATAACTTAATTATTAAATTAACGGGACAACAGCGGAAAAAAATAAATGAAAGTTAAAAAAATAAAAAGTGAAAAAACCATAACAAAGTTAAAAAAAAAAAATTATCATATGCAAATATAAATAATGAAAATGTACATGTGTCAACGCCTTTGTCCGTCAGTCAGTCATTCATTCACTATAAACACACAATACAACTAACCAACCATCACTTAATAAAAATTAAAAGTGATAAATTGTGAAAAAAAAACAAATAATTAATATTTATATACATTTTTAATGATTTTTAATATTTATACATGCAAAAAAAAAAAAAAAAAACAGAAAAAACGTCGTTCACACCAAATACCACTTCATGTTATTATGAGTAGAAAATAATATTTTCAATTAATTAAAATTAAAATAAAATATAAAAAAAAAATAATATTTAGCGAAATGGTTTTTGATTGTTCAATCGCGTGTTGAGTGGTTTTTTTTATCAAAATGCTACAAAATAGAAGTCCATATAAAAAATATACAAAAAAAAAATACACAAGTAAAAAAATAAAATGTAAATAAATTTGCATTTTAGTAGGCTTTCAACATTTAATTTACCTTGAAAAGCAATTTATCCCTTTTTTTTGTAGGTTTAACTTTTTTTTTTTATAGTTGAGAAATAGAAAAACACTCACCTGTAGCGCAATTCACTAACTTTTTAACGACAAAAATCGGTAGTTATATTGTCAAAAATCGTTAATTATCGACAATTGTCTTTAAAAGTGATTCTATAACATTTTTCTACTGAATTTTGTCGTTATTGAAAATCGTTAACTTATCAACAAAAAAATTGTTGAAGTAAAATTAACGAAATTTTTCGGTTCTCAATACAAATTCAAAATAAACAAATTTCAAATTAACTATTTTTGTCGTTAATTCTTGTCGGTAATTGAAAAATTTATAGAATCACATATTCGTTAAAACAACCGACAATTCTCGGTAGTTAACGATATCGATAATTTCGTTAAAAAAGTTACTGAATCGCACTACTGGAAAGAAATAAAAATAAATAAAATTAGAATTTCAATTCATTTTATTTTCTATTAAATTAAATTGGGGGGATTTTTTAGGTCAGGATTACTTATAACCAGGAAATCACAAGGGGGTGGACAGTTAGAATAGGAAACATGATTTATATGCAATAGTATTTGAAGGAAATAGTTTTAAATTTGTATACAATTTGTAAAAAAAAGAGCAATTTAAAAATTGCTTGCAGGTAAAATGTCTACTATTCCGAGACTTTTCTAAAGGAAAAGTCTCAGGATAAGAATAAATTTTTGCTATAGAAAAATGTCAGATTTCTGTAGAAAACATGTCTCAGAATCAAATACTTTTTCATGAAAATACTTTTTTATGAAAAATGTCTCAAAATTGTAGAATTTTTTGTAGGAAAAATATTACAGAGACAGAGACTTTTCTGTAAAAAAATGTCTCAGAATCTGAGACTTTTTCTAAAGGAAACATTTTTTGCTAAAGGAAAAATTTAGAAGATTTTGAGACTTTTTCTAAAGGACATTAAAGACATTTTCTACACAAAAATGACTCAGAATCTGAGACTTTTCCTGTAGGAAAAATGGCCCAGAATCCGAGATTTTTTTTGTACACAGAATCTGAAAATATTTATTTTGTCTTAGAATCTAAACTTTTTCAATAGGAGAAATTTTCCAGATTCTAAGTCTTTCTAGTGGAAAAAAGGAAAATGTCTTAGAATCTGAGACATTCTCTGAAGGAGAAATATCATAGAATCTGAGACACTTATTCTGTAGAAAAAATGTCTTAGAATCTCTGACTTTTTCTATAGGAAAAATATTATAGAAATATGTTTCAGAATCTGAGGTTTTTTCTATAGGAAAAATGTCTCAGAATATGATGCTTTTTCTATAAGCAAAATGTCTCAGAACTTGAGACTTTTTCTATAAGAAAAATATTTCAGAATCTGATCCCTTTTTTATATGAAAAATTTCTCAGAATCTGAAACTTTTTCTGTAGGAAAAACGTAGCACAATCTGAAATTGTTTTGTAGGAAAAATGTGTCAGAATATGATGTGTCAGAATCTGAGACTTTTTCTATAGGAAAAATTACTCAGAATCTGAGACTTTTTCTATAGGAACTCAGAATCTTAAAAATGTCTTAGAATCTGACATTTTTCTATAGGAAATATGTCTCAGAATCTGAGGTTTTTTCTATAGGAAAAATGTCTCAGAATATGATGCTTTTTCTATAAGCAAAATGTCTCAGAACTTGAGACTTTTTCTATAAGAAAAATATTTCAGAATCTGATCCTTTTTTTACAGGAAAAATTTCTCAGAATCTGAAACTTTTTCTGTAGGAAACACGTAGCACAATCTGAAATTGTTTTGTAGGAAAAATGTGTCAGAATATGATGTGTCAGAATCTGAGACTTTTTCTATAGGAAAAATTACTCAGAATCTGAGACTTTTTTTATAGGAAAAATTTCTCTGAATATGAGACTTTTTCTAACAGAAAAATCGCTCAGAATCTGAGATATGAAAAATGTTTTAGAATCTGAGACTTAAGGAAAAATGTCTTAGAATTTGACACTTTTTCTATAAGAAATACGTCTCAAACTCTGAGACTTTTTTATGAGAAAAATCTCCTAGAAGCTGAGACTTTTCTAAGAATCTGAGACTGTCATTAAGGAAAAATATCTCAGAATCTAAGACTTTTTATACAGACAAAATGTCTCAGAATTTGAGACTTTTTCCAAAATGAAACAGAGTCTAAGACTTTTTCTATAGAATAATAAATGTCTCAAAATCAGATATTTTTGCAGAGCATTTTTCTATAGGAAAAAGATCTCAGAATATGAAGCTTGTTTTAAAGGAAATGTAAAAAAACTGTGTCAGAATCTGAGAATTATTTTATAGCAAAAATATAAAAAAAAAATTTAAAATCTGGGACTTTTTCTAATTGAAATATGTGCCACAATCTGACTTGATCTATAGGAAAAAATGTCTCAGAATCTGAGATTTTTTTATAGGAAAAATGTCTCAGAATCTTAGACTTTTCCTAAAGAAAAAATGTTTCAGAATCTGAGACTTTTTCTATAGGAAAGATGTCTAATAAACTGAGGCTTTTTCTATAGGAAAAATATTTCAGAATCTGAAACTATTTCTATAGGAAAATTCTCTCAGAATCTAAGACTTTTTATGTAAGAAAAATGTCTCAGAATCTGAAACGTTTTCTTAAGGAAAAATGTCTTTGAATCTGAGAGAAAAATATCTTAGAATCTGATTGAGTCGAGTTAAATACTGTCACTTGTTCTGTATAAGTAAGAGCTTTGATAGTGTGAGTCAATTTGAGTGTAAGTGAAGCTCGTGTGAGAGCACGAAAGTATGAGTTTGCTTAAATTTTCTTACGTGTTTGTAGGTAAGTTGGAGTGAAACAAAATACTATATCCGTGATTGAGTTTGCGCGATTGGAAATTTTAATCACTTTCGTTTTTGTGCAGGACATAAGAACCATTTTTTTTTTTAATTTTCAGAACCCGTTCCGAATTTTTCCATTTTTTAAAAAAGTCAATTTATCAAAAATTCGGCCACTTTTTTTAATTTTTTTTAAAGTGTAGATGTTTGTCCATCCACACAAAAAAAATCAGACACGCGTTTTTCGTTTTTTTCGAGAAAATCGCATTTGAATTTTAAATTTCATAACAATTTTGTAATCTGCTTGTATTTTCTTGTTTTAACTATGCGTATGAGTATTCATCATCATCATCTGTTGGTGTTACAGCCCGGTGTGGGCCTTAACCTCGTTCACTTTTTGACGCCATTCTGATCTAGAGATGGGCGCGTGAGTGGATTTTGACTCACACTCACTCACGCTCACGCAAAAAATAATCGAATCACTCACTAATCACTCACGCAATTTTTTTTTTAACTCACGCTCACTCACATTCACGTGAGTAATAAAAAACTTACTCACGCTCACGCGTGACTCACGCCAGATTCAATCACGCTCACGTGTGAGTCACGCAAAATCTACTCACGCAATAAAATTTTCTTATCCAAAAAGAAAAAAAAAAAAAAAAAAAATTTTTACAAAAAATTAGGCAAATCAAAAAATCTAATCACGCAAACTCACGCAAAAAATAAATGACTCACTCACTAATCACTCACTCAGATTTTTTTTCAACTCACACTCACTCACAATCACGTGATTGAAATGAAAATCACTCACACTCACGCGTGATTCACGCGTGATTCACGTGAATCACACAAATCACGTGACCAGCGCCCATCTCTATTCTGATCTATTCTGCGCCGACCGTCTCCAGTTAATTATTCCATTTACCCTACAGTCATCTTCAATTGCATTTTGCCATCTCATTCTAGGTCTTCCTCTTGATCTTGTTGCATATGGAGCCGCGTCAAGTATTCGTCTCTGAGCTCGGGGTTCTGGCATTCTTGCGATGTGACCAGCCCAATTCAGTCTTTGAGCTTTTATGAACTTAATTACGTCTTTTCCATTCGATAGCTGTTCTAGCTCATGGTTATATCTCATGCGATAGCTACCATCATCATTTCTTACTGGTCCGTATATTTTTCTTAAGATTTTACGTTCAAATACTCTTAAGTCTTCTTCATCACTTGAAGTTAACGCCCATGTTTCGCAGCCATATGTTAGCACTGGTTGTACAATTGTGTTATGAGTATTAATAATTGCATAAATATTACTCATACGCTCTGTTGAAACAAGAAAATACACGCAAATTACTAAATTGTTATGAAATTTAAAATTCAAATGCGATTTTCTCGAAAAAAACGAAAAACGCGTTTCGGAATTTTTTTTTCTGAATTTTTTTGTTAAAAAAAAATAAAAAAAAAAAGTGGCCGGATTTTTGATAAATTGACTTTTTTTAAAAATGGAAAATTTCAGAACGGGTTCTAAAAATTTTCCAAAAAAAAAAAAAATTTTAATCGATAGTCCATACAAAACTATATAAGAATGTAAATTTTTAAGAATGTGGTGCATTCCATTTTAATGTTGTAAATATTTAATCAAGGCAACTCGCCATAAATTTGACCATTTTTCCAATATTTGACCACGCCTCCTAAGCCCAGTTTTTGAATATTTGAAAAACCAAAAAACGCAATATTCTAAGTTCCATATAGGGCTATCCATACAACCTATTCAGAAGTTTACGGTACACATTTTTTTTCGCTGGACATTTGGTGAGGAATGCCTCATATGTACGACCGCCAGAATCATACATAATAATCTCCATCAAAATTAATATATATATGATTTCCTTTAACTCCTACTGGAGCATAGGGCGTCCACTACGGCTGACTTCCAACGAACACGGTTTTGTGCAAGATTTCTAAGTTGACTCCAGCTCAAATTTAGAGACCTCATTTCATCCTCTGTAGATCTTCTCCAGGTTATACGAGGTCGACCGACTCCACGATTCACGTTATTGAAGGGGTTCCATTGTAAGCATGCTTCGCTATGTTGTTATCATCCCTTCTCAACGTATGGCCAATCCAGTTCCACTTTCTACGTCTTATTTCAATGGCAATTTCAACTTGATTAGTTCTTCGTAGTAATTCGTCGTTTGAAATTGTTCTTGGCCAAAATATGCGAAGAATACGTCTCAGACAGCGATTAACAAATATTTTTAGGCGGTTGGTCAGCTGAACTGTTACCTTCCATGTATTACATGCATATAATAAAACTGATTTTACATTTGAATTAAAAATTCGTATTTTAGGCTTATATTATTGTTTTGCCACAATGCAATGGAGCTAATAACCCAAAAGCGGCTCTTGCCTTTTTTATTCTGTTATCAACATCAAGATCACTTCCTCCATCGACAGATACGGTGCTACCCAGGTAGCAAAAGTTGTTAACTTGCTCATAACACAAGTCATTAGTAGGAATGTCTCTGCATGAGCTTAACAGTTTTGTTTTAGGGATATTTATACGTAGACCCGCAGGTGTTGATGCTTGGGATATAGATTCCGCCATATAAAGTACGTTGTTGATGCTATTCGAAAGGAGGCAGATGTCATCAGCATATGCTAGGTGGCTCAAGTGACTCCCATTGAGCTTCCATCTTATGCCACTACAACGTCTATTATTTTGAAGTGCTGCGTTTAACACGTCACCCATAACGATTAGAAAAAGAATTGGTGATAAGATACAACCCTGCCTAACTCCACTTTGTACAGCAAAGGGGTCCGATAGACGGCCTTTGTGAAGAACGTAGCAATTAGCATTGCTGTAGCTAGCTTTTATCATTGCAATGATTTTGGGTGGAATTCCCCTGTTTCCCAGAGCAGACCAAATACGGTCACGGTTTACGCTATCGAAAGCTTTTTCGTAGTCTATGAATAATAGATGAATGTTAGACTTATATTCCGCAGATTGCTCAATAATAATTCTAAGCGTATTAATGTGGTCTGCACAGGAAAACCCGCTGCGGAAACCAGCTTGGAATTCACAAATAGTCGATTCAAGATGGTCTTTGATACGGAGTAATATAATTTTAGCTATGATCTTAGCAATAGCTGGGAGAAAACATATACCTCTCCAGTTATGACATTCCTTTAAGTTGCCCTTCTTGGGAAGTTTGATGATTATACCTTATTTCCATTCCGTAGGAAACTCTTCCTGTTCCCACGCGGTGGTTATAATAGGCAGAAATATTTGCGCAGTAAGAGTTGGGTCGACTTTTAACAGTTCAACTGGTATCCCATCTATACCAGCAGCTTTACCAGACGGTAGTTGGCGGATAGCAGTAACAATCTCGTTTATAGATGGAGGGTCGGTTTTAATACGGGCACTCGGAATATGTGAAAACGACACATTTGGATCAAAATTAAGCTGACCCATATATTTTCGTATGGCGAAATTCCTGCTAGTTCCGTTTTTATACGGATTTTCCCAAAAGTCCTTCTTTTTTCAAAGGTGGCAACCCTCTTTTAAATTTGAGATTGGACACCTAAGCGTCCAACCTGAATCAAATTACGTCGCGTAAGGCGTAACGCCCAATATTTTTTCGTTTCTAATATTTAAATGTGAGTTACCTAAATCAAACGGACGTAAAAATTTCAAATTTGATGTGTTTGTTTTTTTTTTTTTTCGTCTTGCCCTACGCATTTGATTCTGTTTCGACCCTAAAACAAACAGGGAACTCTTTTTTCCCCCCTCATTCCTATATTCAAGTTGCAGGACAATCGGTGGGTGCCCTATGAAAGACCTTCCCTGTAAGCTTTAATATAAAACAGAAATTTTATTATTCTGGGAATACAAACATCACGCGGATTAAAATATTTTTTCAAGAACTCTTTACTTTTTAGACCTTAAAGCATTAAGTTTTAAATAAGTGCTGTTTAATTTGTCTAAAGACTTATTAATGCAGACTATATCTCATATTCTTTTTATGTAAAACAAGTAAAAAATAAACTTTTACTTAAAGTTTCCACTATTCTACAATTAAAATTTTTCTAACAACTTAATATCTATTTAGTTACCAAAGGAAATAAATTCAAACCAAAGTAAAAAAACATGGAAACTGACTGAAAGAAATGAGTGACAATGACAACAATAGCTGGAAAAATTAAGAACAAAAAAACTACTCTGTCATATGAGACTAAAAGTGTATTGTTTAAACAATTTTCCCCCTATTTCTTCTTATAAGTTTAATAACACTTAAGTTAAGACGTTATCTCCATGACAGTTGTAGAACTAACCCTTTTTTTGGGATGGTATAGAAAAGACAAAAAAAAAAAAACTTAAATGATAATCCTGTTTTATGTTGCTTTCTGTAAAATTTTACTAAAACAAAAATTTTACACAAGAAAAAGAAAAGTTATACCCAAAAAAAAGAAAACAAATTTATGTTTAAAATAGCAAAAAAAAATGTAAAACTAAGACAATTTTTAGTCTCAAGACCAGTTTAACAAAAACTTATGCTGCAGCAGAAAAAAAAACAAATGAAATGTTATTCCGGCAGGACAGCAGCAACAAAGGATTTTAAATTTACTATAATGAACCAACTCATACAGAAAAAATAAAAAATACAAAAAAAATCAGGAAAACAATGACAATGAAAACTAACATGGAAATTGAAAAACAGCTGAAGACATACAACAAAGGAAGCACGTAATTTCAACTTGATTTTTTTTTTTTTTTTTTTGATTTATTTATTTAATCGAGCCCACCAATGGGCCATATATGATTAATACATTATTTACATGTCATGAACAGTAAGCTACATCTATCTTAAAACTAAATCAAGAATTAATTTATAATATATACAATATAAAATCCTTTGACAAGACAATCATTTTTATACACATCTTTATACTCGTATGTTGTTAGCAAAATGTTCTAAATACTTATGTTTATTGACTGGAATGGAGTTATTTAAAGTTTTTAGGTTAACAGGAAGCTTATTCCAAAGCCTTGATGTTCTTATTAAGAAAGACCTTTCAAAAACTGAGTTGGATATTCTAGGCAAAATAAGTTCTGGATTTCTTGTAGATCGTGAGAAATGAAAAGTATTGAAAACACAATGAGGTGCACGAGTAGTTACAATTCGATTTAATGTAAGCAGTGACCTGATTTTGACGAAGTTTTGAAAAGAACAATGTATAAAATTATAGGAAAGAGTGGATACATGGTCAGAGACTTTTAGTTGGAAGATATATCTAATAATCCGATTATATATCAAACGTAAACGTTTTAAATTAGTTTTCGTTGTTCCACTATAAACATCTAAACAATAGAGAATATGTGTCATAAGAAGAGAGTGTGCTATTTTAATTTTTATATGAACTGGAAAAAAACAATCTAAATTATAAAGTGATCGTAGAGCCATGCCCACTTTTGCAGACACCACAGAGATATGATTTCCAAAATTTAACTCACTATCTAGTATAACTCCTAGACATTTTAACGAGTTCACAAAATTAACAGGAAACCCATCAAAATTGATATTCAAAACGCTACTAGGATCACCAACTGATCCAAAAACTAGAGCCTTGGTCTTATTTGGATTGAAGTGAAGCTTATTGTTCACTGCCCAGATAGAAACTTGTGACAAAATATAATTTATAGTTACTTCATGGCAATCCAAAAATTGTCTTTTGCCAGTAAATAACAAATTAATGTCATCTGCAAAAAGAAAGATCTCACATTGAGAAGAGCCAATAAATTCGATAAAATCATTCATATACATTAGGAATAATAAGGGTCCAAGGATCGAACCTTGAGGAACGCCACTAAAACAGCGACTTACAGAGGAAGAAATTACTGGAAATATAAACTAAACTTGCATAAACAAACAATCATACAAACAAATTAAAATCTAAAAAAATACGGTAAAATGAAATGAAAAAAAAGGTCTGTAGAACTACATACATATTATTAAGATAAACAAAAACTTCTACAAATCTACCAAACTGGACAAAAATTTGGGAAAGGAAAAACACCTAAAAGGAAATAAAACGAAACTACTACAAAAAAATGGCCTATAAATTTGAAGGTGATAACATTAAACAAAAAAATATTCGTATCAACGTAAAAAAGGGATAAAATAGTTGTTATGCCAAAAGATTTAAAAATACTGAGCTCAAAAACTATACGGAATTTTTTGTTTTGAAATTGAATTTTTTTAGTACTGTTTGCAGAAAATATAATTAAATCTATAAAAATTATTTAAAATATCTAAACTTTTTCCTATAGAAAAAGTCTCGGATTCTGAGACGTTTTTGTTACATAAATAAAGTCTAAGATTCTGGCACTTTTTAACATGATAATGTTTTTAGGCTGGTGTCTAATTTTAAAAAAGTTGCAGGACACTACCTTAGTTTGACTATATAAGCTAACAATTAACGAAAAAGAAAATAAGAATTACTATTTTCTTTTTATTAAAACCAAAAATAATAAATCACTTCGTGGTGAATAAACTCGTTTTTCACCAGCTGGTGAATAAAAAGTAACATAATTATTTTTCAACAAAAAAAAAAAAAAGATTTTCATCCAAGATTTTTTTCATCAAATTTTTTTTTCATAATTTTTTTTTTCATCAAATTTTTTTTTCATCAATTTTTTTTCATACAATTTTTTTTTTCATAATTTTTTTTTTCATCAAATTTTTTTGATGAAAATTTTTTTATCAATTTTTTTTCATAAATTTTTTTTTCATCAAACTTTTGTTTTCATAAATTTTTTTTTTTTTCATCAAATTCATTTTTCATCAAATTTATTTTTCATCAAATTTATTTTTCATCAAACTTTTTTTTCATCAATTTTTTTGTTTTTTCAATTTTTTTTTTCCTCAAATTTTTTTTTTCCAAAAAAAAAAAAAATTGTTTTCATAAATTTTTTTTTATAAAAATTTTTTTTTTCTTCATCAAAAACTTTTTTCATCCATCAAACATTTTTTTTTCACCAAAAATCACATATCCCCTTTTTTTTACCAAAACGATTTTTTCAACAAGTCTAAACTTTTCACATAAAAATGTTCCATTTGCTTATCAAATGTACATAAAACAAGTGAGAGTGTGGAATTCTTCGGTGCCGAATCTTTCACAATCTCCAAAATGTAAAAACTGTTTTTTGCACTTATTTTTGAACTCATTTTTTTTTGACTGAATCTTGCTTTCCACAGACAGATGGACGGATGTATATAGCTACAGTGGCTTAGAAATGGATCAATAATATATAAACTTAATTTGGGTCTTCAACTGATATTCGTTTGCATGGAATAGCAAAGTAACATAGCATTATTATACCCTCCACTCTAGTGATAGAGGGTATATATAAGTTTGACATTCCGTATGTAACACATTGAAATATTGGTTTAGGACCCCATAAAGTATATATATTAATGATCCTTGATCGATTCTAAGTCGATCTAGCGATGTCCGTCTGTCTGTCTGTCTGTCTGTCTGTCTGTCTGTCTGTCTGTCTGTCTGTCTGTCTGTCTGTCTGTCTGTCTGTCTGTCTGTCTGTCTGTCTGTCTGTCTGTCTGTCTGTCTGTCTGTCTGTCTGTCTGTCTGTCTGTCTGTCTGTCTGTCTGTCTGTCTGTCTGTCTGTCTGTCTGTCTGTCTGTCTGTCTGTCTGTCTGTCTGTCTGTCTGTCTGTCTGTCTGTCTGTCTGTCTGTCTGTCTGTCTGTCTGTCTGTCTGTCTGTCTGTCTGTCTGTCTGTCTGTCTGTCTGTCTGTCTGTCTGTCTGTCTGTCTGTCTGTCTGTCTGTCTGTCTGTCTGTCTGTCTGTCTGTCTGTCTGTCTGTCTGTCTGTCTGTCTGTCTGTCTGTCTGTCTGTCTGTCTGTCTGTCTGTCTGTCTGTCTGTCTGTCTGTCTGTCTGTCTGTCTGTCTGTCTGTCTGTCTGTCTGTCTGTCTGTCTGTCTGTCTGTCTGTCTGTCTGTCTGTCTGTCTGTCTGTCTGTCTGTCTGTCTGTCTGTCTGTCTGTCTGTCTGTCTGTCTGTCTGTCTGTCTGTCTGTCTGTCTGTCTGTCTGTCTGTCTGTCTGTCTGTCTGTCTGTCTGTCTGTCTGTCTGTCTGTCTGTCTGTCTGTCTGTCTGTCTGTCTGTCTGTCTGTCTGTCTGTCTGTCTGTCTGTCTGTCTGTCTGTCTGTCTGTCTGTCTGTCTGTCTGTCTGTCTGTCTGTCTGTCTGTCTGTCTGTCTGTCTGTCTGTCTGTCTGTCTGTCTGTCTGTCTGTCTGTCTGTCTGTCTGTCTGTCTGTCTGTCTGTCTGTCTGTCTGTCTGTCTGTCTGTCTGTCTGTCTGTCTGTCTGTCTGTCTGTCTGTCTGTCTGTCTGTCTGTCTGTCTGTCTGTCTGTCTGTCTGTCTGTCTGTCTGTCTGTCTGTCTGTCTGTCTGTCTGTCTGTCTGTCTGTCTGTCTGTCTGTCTGTCTGTCTGTCTGTCTGTCTGTCTGTCTGTCTGTCTGTCTGTCTGTCTGTCTGTCTGTCTGTCTGTCTGTCTGTCTGTCTGTCTGTCTGTCTGTCTGTCTGTCTGTCTGTCTGTCTGTCCGTCCGTCGGTCTGTCTGTCTGTTGAAATCACGTTTTTGGCTTTAATCCAGAACCGATTTAAACGCCTGGTGTACCAAAAGTTGCGTAATTCTCCTAGGCAGAATCTAATGGTTTTTTTTTTTAAATCGGTTAAGTACTTTAAAAGTTATGAGTGAAAATGTAAATTTTGATGAGTGAAAATGTGAATTTTACACAAAATAAACACCTGTTGAATGAATGTAAACGAAACTTTGAATTTAATGTAATTTTATCATTCCTAACACTCACAAAAAATTTGGGCCGAATCGCACAATGGGGCGTGGCACCAGCCATTTAACCCAAAATTTTAAAATGATTTATCTTGGCTCATGGTTGACATATTCAAATAAAATTTTAAATTGGTTCTTATTTTATTGTTCTCAACGTTCTTCTGGTTATTTTGGTACCAATTATGGCAAAATCGGTTCAGGGGTTAAGAAGCTATGAGCAATTGAGATGAGTTTCAATATAAACCTCTATGATATGGCGTGGCAGCGCGTTTTTGTAGTTGTTGATGGTTGTTTGGCTTGTTGTTATTTGTATCAAAAGAAGTTAAAAATACGTAGTATGTGTCATACACGTGCCACGTGGTTGCTTTTATATAATTTTTATATAATTTTCATACATACATATTTATAAAATATTTTGTTTGTTTTTTAAATATTTGCATTGCACTATAGTTCCGATTATCACTTTTCTTGGCCAAAATTACAAAAATGGAAAAAATTTTGGTTTTAAATAGGTTTTGTGGTAAAAATTGTTATAATTTTTTTGTTTTCCATGTATAATATTATAAAAAATTTTTTGTATTTAAACTCAAAAAATTAATTGAAAAAATTTAAAAAAATACTTTTTTTATTTTTAGCTAAATTTGTTTTTGAACAATAAATGAGTTTGTACAAAAATAAAATATGTTTTCTGTTGTTTGTAAGTGTTTACGACTTTCTATAAAATCCATTTTGAGAAAATTGAATTTTGGCCAACAAAGGTCGTCCGCGAAACCATAGTGCATTGGTTAACATTGTGGAGGGTATTTAAAGATTCGGCACAGCCGAATATAGCTTTCTTACTTGTTTTTTTTTAAAAAAACTTTGTTTTGGCAAGTACATCCAAATCTTCCGCACAACGTTATCATGATTTAATGTTTTGGGCAAGAGTACAAAATTCGCAGGCATTTTTTTAGAGAAAACGTCTCAGATTTTGAGTACTTTTTCCTGTAGAAAACGTCAAAGATTCTGAGACTTGTTTCCTACAGAAAAAGTCTCAGATTCTGAGACATTATTCCTAGGGAAAAATTTTAAAATTATGGGACTCTGAGACCGTATTCCTATAGAAAAAATCTTACATTGTGAGACCTTTTTCCCATAAAAAATTTCTCAGATTCTTCGAACTTCTTCCAATGGAGTAAGTTTCAACATCTGAGACTTTTTTCAACAACAAATACTTACCCCGTCGGCAAAAAAAATCACATCTGACATACTGCTGACTCTCCCTTTATAAAATTGCTGACATCTTCATACAATTTTTCAAAATGTCATCAATGACATGTCAGCAGTTGGTCAGCGGTTGTTTAAGCGAATTGTTAGTGGCCATCGATACTGGTGGACACTGCTGACCAACTGCTGACATGTCATTGATGACATTTTGAAAAATTGTATGAAATTGTCAGCGATTTCATAAAGGGAGAGTCAGCAGTATGTCAGGTGTGCTTTTATTTTACCAACTGGGTAGATTCTGAAACCTTTTTCCTTAAAATAAGTCTCAAATTCAGATATTCTGAGATCGTTTTCCTATAAAAAAAATTCTTAGCCCTTTTTCCTATCATTTTTCTTATAGAAATAGTCACAGATTCTGAGACATTTTTCGTATAGAAAAATTCAGAACCTTTTTCCTTTAGAAGAAGTCTTAGGTTCTGAGACCTTCAGATGTTGGGAATTCTTCTACAAAAATCCGAAAAAGAAAATATTTGAGGGTGTGAAAAATTTTAGAGTTTTTTTGTACGTTTTTGTATAGAAAAAGTCTCATAAACAAAATCAAGATTCTGCATTCCATACATAAAAAAAACATGTTCTGTAGGGTGGCCCAAAATTCCTTTTGCTTCGCTACAGGTCAACGTACCTTAAAAAATGAAAGATGGTATCGTAACTAATATTTTGAGCCAAATTGCAGCACCCTACGACGATTAGAAGGGGATGCTAACTGATCACATGTGTTTGCAACCTCCGAAGGAATCTAAAAAAAAAATTTTTTGCAATCCTAAAAATTACTACATGGAATGGTATCGCTACAAGAGCAAATAAGCCACATATGGCCATTTTGCCCTAAGGTTGCCTACAAAGGACAATAAGGACATTTTAGTTTCGATTAGGAAAAAAACAAAAAAAAAATTTTTTGGATATTATACTCAAATTAAAGATATTTGTATTACCTTTCAAATGAACTTTATCGCAACTTAATGGTCCGCATAGTTTTTGAGTTACAGCGGTTTTAGTGAAATGCAGGGTTCCGCTTTTTTTAATATGTATTTTTTTTTTGTTTAAGGACAAACTTAGGACAAAATGGCCACATGTGAATTATGTGCTCTTGTTACGCTAGCATTTCATATGGTTATTTTTAAGATTCCAATAAAAAAAATTTCAAGATTTCTTTGGAGGTTGCAAACACTTATGATGAGTTAGCATCCCCTTCCAATCGTTGTGGGGCGCTGAAATTTGGCGCAAATTGTTCATTACGATGCCATCTATCATATTTTGAGGTACGTTCAGTTGTGAGTTATACTTGGTATTTTTCCATATGTTGTTGGGCCACACTAATGTTCTGTCATTTTTTTATACCAAAACTTAAAATAAGATTAACAGATATTTTTTCACAGAAAATTTTCAGGTTAAGTGACATTTAAAAATTTAAAAATTTTCCTTATAAAAATTTTCAAATTTTTTTTATGAAAAATTTTCGGATTTCGATGTTTTTTCTCTTCGGAAATTTTTTTTTTAGAAAATTTCCTGCTTTCATTTTGTCTTTCTTTTTCTCTCTTTTTCTTTCTTTTCCTATTTTTTCTCTTTTTTTTTTTTTTTTGAAATTTGGTCTGGGGGGGAAATTTCCCATTCCCCCCCCCCCCCCCCACAATGGAGTCCAAAAGAGCAACAGTCTCGAAGATATCTTATCGTCATAGGTAGTTAAATTTCGTAAACGGATTAAATCAGACCAGCTGGAAAAAAGTTACCCTTGGAGAACTAAGCCAACCTCTTTAAGAAACCCTATTTTTTACGGGTGTTTTGGATTTTTTTAAGAAATTAAATATTTTTATACTCAAAGATGATCAAAGTACTGCATTTGGACCCAGGGGATTGAAAAATAACGTTTTTAAATAATGATAAAATTTTATTACTATTGTGCAAATAGCATAATAAATGATTTTTTTAACAAACCACAGAGAGAATGTGATCCCCAACGATTGTCGCCGAGTCCTCAACGACCCCCTTCCAAATAAAACGCTTCTGACAATTTTGGATTGTTTTTATACCCTCCAACCACAGTATGGGGGTATACCCACTTTGTCATTCCGTTTGTAACGCATCGAAATATCGGTCGGGGACCCCATAAAGTATATATATTATTGATCCATGATCGATTCTAAGACATTCTGTGAATGTCCGTCCGTCCGTCTGTCTGTAGATGGCACGATACAGTCCAAAATAATAGAGCTAGCCTCCTGCAATCCGGCACGAATATGTCCTCTGAAAAAATATACTTTTTTTAAAAGTTTTTTTGTATTTTTGTTAAATAAATGAAACATTTGTTATATTTATTGGGATGGGAAGGTGCTCTCAACGTCCCCCACTGACCCCCATCTGAGGGTATTGTAAATGATTTCAAGAAAAAATTATCCCAAAAATTCTTAAGTTTTACCAACATATTTTTTTTTTGTGAGTGTACCCATATATTTTAATCCACATGTGTAATAAACAAGCAAGAATTTAATTCGTCTCTCTTTTGTTCTAGTATTTATAACGTAGAAAAGCTTTAAATATTTTATGACTTTGTAAAAGAAGGGTATTTATTTTTGTTGCTTCTGCTTTATATCATTTCTCAACAAAAACGAAAACAAAACTCCAAAAGGACACAAGAAAAACCAAACAAATTGTTATAACCAATACTATTTTGGGTCTATTTTATTAGGGTTATAGTTTTACACTTCACTGCACCCATACGCACACATAAAATTTACTGACCACTTACTCGTACCCTTTATAGCAATATTTACACATGCCCACTTTTAAACGTTAACACAAAATACATATACAGAATAAGAGTGGTGTGGAAATGGAGGAATCATATATTTAAAGTATTTAATTTAAAACGGAAACTTCATGTTCTTTAACAAAAACAAAAGAAAAGATTTGCGATTTCAAAACATTTTTGAAAATTTTTACCTTTGTCTCTACAAAATCAAACCATTAATTTTATATATTTTTTTTTAATTCCACCCCACTCTAATACATATCAATTGGCTTTTATTTTATGAATGCATATGTTAACTAAAGTTGTTAAAACTGAAAACATACTAAACTGCAGGAAAACGTATAAAACAAAACCAATGATAATCAATTCAATTGATTACTTAAAAGATTTTTATATGGCATTGTTTATCAGTGAACCATAAAAGTTGTGTGGTGGGTGGGTGTTTGATGAATATTTTAAACGACCAGGGAGAGTTTTTAAAATTTATGTAGGTCAACTTTATAAACCCATTAACGATGAATGGATAGAAAAATACGGGAAAATGGAGCTGTATTTGAAAAATTCTAGGTGGAACCAGCCGAAAGGAATTGCATATCTTTTTCCACAAATTTCTAGAAGAAATATAAAACTAAAAAAAAATAAAGTGTATGATGGGAACATGACATGGAGAAAAATAAGCGGATCAAAAAAAAATTAAATTATTAAAAAAAATAAATAAATAAGTCCCGCATATAAGGCATTCCACACCAAATGTCCAGCGAAAAAAAATGTGTACCCTATGTGGAACTAAGAAATTTGCTTTTTTGGTTTTTTAATTTTTTTAAAACTGAGCTTAGGAGGCATGGTCAAATATTGGAAAAATGATCAAATCTGTGTCGAAAATATTTATCAAATTAAAACGGAATGCACTACAATCTCAAAAATTTATATTCTTGTATAGTTTTGTATGGGATATCGATGAAAATATCGAATTTGAATATTAAATTTCATAACAATTTTGTGATTTGCTTGTATTTTCTTAGTTCGACGTAGCGAATGAGTATTGAATATTTGTTTAAATATTATTCATACACCGAAAAAAATCCATGCAACATTTTACGAAAAAAAGTTTCGTACTTAGTTTTTTCGTAAAATACACGAAAGTTGACTACATAGTACGAAAAACTTTAGTACTGAATTTCGTATTTTTACGAAAGTAACGAAAATGATTAGTAAATATTTTTTTCGTAATATTTACAAATGTTGACTACATATTACGAAAAAAAATTTGTAAAATCTTTTGTAATTTTACGAAAGTAACGAAAAAAAGAATGTAAATTCTTCTTTCGTAAAATATACGAATGTTGACTACATATTACAAAAAAAAAAGTGTACAGACTTTCGTATTTTTACGAAAATAATTCGAAAAAACTTCTTTCGTAAAATATACGAAAGTGGACTTTATATTGCGAAAAAAATAGAAGAAATCTTTAAATGCATGCTTAAAGGGTGTTTTTATGCACTCCAACTACAGTATTGGGGCATAATCACTTTGTCATTTCGTGTGTAACGCTTCGAAATATCGGTCGGGGACCCCATAAATATATATTATTGATCCATGATAGATTCTAAGGCATTCTATTAATGTCCGTCTGCATAAAACACGGATACCATCCGAAATAAAAAAGATAGACTCCTGAAGTTTAGCACGAACAAGTCCTTTGGTCATCAGCAGGTTAAGTTCGAATGTGGGCAAAATCGGTCCATGCAAAAAAAAATTTCCCCTTAAAGAAATAAACCAACCTCTGAAAAACCTAATTTTTTAAAGTGTTTTTTGTATTTTTGTTAAACAAATGAAACATTTTTATGTCAAAAAAATTTTAATTACTGTAATTCGACCCAGGGGATTAGAAAATGTCTTGTGGTCGTGGGTATGAAGAATTACTTTCAATAATGATAACTCTGATAATTTTTTATTTATTTGGGATATAAAAGATTCGGCACAGCCGAATTTAAAGCTCTCACTCGGTTTTTATTTATTTTAAGGATCAATTAAAATTTGACGCTAATCGGATCAAATAAAATTTGACGCTTGATGATATAAGTTTTTTTTTACATGTGGGGAGGTGGTCCTCCAAAAAAAAATCATCTCAACATATCATAAGTTCTTGTAGTGTGAACGTAGCCTTAAACAAAATCACTGTAAATAATGAATGAAATCTTACAAGTCTCTGTTAAGAAGAAACAATTAATTGCTTGGAAATATTGCTGTCAAAACGTTGAAAACGTTGTTCTTATTCTCAAAGAAAGAATTTTTACATGTAATTTCGCTTATTTAACGATTTTTTTTTCAAAAGATTTTCGTAAAAAAAAAAATATTTCGTTTATTTTACGAAAATTTTCGTAAAACACAAAAATTTATTGCGATTATTTTACGAAATTTTTTTGTAAAATACAAAAATAATTTCGTTTATTTTACGAAAAAATTTCGTGCATTTCGTACATTGTACGCAAGAATTTCGTGGTGCGAAGCAACAAAATTTTTCGTACAATGTACGAACGTTTTCGTACATATAAGGCAGGAATTTTTTCGGTGTACGCTATGTTGAAACAAGAAAGTGCAAGCAAATTTCTAAATTGTTATGAAATTCAAAACACCCCAGCAAAAAAAAACATTACTTAGAACAATGATAAAAAGGACTTCTACTGCTTCTGGAGTAGTGAATATCTACTGAATATCTCATTACATTTTCATATAGTTGTCGCAGCAAGTAAGTAGTTGTTTCAACTCGTTTTTCAGTACATATGAAGTGGTCTTCATACTATTCTATAACTTTGAACTTTTGAGTATACTTATTTACTACTTCATTGCGAATGCATAATATTTTATATTTAAGAAGTGATTAAACACTACACTCAAAAAATTATGTTAGTAAAATCAACTGAAAATGTCAGTTAAAATAACTTATTTGTAAGTTGTTTTGGTGTCAACTACTTTTTCAGTTAAATCAACTAACAATGTTAGTTATTTTAACTGACAAAAAACAACTGACTTATGTAGTAAAAACTATTAACATTTGTAGTCAAAACAATAAAAATGTAGTAAAAATAAAATAACAAGCGCGGGTACAAGGGGGGGGAAGGGGAAATTACCCCCCCCCCCAGACCAAATTTCAAATAGAAAAAAAAAGAAAAAAGAAAGAAAAAGGAAGGAAAAGAAAAAAAGTAGGAATCGCATACGACTCGTTTTAAATTAAACGACTCGTTTTAGCTCATCATTCTATTACCATATAGTGTCATTTCGTTGTAATGGAATAAATACTAAACGAGTCGTTTAATTTAAAATTAAAAGACGTGTATGAGAATACGGGATTATAGCACATTCGCATTGCTATGGTAAAACACGGTTTAGTTGAAACATTGTTTTATGATTCGTTTAACCATATATTTTGATAGCAAGAAACATTAGCCCTGTTTTCGCGTAACCGTTTATATTTTAACATTAAAATTTAAAATTTTTTATGGCACCACTTTTGTTAAATGTCAAAGTTTATTTAAGCAACCACGGAAAAAATCATTTTATTTTCAAATGCGAACTTGGCTTCACTTTTTATCGAAACTTAAATTTAATGCCAATAATTATACAAGTTAAAAATAAGCGTGGATAGTTTAAAATTTGTATAGGTAAGCGTATATACGGTTATGCGAAAACAGTGCTATTGCTAAAACCGAGTTTATAATAGTCATAAACTTGGATATTACCAAAAAAAAGCTGTAGGAAAAAGCTATAGAAAACAAAATTAAAACCTTATATTCTGAATTTTCATGATATTTCCTTACTATACGTAAGAAGCTTAATATAATTTATAAATACACTCCTTAATTGAATTATTTCATGTCATTTTTAAATATAAAGCATTTGTAAAATAGTAGTAACCAATATTTATTAAATAATTATTGATAATTTCCAAATTTTTTAATGAAGTTTTATAGTGGAGATTTCTTTAGTGAGGAAGTGCATACTAATGTCTATATTTGGAAGTGGTGCAAGCCATAATTTATGACATTATATATCAATTTTTTAAAGTTGTTTAAAAGTATCTCCATTTGAATAATAAATCAGGGGTTAACTGCTTTTTTTGGAGTACTTCAGAAGTGGTTTGATTTGGAGTACTTCCCTTATTTTTTGCTGGGACATGTCTGATTTTTTTTGTGTGGATAAACAAACAACTAAACTTAAAAAAAAAAAATAAATAAAAGTGGCCGGATTTTTGATAAATTGACTTTTTTAAAAAGTGAAAAATTTCAGAACGGGTACTGAAAATCTTACAAAAAAAAAAAGTTCTAATCAATAGCCCATACAAAACTATACAAGAATGTTAATTTTTGAGATTGTAGTACCATTTTAATTTAATAAATATTTAAACTAGGCAACTCGACACAAATTTGACAATTTTTCCGATATTTGACGACGCCTCAAAAGCCCAGTTTTTGAAAAGTTGAAAAACCAAAAACGCAATTTTATTAGTTACATATAGGGCTATTAATACAACCTATTCAGAAATTCATGGGACATATTTGGCAGTTATTTCATAATGCAATAACAATCAAATCGTATGGAATTTATTGGGACTTATTTAATTTTTTTCTTGGGACATGTTTCATTGTTCAAGTTATTTCATGTAGTCAAAAAAAAAAAGAACTAAAAAATATTGCGTATTTATTTTTTTTTATAGCTGCTTAAAAATTGCTCACATGAAGGCTGTATTTGTGTATAATCCCCCTTAAGAGAAATTCGAATTTCAAATTAAAGTGTGTTTTTTGTAAAAAAAAAAAAAAATTAGATTGATAACACTGTGCAACAAATTTGCGGTCACCGTGTGTAGTGGTGCAGAAAAATAAAAGTATACCAATAGAAAAAACTTAGCTCGAGTTCTTTTTTATGGCGCACTGAAGTTTTTAATTTTTTTTAAGATCCTCATATAAAACCAACGTATTAATTAAGAGTTAATATGTTATACAAACATTTCCTGCATCAAATTTCACCAGGGATTGTCAAAGGATTAAAGTTCTTGCGATATAGAAAAACTATTTAAAAAAAAAAAATTAAATTATCATATTTTGTTAAACATTTTTTCTAAGAAAAAGACTCAGATTCTGAGACATTTTTACTAAACAAAAAATTTTAAATTATGAGACATTCCATAAGAAAAAGTGACATACTCTGAGACATTTACACTAAAGTAAAAAACTAAATTTTTTTCTAAAGAAAAAAGGTTTAGATATTCACACATTTTTTCTAAAAAAATAGTCCGAGATTTTGCGACGATTTTACTTAAGAATAATTCTCAGCTTCTGAAACATTTTTCTTAAGAAAAAGTCTAAGATTTCGAGAAATTTTTCCTAAAGAATGAGTTTAAGATTCTGAGACATTATTTGTATAGAAAAATTCTCGGACACTGCGACATTTTTGTTATGATGGCTTGTGGATGGTTTTTACTAACTAAGAACTTCTAAGAATGTAGATATTTTATTTTAGACTACACTCATAAAAATTTGTTAGTATTCCTTACAAAAAAGTCTGTTACCATTACTAATAATGTTTTCAATTTGAGCCCGATAACTTTTTCAGTTACCATTACAAACTTTAGTTTTAAAAAATTAGTAATCTTTAAAATACTAAAAAAATTAGTATTACTAAACTTTTCTGTACAATTTTTGTAAAATGGATTTTAAAACGCATTTGTAAATAATATTAACTTTTTTTTGTAAAAAAAATTGTAAATTGTGTAATTTTAATTTTTGGTATTTGTATACATCATGTAAATTGCATATTGCGCTTGTTGTTGCCAATAACTATTTCCATGCAAGTCAGTTTTTGTTAGAATTTTCGATCTAAAATAAGTCGGCATTTAAATTTTGCATGTCTTCTCTTACTCTGTTTTGTTTCCTTTTTAATATATATTTTTTTTAAATTAAAAAAAAAAAACTAATGAAGAGTAATTGAATATTAAAAATAATAAACATATTTATACTCATCAAAGCGCAGTTTTATCATTAAAAGAAATAACTAATAATATATTTTTTTTTATTTTTTTTTTTTTAATTTCCAAATATTTTAATAAAATTATTTTTTTTTTAATTATAGTGTTTAAAATAATTATCAAAAGTTAGTACGATAATTTTTAAAAAATCAACTGAAAAAATTATTAAAAAATCAGTATAAAATTAATAGTTTGTAAAGCGAGTTCACTAAAAAGAATTACTAAAAAATAATTTTTAGTAGAATTTAGTAAAAAAGTAGTAAAGTTGAGATACAAACCACTTTACAAATTTTTTTACTAACGTATTTTTTTGAGTGTACTTCTTAATGTATGCTAACAGATAGACGGATATTAATAGAACGTCTTAAAATTGATCATGGATCCATATTTTATACTTTAAAGCGTCCCGACCGATATTTGTATTATCCGACGATGTGTTATCGTGTTGTCCCGACGATGTGTTATCATGTTAAAAAGAAAATATGTTTAATAAGTTCAGGCGTTTTTGTATTTCATTTAGAAAAATCTTAGAGTCCCTTTTCCGTAGACAAACTCTCATTTTTCAAAAAGCAAAAGGAAACAGTATAAAAGTTATGTCAATATATTAATATTACAAATTTCACATTTAAAATTATGTTATTACTATAACCTCTCCTTATTAACATCAGACATGGGCGTTAATGATTACGTTGTGTAATTGATTACAGTTTCAATTACAATTACATGAAAGGTCGGTCATACATTTGGCTCCCCTAGGGGCACTTTAGGGTAAGTTACAGACATGGGCGTTAATGATTACATTATGTAATTGATTACAGTTTCAATTACAATTAGATGTAATTAGTAATTGAAAATTTTCAATTTTACTTGTAATTGTAATTGAAAAAACTCAATTACTAATTACATGTAATTGTAATTGAAACTGTAATCAATTACACAATTGTAATCATAAACGCCCATGTCTGATTAACATACATATTAAGTACTAAATTATAGTATACAATAAAGGTGTCCTAACGACTAAGGTAATTTTTCAAAATCACTTTTTAATACGTGGTAGGGTCCTAAATTGTAGTTTTGTATCTAAAAATGAGTAAGCCAAAATTTGGAGACAATCGGATAAAAATAACTCGTGCCGAAAATGGATTGAAGTTTTGGGACACTCTTATCTGATGAAAAAACACGTTTTTTCTAGTTTTTTTAAAAATATTGGTATATGTTATTTTTTGTTAATTTTTTTGTTAAATAATATGAAAATGGTAATAAATTACCTTTCCAAAAAGCTTAAAGAAATTCAAATCGGATAAAAAATAAGCATTTTACGCATACATGCCCCAGACCATTGCATGGTTTTTAAAGCCAAAATTTGATCATTTTCAAAATTTTTAGGCAAAAAAATAAAAAAAATTAAATTTTTCTTTATAATTATATTAAATACATGTTATAGATAAAAACTAACAGATATGGTAGTCTTACTTTTTTTTTCATTTGGCGTGGGTAGTGATATAATTTCCGCGGATTCCAAAGAAAATGTGTTTTTCTAAAATAATTTAGCAAATATGGGAAACAATTTTCTGTATTGTATTATACGAAGCGAAATACATAAATTCTGTAAATTTTTTGAGAAATCGGGCATCTTTAACCCCTTTTCGTCGAGGTGAAATGACAAATTTGAGACGTTATACATTTCTATAATGCAAAATATCTGCATATATCCGATTTCTCAAAAGTTACAGAATTTACGTTTTACACTTCGATCCGTACAATAGAGCACAAATTTTCAAAAATTTGCTTAATTATTGTAGAAAAACGCATTTTATTTGGAATCCGCGGAAAAAAGCTTGACTACCATATCTGCTATTTTTAATCTTAAACATGTTTTCAATTTGATCATAAAGTAAAATTAAATTTTTATTATTTTTTTGCCTAAAAATTTTGAAAATTTTGAAATTCTGGCTTTAAAAACCTTACAATGGTCTGGGGCATGTATGCGTAAAATGCTTATTTTTCATCCGATTTTAATTTTTTTAGTCGTTTTGGAAAGGTAATTTAATACCATTTTCACATTATTTCACAAAAAATTTAACAAAAAATATCAAATACCAATATTTTTCCAAAAGCTAGAAAAAAAGGATTTTTCGTTCATATAAGAATGTCCCAAAACTTCAATCCATTTTCGGCACGAGTTATTTTTAGCCGATTGTCCCCAAATTTTGGCTCACTCATTTTTAGATACTAAAGAACAATATAGGACCCTACCAGGTATAAAATTGTGATTTTCGTTTTTAAGGACACCTCTAGTATACAAACTATAAAAAATTTCATTTTCAAAAATACCACTGACATTCTATTAACTATCCCTTTTTTTTTGAAAATAAGAGGTGACAACTTGTAAAGTTTATTTTTTTATTATTACTAAATTAATAGTATATTTAGACCTTTTCCAACCTCTTGCCAACTAATATTCAAAAATTCCTTAAAACATGTTTGTTACTGCTTAAAATTCCTTTTGTAAGGAATTTTATTTAACAATCTTATAAAAGGAAAATGACACAACATTTTAAAGGGATACCACACTATGTTTTTTTTTTTTTTTTGTAATGCTAACTATACATGAGAACATGTAAAAAATTTCTCCTACCAAACTAAATATAGACCACAACTAAAAAAAAAACTCTACAAACAAGACAAGATATTTATGATTAAAAATGACCAAACATAAAAACAAAGATACTTAAAAATAACGATATAACATGTTAACTCTGGTCATTTTAGGAATTGGAATGTTTATGATAATATATATAAGTCATTCTGCTACAAATGTTTCGTAAGTAATTTCATGTAGAGTTTGTATATAAGAAAAATATCTCAGATTTTGAGATTTTCTTAGGGTTGGTTTTGAATTTTCACATTTTTAAATTTCAAATTTTATATGAAAAATGAGGAAAGTGTCTGTATATTTCAAATTCAAAGCCTCCCGAGTAAAAAAACTTATATACAATTTGATGAAAATTATATCAAATTATAAATACCCGAGTAAAAAAGATCATATATAATTATATATAGTTTTATATATACATATATTATTTTATAAAACTATATGTATTTTTTGTTGCATCATATGGGATTTTATATATTTGCACTTCTAATTTGTTTCTTATATAAAATTATATAACAGAAAATATTGTCTTTTATATAATAACATATGATTTAAGATTCGTTTATATTATTACATATGAACTTTAAAATTCTGTCTCCTTTTTTATATAATTTGATAAAACAAAATATTTGAAGTAATTTTATATAAAACTTTATGCAACTGTTTTTAAATTATATGTTATCTTATATGAGTAAAATTTAAAAAAAAAAATTCTAAGTCCTTTACATATAATTTAATATAACTTTTGAAAATTTTTCTAAGTCCAAAAAAAAATTAAAATTTTCTAAGTCCCAAAATTCTAGGACTGATGCAAAATTGAAAGAAAAAAATTCATAGAATTTGATATAACTTTTAAAAAATTTTCTAAGTCCATATTTTTTTTTTTTGAAATTTTTCAAAGTCCTAAAAATATTTTTGAAAATTTTTAAGTCCTGGAAACAAATTTTTTTTGTCAATTTTTTGCGTTTTGGGGGAAAATTTTTTTTCTTATATATAAATATATTTAATTATATATAATTGCATCAATTTTATTCAAAAAGGGTCCAATTTTCGCATATAACTATATAAAATTATATTAAAATTATATCAAATTTGATGAGATTTGATCAAATTTGATCAAATTTGATAAGTTTTTATATGGTTTTATCGACTCATTTTTCGCATTAAACTATATATGATTATATATGATGTCTTTATATAATTTTATATGAATATATATAATCTTTTTTACTCGGGTAATTATTTAAAATTATATAAAAAGGTTAAATTCTTCAAAAAGTTGGATAAAATTATATAAAATTATATATAATTTGATAAAATTTTATAAAGTTATATCCATGATTTGGTGGATATAATTATATCAAATTATATCTAATTTGATAAAATTTTATCAAATTTTATCAAATTATATATAATTTTATATAATTATAAATAATTTGATAAAATTTTATGAAATTAGATATAATTTGATATAATTATAATTATATATAATTATATATAATTTGATAAAAATTATATCAAATTATACATAATTATTTAAAATTATATAAAAAGGTTAAATTCTTCAAAAAGTTCGATAAAATTATATAAAATTATATATAATTTGATAAAATTTTATAAAGTTATATCCATGATTTGGTGGATATAATTATATAAAATTATATCTAATTTGATTAAAATTTTATCAAATTTTATCAAATTATATATAATTTTATATAATTATAAATAATTTGATAAAATTTTATGAAATTAGAAATAATTTGATATAATTATATTTGATATAATTATAATTATATATAATTATATATAATTTGATAAAAATTACATCAAATTATACATAATTATTTAAAATTATATAAAAAGGTTAAATTCTTCAAAAAGTTCGATAAAATTATATATAATTTGATAAAATTTTATAAAGTTATTTCCATGATTTGGTGGATATAATTATATCAAATTATATCTAATTTGATAAAATTTTATCAAATTTTATCAAATTATATATAATTTTATATAATTATAAATAATTTGATAAAATTTTATCAAATTAGATGTAATTTGATATAATTATATCCACCAAATCATGGCTATAATTTAATAAAATTTTATCAAATTATATATAATTTTATCCAACTTTTTGAAGAATTTAACCTTTTTATATAATTATATAAAAAACTTTTTTATTCTGGCTAATTTAAAACTTACAAGTGCTAGAGTTGTCGCAAAAAGTTCAAAAACTTACATGTACAATAGGGTGGAGCTGTGTTTTTTCGAATTTTAAAATCATCAAAAACAAAAAATTATATTGGACTTGTACACACAAAAAAAACTTTGTCAAATTACTAGAAAAAGTCTCGTAATCCCATTTTACCAATATTTGGTAGTTTTTCTTGGTTTTTAACAAAACCTGTTTGATGAAAATTAAATTTTTTCTTGTAATTTTTCATTTTTTTTTTTTGTAATTGTACAAATTTCCAAGTTTTTTTTTTTACAAAAAAAATCGAATAAATTCACGAGAATTCCTTGTACGTTTATTGCGCCAAAAATGTTGTAAATTTAAAATTTTATTGGTAAAAAGTTTGCAAAATTACAAAAAAATCTCTTAATTCTTACCAGAAACTCTCGTAAAATAGGAGGTGGCAAAAAATCCAGCAAAGTCACGAATCCTCCTTGTAAGTTTTATCGCGTCAAATGAAAAAAAAAAATATTGGTAAAAAGCTTGTAAAATAACAAGAAATTCTTAGCAAAAAAAAGTAACAAACTTTTCTTGCCATTTTACAAGGTTTTTTTAGCGTAGGAGAATGTCTTTAGGACCCTATTCTAAAAATGATTAAACTTTTCTATTTTGAGTTTTGACAACCTACGATCTTAGTTGTTTTGTTGATTTTAATAACAAATATTAATAAAAAATACTGTTCCTATTTGTGACATCTATCGTGTTTTAAAATGTATCCAAAAACATTATCGTCTCGAAAAATTACGTTTATCGGCTTTTTTCATCGATTGCCAGACAATTTACGATTTATTTTGATCTAAGATCCTTTTTTTGTCATCAATTTTTTTTTATCAAACATTTTTTAATCAAAAAATGTTGTTGTTTCATCAATTTTTTTTACCAAAAAAAAAGTTTTTTTTACCATAAAAATTTTTTTTTCTAACATTTTTTTTTCATAATTTTTTTTTTTTTTCATCAAATTTTATTTTTTTTTATCAATTTTTTTTTATCAATATTTATTTTTAATCAGATTTTGTTTTTCATCTATTTTTTTTTTAATCAAAAAAAAAAAAAAAAGAAATCGGAAACAAAAAACATTTTTCGGAAAAAATACAGTTTTATGGTCTGTTGTGTTAGTTTAACCGAGTGGAATGGCTTTAAATTTGAAAAATATCGCAAAAGTTTAAAAATGTCGTTATTACTGCACTTGATCATCAAAATTTTAAGACGCTAATACAGCGAACCCGAGCGCTAACTTCGAAAACGGCTAACACTATTGAATTCACCGTACTGGAATTAACTTTCTCAGTATGGTGTCCAATAGACCACCCAAATTTGCAAAAGTATATTTTTGTTCGCTCCACCGGCAGTTTCTGATAGATTGGCCATAAAAAATAATATCTGTGTTAGAACTGGATCTCTAGGTTGCATACAGGCCAGTCGATTTGAACTTTTGACCCCAAAAGTGACCTAAAAGCACTCAAAGCTTTTAAGAGCCATAACTCTTAAAATATGCGTTTTTCCAAAAAATACTATATAAGTTTTATTTTGCAGAATAAGAAAGCAAACATTTCCTTCATACAAATTTTTAGCCTAAGTCTAAGACATCGTGGTGTTTTTGGCGGTTAAAATAAAAATTTATGTGAAGACTTCATTTAAAACGACCCTCGTTAAAATTTGGACGGAGACTCAAATAGTCGGTATCCATTATTTTGTAGAGTAAGATCTGTAGTTTTTATAAACCAATTACATTTGGAATTTATATGGGTAATTTCATTACAGAAGAGCCCAAAGCTGACTTTGAAGTTTCGATTATCCAAATGCTGTATACAAATTTGTAAAATTACCTTATTTTAAACGACCCTCGTTAAATTTTTAATGGATTACAATCGGTTTCCATGATTTTGAAGAGTTAAAAATGCAGATTTCAAACAAGTGTTGAAAAGTACAGGCATTTTTAGCATTAATTGAAAACATGTTAGCAAAATACTATATGAAAAATACTTGGCATCTTATTACATTTGAACTTGAAGAATAAAAAAATGTTATTAGAGTAGAAAATTTCAATGAATTTCATGATTCGGATTGTATTCAAGTGGTCTGCCACACGTTAGATGCCTGGGGAAGTTTTAATGACTTGGCTGATTTTTAACCGATTTTAGTTTTTAGTACCTTATTAGAGAGGCATTTTAATCCAAATCAAAATTCTTTAACCACTTGAATTCATATTTAACTTAAAATAAAAAAAAAAATAGAAAACAGAAACAATCATATTTTTCCTTGTAATCCGTTTTTTAAAATTCAAGGCCGATGCGGGACGCCTTACCCATGTCCAATAAACCTAAATTTTTATGAGACATATTTTTACCAACAAATGAATGTATCTAGGGTAAGTTATGGTTAATGTCTTCCAATTTAATTATTTTGGAGCACCATGTAATATATCGTCGCTGCGCCTAAAAATGGAGTCATGTGTTTTGGGGCAAGTGTTCAGGAGAGAAAAAAATCTGTTTATTTTCGTCCCTTCGCGATATTTTTTAAAAGTTTGTTCTACAAAAAATTCTTGTACCGATATGCTATCCACATACTGCAAACAAATTATGAACAATTTAGCGGTTTTCCAGTGGTGCAGAAATTTTCAAAATACATACACATAACTCCTTTTTTAAGTACTTTTTGGAACAAAATTTTAATAAATGGAAATATTTTTTACACATAACTCCTTTTGCTTATGAAACCATTCTTATTGTTAATTTCTTTTCGAGATTGATAAAGACTAAATATAGTTTGTTGGCGGTTTAAAGCGACATTAGGGTGATTCCATGTCAAACCGCACAGAAAACTGTGATTTTCGGATTTGTCACCTCCGATTTTAATGAAATTCGCAAAAAATATTTCACATGCGTTGTTTTCATAAAATGATTACCTTACAGGCTCCAAAAATGTTTAGTTTTCGAAATATGGCGTCTTGAAAATTGGCAAAAACGTAAAATTTTCAATAAGGTGCACATACAAAGTCACCCATAACTTTAAAACTATAAAATCCACAATTACCAAATAGGTACCATTTGAAAGCTGAAAGAATTACCTTAAAAGTGACATGCACAATTTTTTCTTGTAACGAAAGGTCAAAGGTCATATTTCAAGGTCTAATGTTAAAAGACATATATCTCAAAATCCGATATTTTTAAAATTCTCAAAAAAATATATGATAACAATCAAGTCTTTCCCTACATTTGCATCAAAATTTCAGGGTGGACACTTATATGGTTCCAAAGTTACAGAAGAAAACGTGCTCGAAGGCAAGGTTTTTTCTACGATTTCATATAAAAAATATTGCACAAACAAAACAATATACATAGTCGTAAACAAAGGTGCGGGCCTAGAACAAGGCTTAAAACTTTTTATGTATTTTTAGTTATATTGTAGGGGTTTTCTTGTTCTTTTACAAGAAAAGTCCTCGAAAGTGAACATACCCGATTTCTTTAAAATTTATATACAAGCTAGAAAAAATAAATCTAAAATCAACCAGTCTGACCTTGTCGGCACAAATTCAGGTTAAACGGGGTTAAAAATTACCTATTTTCAGTTATTTTAAAGTTTAGGTACTTTATATTGATGCCACATATGTATAACGGATCGGTTTCATTCGAAACCTTTATTCTTTCATAGTTGGGAAATAGGAATGGGGTGGGGGAACCGTATGTTCAAAGCGGAATAAAGCTCATAAACAAGAATATAATCAAGCATAAAAATGGTTTAAAATTGGAAACACTAATGTTTCGAATTTCTTTGAATCTTTGCCTTATTTTATTTTGGACACACTAATAAAGATATTTTTTTTTTAATTCGGATGAAACCCGACCTGTAAGAAAAACTGCCAATAAAAAATTCATGTGATTACTTAATTTAAATAGAAAATAGTAACAACAATGACTTTGTTTTACAAAAACTATATAGTTTAATAAAAACTATACATTTTTAACAAAACCAATTATGCAAGAAATAAAATGTCTCAAACAGACGCAATTTTTTTTTTTTTAAATGAAACGGATCTGATATAAGTGGCATCAATGTACCTAAAAGTTAAAATTACTAAAAATCGGTAATTTTTGACTCCCGCTTAACCCTTTAAAACTAAATTAAGACCAATAAGCTCCTACAGGTCGATGTTAGATATTTGTAGTCTTTCATGGGCATAAATTTCAAAGAAATTACGTATGTTCACTTTGAAGATTTTCCTTGTAAGAAAACAAGAAACCCCTACGATAAAATTCACCCAGCAAAAACATGGTAATGAGTTGTGAAAAGTAATCATTACCAAGTACATTATTTATAATGAGTACCCATTACCATTAACATTATTTTAAGCCCAAAAGTAACTACTTCTCAGTAATATGTTATGAAAGCACCTCTAAGTAATAATATCTTCTTGCACTTGCAGTTTTTAACCTTTACAATTCAATTAACTTAAAAAGAACTTAAAAACTTAATAAAAATTACGAAATTTTTAAGTTTTAGTAAAAACAAGTTAAATTTTAAAAGTTTTAATTAACTAATTATTTTACTTCTTATTGGTAATGGGTTTTTACTCCTTATTTGTAATCCGAGGCAGTAACTACTTATTTATCTCCATACTCTTCACTAGTTATTTTTGTCTCGCGCCCTTGTTAAAATAATTAGTGTTTCATTCAATAAGTAACTACTTATTAACATCTGTTTCGGATAACAAAACCCATTACTAGTAATGCCAATTTTTGCTGGGCAGTTTTGATAGTGAAATCCGTCCCATTGTTTGTTTACTGCTAGCAGCATGCTAGCATGCTATGCTGCTTCGTGTGTGTAAGCTTTTGCATATGAACTCGTAGAGAAAATCTTGACTTCAAGCACGTTTTCCTCTGTAACTTTGGAACCGTATGAGTGTCCACCCTGAAATTTTAATACAAATGTAGGGAAAGACTTGATTGTTATCATATATTTTTTTGAGAATTTTAAAAATATCGGATTTTGAGATATAGGTCTTTGAACATTAGACCTTGAAATATGACCTTTCGTTACAAGAAAAAATTGGGCATGCCACTTATAAGGTAATCCTTTTAGCTTTCAATTGATACCTATTTGGTAATTGTGGGTTTTATAGTTTTAAAGTTATGGGTGACTTTGTATGTGCACCTTATTGAAAATTTTACGTTTTTGCCAATTTTCAAGACGCCATATTTCGAAAACCGAAAGGTTTTGGAGCAAGAAAGGTAATGATTTTAGGAACACTATCCATTTGCAATATATTTGTCAAATTTTGTTTAAATCGAAAGTGACAAATCCGAATGCTGTGTGGTTTGAGGTGGATTTGCCCATTAGTTAGACAAAGTCCTTAAAATTGTGATATTTAAATGCTCTTCACTAAACAGCGAACGATAGATTTTTCGCAAAACTGGTGCCGATTTTTTGTTTTTTCTTGTAAATATTCACGAGCTTTGACATAAATTGACATCTGCGAAAGATGCTGTACTTAAGATGCTAAAAATTTTCGCCGTTAATGATTTAATTGCTTTCACAAGGCTTTATTACCCGCCTTTTAGGATTTAGAAAACAGGATGAAAATTTGCAAATATTTTTAAAAAAATCTTGACAAATTCATTTCAAATACTTGGATGCTATGCGTGAACCTCATATTACTAAAAAAGTGGTCCATTTTGTCACGTTCTGTTACTTTTTCATCAAAAAAAGTTATGTGTAGCTTAACACATAACTCCTTTTCAGACCATTTTTAGTATGACGAACACATAGCTACTTTTACTAACTTTTGAACCAATCAATATATCAAAAAACGGTTTAGTGAGTAAACGTATGACCAATAGGGGATCATAAAGATGTAATAAAAAAAAATTTAAAAAACTACACATGACTCCATTTTGAGGCGCAGCGACGATATACCAGAGTCTAAAAAAAATACAATTTTCAAAATTTGACAAAAATAGAAATAATTGTGCTCACACCTCGAATTATGGATTAAAAATTGTGTAATGTAGAGTAGAATTTTTTTACTTTTAAAAAAAAAAATCGAAGGCTTCGGACTTTTTCAAAAATTCGATTTTAATTTTATACAATAAAAAATAAGTGATAATTAATTCGAATAATTTTTAAATATTTTTTTTTTTCTAAAACTACATTTAAATACCAACAAAACGTCGTCCAACTTATTGTAAGATATCTATATTTTTTACTGGTCAAAATTAATGGAAAATTTCAATTTTTTTTTTTTTTTTTTTTTTTTTTTAAAAAACGCCATTTTAAAAAATTGAATACTCAACACCATCTTGGTATAAAAGTCTGAAAATTTGAGTGAAAGTTGAATTTAATACGTACTAAAATATATAAAAAAAAAATTAATCGAATGGGGTCGGGTCTAAAAGTGAGTGATTTGGCCTGGAATTCCCCAAATATTTTCCGAAAAGTACACATCTTACTCTTCAAAATCATGGAAACCGATTGTAATCCATTAAAGTTTTAACGAGGGTCGTTTAAAATAAGGTAATTTTACAAATTTGTATACAGCATTTGGATAATCGAAACTTCAAAGTCAGCTTTGGGCCCTTCTGTAATGAAATTACCCATATAAATTCCAAATGTAATTGGTTTATGAAAACTGTAATTGGTTTATGCAACCGAGAGATCCAGTTCTTGCACAGATATTATTTTTTATGGCCAATCTATCAGAAACTGCCGGTGGAGCGAACAAAAAAATACTTTTGCAAATCCCATACATTTTTTGGGTGGTCTAGTGTCCAACAAGTTTTGAACAAAAATGCCTGCGAATTTTGTACTCTTGCCCAAAACCTAAAATCATTATAATATTTTGCGGAAGATTGCCAAAGATTTGCCAAAGAAAAAGTTTTTTTAGAAAAGATAATTAAAATAACAGTCGAGGAGCCCATTAAAAAACCAAAAGAGCTGCACATTTCGTAAGTGAGTGCAAAAATAAGTGCAAAAAAGTTTTTTTACATTTTGGAGAGTATAAAAGATTCGGCACCAAAGAATATAACACTCTCACTTGTTTTATGTACATTAGAGTGACTCAAAAAAAAAGTTGATGATGTACCCCCCTCAAAATTAACTTTGACATGTTTTATGAAGATTCCCAAAATATTTGGGCTCTAGCGATAATCTCCCGTGAGCTAAACCGCGTCAAAAAAGGGTCCAAAAATGGTATTTTTCATGAATAAAAAATTCAGTAAATTTTTTTTTGTCCAATGAATGACCAAATATAATAGATATTTAGGAATTCTTTGATTCTGCATTAAAACATTTTAAAAATCTATCCACAGACTCGAGATAGCGAGATGTTTATGTCAGTTTTTTGATGCTTTTCAATTCGATTTTACTGAAAACTTAAATAGCTTTGGTATTTTTTGTCCGATTTTCATTTATAATACATCGTTAGAAAGGTGTTGACCACCGCTTGGGATTTTAGTCAAAAATTAACCCTTAACTGCACTGTCTTACTTTTTTATAAAATTTACTTCGACATCATTAAAACCCCATTTTATAACCACAAAAAGCATATCTTTGTGCAGGAAACACGTTTAATTAATATTTTTGGCCACAATTAATTTAACCCAAGCATGATCAAAATATTTTGCCAATCATTTTTAAAAAAGTTTTTGGGGAAATTATTGAAAGCTAGTTGTAATACTTTAAAAAAATCAAATAAAAAAGGATTTTGTTAATCTAGACGTGCTTATTAATATCAAATAATTATTACGTGTAACACTTTCCCGGTCAAAATTTTTTTTTCGGAATTTGTATATGCAAATAAATTTTTTGAAATACAATATAAACCGATTTTCTCTTAATCGCATATAATCATGCAAAAAACGCATCTAATAAATAGATCTTTATATTTTTTATTTAACCCATTCATGACCAATTAAAAAAAAAAAATGTGGAAAAAATCTAAGTCCAGTTGTAATACTTAAAAAAAATTATATAATTAATATTTTTTTTTGACACATTAAAATATTTGGGGTTGGCATATAGTTGTAAAAAATGTATTCGATAGTTCTGAAAAAAATACACAAAAATGCTTTTTGTTCCGCGAAAATAAGATTCGTCCAGATTACCGACGAAATGCAACGTTATGCAACATTTAATATTTTTAAGATCTCAAAATACAAATTCCGAAAAAAAAAATTTTGACCGGAAAAGTGTTACACGTAATAATTATTTGATATTAATAAGCACGTCTAGATAAACAAAATCCTTTTTTATTTGATTTTTTTAAAGTATTACAACTAGCTTTAAATAATTTCCGCAAAAACTTTTTAAAAATGATTGGCAAAATACTTTGAATATGCGTGGGTTAAATTAATGTGGCCAAAAATATTAATTAAACGTGTTTCCTGCACAAAGATATGCTTTTTGTTGTTATAAAATGGATTTTTAATGATGTCGAAGTAAATTTTATAAAAAAGTAAGACAGTGCAGTTAGCGGTTAATTTTTTACAAAAATCCCAAGCGGTGGTCAACACCTTTCTAACGATGTATTATAAGTGAAAATCGGACAAAAAATACCAAAGTTATTTAAGTTTTCAGTAAAATCGAATTGAAAAGCATCAAAAAACTGACATAAACATCTCGCTATCTCGAGTCTGTGGTTAGATTTTTAAAATGTTTTAATGCAGAATCAAAGAATTCCTAAATATCTATTATATTTGGTCATTCATTGGACAAAAAAAAAAATTACTGAATTTTTTTATTCATGAAAAATACCATTTTTGGACCCTTTTTTGACGCGGTTTAGCTCACGGGAGATTATCGCTAGAGCACAAATATTTTGGGAATCTTCATAAAACACGTCAAAGTTAATTTTGAGGGGAATACAACTTTAACTTTTTTTTTGCCCATATAAGGTGAGTCGGTCTAATGTACATATATTATTTGATAAACAAATACAATTTTTTTATGCGAAAAGCTTAGGCTTGGTGAAAAAGTAGTGTTGGTAATTTTTTTTTTCAAAAAAAAACAAAATAATGTTAAAAAAATTTAATGAACCCAAAATTTTTAGTGAAAAAAAAATTTTGATGAAAAAAAATTTTGATGAAAAAAAGCTTTTGATGAAAATAAAATTTTTTGATGTAAAAAAAAATGAAGAAAAAACAAGTAAGAGTGATAAATTCGGCTGTGCCGAATCTTTTATACCCTCCAACAAAATTCAAAAAAATCATTATTCGTGGCAGCCTTACCTACAATTGTGGTATCAAGAAGCAAATAAAAAAATATCAAGTAAGGACGAAAAAAATATTTATGACCATATATTTACCACAATTTACACTAAAACAACATGACATAAACTAATAATAAAACAACAACAGGCAAAACAATAAAAAAAACATAGAATCAGTAGTAACAAACAAATATTAATACTTCTAATAGCTAAAGTATGTATTGCTTTAAATCAGAAAAGAACAAATGAAATCCGACATTTAAAAAAATAAAAAATGCTGTAAATTACATAAAAATTCAGATAAACTCATATAATAAAATTTAGAAAAAAATAATAATGACAAATAAAAAATAAGGGCATTTGTTTCCGTAGAAATAGAAAAGAAATAAAAACACAAATGTTTTGGTTTTAAAAATAAGGAAAAATCCTAAGATTTTTATTAAATAAAATATTACCTTAAGGAAGGATAAAAATTGCTTGTTATGCTGTCGATGATAATACAACGAGTAATATTAATTAGTTATAAAACTAAAAAGGACCGGGCGACAATGTTTATAATACCGTTATCGGTTTACTAGTTAGAATCTATGTAAATACTCCATACAATGTTGTATTTAAAGGGGAGCAAAATAGATTCTAACTAGTATTAACCCAAAGAGGGCCGTTGGTACCAAAGTGGTATCAAATATGAAAAATATGACTTTGTACCTAAACAGCATTTTTTCTTATTTTGTTATTTGTTTAAGTTTTTATGAAAAGAGTCACAAAGGCGTATGATTAATATTGAGTTCATAGGAAAAATATGATATAGTGCTCATACGTACCGTAAGCCACTAAGTATTACCA